>JAKWJD010001766.1:40165715-40765715 GCA_027705065.1 Solanum peruvianum | reverse complement strand
ACTCTTTTCTATTTGCCCATAACAGAGCTCTCGCAAAGACCTATATCAAAAGACTTTAGACACTCTAATGCTCCTTTTGCAACCAGCATCTTCATTCCTTTAGTACTCATGTGTCCAAGTCTGTTGTGCTACAGACATAAACCGAAAGCACCTTCAGCAACAACGACCATGTTTATACACCTTGTAGTGGTGTACAAGATTCCAGATTTGAAGTTTTGGAACAAATCCCTGCTTGGAGACGAATGGAAAGATGCACCAGAATCCAAAATCCATGAACCAATCGGGCTGTTCACACCAAGGATTAGAGCATCCCCAATGTCCTCTGCTGAATTTACAGAACCATTGTCATCTCCAAATTTCTGATTCTGTTTCTTCTTTAGCTTTGTACAGTTCGTCCGAAAGTGCCCTTTTTATGCACAGTTTCAAAAAGTTACGTTTGATCTGTTCAGTGATTTTCCTTGATTCTTTGATTTTGATCGACCATGTTGATTTTGGCCTTTCGTCTTACTTCTCCCCCTTCGATCAACGCTGAGAGCACTGCCCGATGAATCTCCCACTTATCGTTTGCAAATACTTTTGCTAAGAACAACATCACGAATTTCATCAAACTTCAATTTCTTAGATCCACGGGAAATGCTAATCGCAGCAACAACAGTATCCCAAGACTCGGGCAGAGATGACATCAAAATCAACGCCTTAATTTCATCTTCGAAATTAATATCCACAGAATTGAGTTGACTCATAATCATATTGAACCTGTTTATATGACCAGAAACGGATCCAGTTTCAGACATCTGTAAATTGAACAATCTACGCATCAAATATACCTTGTTCATAGGCGATGGTTTTTCATACATGTTTGATAGTGCCTTCAACAGACCGGACGTAGTCTTCTCCTTCACGATGTTGAACGCCACGTTTCTTGACAAAGTCAACCGGATCAACCCTAGAGCCTGGCGATCCTTGAGTTTCCACTTCTCCTCCGTCATGTATTCCGGCTTCACCCCAGTCAACGGTTCGCGAAGATCTTTCTGGTACAGATAATCTTCGATCTGAATCTTCAAGAAACTAAAATCGGATCCATCAAACTTCTCGATTCCAAGCTTCGAACTATCTATCTTCTGTGATCGTGTTGAATCTACTTAGCTCTGATACCAGTTGTTAGGATCGAATTCACGCACACACACTAGATGAATGAAGAACACAAGAACTTTCAAGATAAAGAGATGAGAGATCTAGATAGAGAAAGAGAAAACCCAATATTTCGTGGTAACACCCCGTGAGTAAACTTGCACAGCGATGAGGTATATTTATATTAATAAATCAGAGTATTTTTTGTTACAGAGAATAAACAGAGAATAAATAGGAAAGCCTAAAATATAGAATAAATAGGAAAGCCTAATATAGAGAATAAATAGGAAAACCTAAAATTAATCAGGCTCCACTACCTAACAGGCTTCACACATGGATGCCTTATATCTATTATGCAAATACTATGAAACATAAGTTTCTATCTTAGGGTCTTTATTGCAGGTACGTTTCTTAAAAAAGCTCAATAATACTTTGAAAAATTGGCTAACACCCTTTAAGTCAATATTTTCTAATATGCCAAGTATATTGATTATTTAGATATTATATATAAATTGAGTAATACCCCTTAGCCAATTTTCTATACTATGCCCAATAATTCTCTATATTGGACATCGGAATGCCTATGTATCCCCAATACACATTCTTAAAGACCTATTGGGCTCTTCACTAGAAATACGATTTTTCGGAATATTGCGTTATCCCCCCTTAGGAACATTCTTACCCGAATGACACTACACATCATTTTTAAAATAAAGAGGGTAATTTTCGAAAACACTTTAACATGCTTGAAACTTTACTTTTTGTGAAATTCTGATTCACACTTCCTCTAGATGATGCATCTTACTCAAGCTTATATAGAGCTTCATATTTGAGATTGAGGAACTTCCTTCTCAATCACACTTTACTTAATGCACATCACAACTCATGCAACAGAAAAATCATGTCTAAGCTATACAAAAAAGCAACATGAATACAAGCATGAACTCATTTTAACTCATATAGTGTAGGTGTAAGACACAAGATTATGGACTTGAAATATCAAATCAACTAATGCACTAATAATTTAGAGTTTCTTAAACACAAACCAGACTTAGGAAGAGTATATCTAACCTCAAGAACTAAACAAGTGAGGGTAACAAGAACTCATATCGACCTCGGCCTCCCGTGTTGCTCCCTCAACAAGGTGGTTCCTCCATAACACCTTTACGGTGGCCACTTCCTTATTCCTCAACCATTTCACTTTTCCATCTAAAATTTAAACGGAAACCTCTTCATAATAAAGGTTCTCATCGGCACCTAACCCCTTAGATAACATCTTCTTGTATCTAAGATTACAAACCATTTAGCATTTATGAAGCCAATCCATACCCAAAATAATATCAAAATCAAGCATGGTTATTTCTTTTAGATCAGCATGAGTAGCTTTATTGAGAACAGTTTCTTCCCTAACACTGTCTCCTATGGGAGTACTAACTATAAAAGGCTCAAGCAAGATCTCTAGAAGCAAGTCAAGTTTACTAGATACTAAAGAAGTAACAACTGACCTAGTGGATCCTGGATCTAAGAATGTATACACAGGAAAAGAAAAGATATGCAATGTACCAGTGACCACATAAGCTGACTTTTCTTGCTCTTTTCTACGTTTGAAAGCATAAAATATGTTCCTCTTGAGAGGTTCATCTGTAGTAGTAGGATTAGGCCGAGGCTAAGCATTTGTCCTGACCTGATACCTCATATATAAGAAGTCCCTCACCATATGCCCACTCTTGACACACCCATAGCATATATTAGTACCTTCCAGGCACTCACCTCTATGCAAACCACAACACTTATCACACGACGTCCTATCACGCTGGGCATTTTTATCATTGCCCTCCTTGGCATTAGTGTTATTAGAAAGAGTAGGATTACATGAGTGATTGTTCCCCTTCTTGAACTTGAAATTATCCCAAAATCCAAATGAATTATTAGTATTGCTCGAACCCGACACATCAGAGTACCTAGATTTCTTGCTCTCTCGGTCTCTCTTTCTCCGACGACTCTCCTCAACCTACTATGCATGTACCATCAACCTACAAAGGTCCATGTTATCATGAAACATAGCTGCCTCACATTCCTCCTCCAAATCCTCTAACACACCATTAAAAAGCTTGATCATCTCATACCTACTATTGGACACCAGAGAAGAAGCATATTTGGAAAGCTTAACAAGCTTCAAGGAGTATTCCCTCTCTCTAGGAATGCAGTCTTAAGAACGTCCCAAGTAACGGGAACTTCTGGTGCTCGTCCATCTCGCCACATCCTGTGCCACACCTGAGCCACATCTTTGAGTTAGTATGCAGTCAACTCAGTCTTTTCTTATTCATTAACACCCATAGCACATATAATCTTATGAATCTCTTCCACAAATTCTTTTGGATCCTCATTGTTCTTGGACCCATAGTAGAATGGAGGATTTATTCTAGTGATGTCCCTCAGTCTTCTAGCCATGGTACTAGCATGTAGGGTCTCCCTAGGAGCACCCTGTCTAGTGGCTTGGGCTGTTATGGACTTTGCCTGCACAATGATGGCTGTGGCAATCTGAACCAGTGTTGCTCTCACTTCTCCATTCGTCAAAGCAGCTGACAGGCACTTGCACTCAAACAGCTGGGGCTTTAGCAGGAGCTTGGTTTCCCCCAACAGCTGCTTCTCCAATTTTCTTGCCTACTTTTCTTCTTGTGTTCATCTTTCTACACACACACAGAAGAAGGAAATTTGATGCTAAAATGACACAAAATGTTAAATCTCTACAGGCATGATAAAGAGTAGAAGAAGGGAAGATTCCTCATATCACTTAGTCTTTAAGTCATGATTGTGTCGTGCGTCACAATCATAAGTTAGAAACTATGTAATATTGCTGGTTTGATATTTAGTCCTACATAATTTAACCTCATGCTCTGATACCAAGTTTGTCACACCCAAATTCTGAAATCCGAATGCAATCGGCGTTGTTAGCCTCTCAGAGGTCGCAGACAAGCCTCTTCTTAGCTTTCATCACATTCATATAGATAACTTTGTGGAAAATATATAACTTTTAAAACATAATAAAGTATACATAGGCTTTATCTATTTTATACAAAGATTAATTTTCAACTATGCTCAAATTAAAACAACCTTGTATAATTGAGGAATCAATTCAAATCAACAGATTAATGTATAATGTAATAGTTTGCAAAAATAGCCTTAGTACAAAGCTTTAAAATAAAAGTCTAAAAAAACGCTAGGGAAAACATACACTAGCTATGACTAAAGTACTAGGATATATAGACAAGTGTAGCTTCCTCAAACATCAAGAGGACCTACCAAAGTCTAGAGAACGACAACCCAAACACCATCGATGATTCTTCAACCTTCTCTCTAACCTGCACATATAAAGATAATAATAGCATAGGGTTGGTACACACTTGTACTAAGTATGGGTGTATGCACATATACACATAAGGACTATACATGATCTAGGAATGCTCTTCTTATAACAACATGTCCAAGCATAGAACTCATTTTCTAAATGAACATAAGAACTTTGAATCATCAACATATTTTATAACAACTCAAACAAAAATTCTAAAAGTTACTATTCCAAAGCCGAGAGCCCCCTTTTTTTTTTACTCAGTTTATTTTTCAATCTTTTTCTTCTTCTTGTTGAGTAGTTCAAATATCTCTTTAATCACATATTTTACTTACAAGTGTAACTATTCGTCGTAGTCCCATATCTACAATGAATCAAGCAAGTAATCTAAGAGACTAAGGAAATGATTTGGTTAACCTTAGTACAAGTTATTATTTCCATTCTTGTTAGCTTGGGCATGAAATCTTTGTAGGCCAATGTTTATTGGCTAGGCCACTTATGTCATGAGTTTAATGTTATGGAGAATGTGGAACATTGATCTGCCATTATGTTTTACTCCCCTTTATTGGAATAATATAAGAAGTCATTATAAGCCAATTTTATTTTGCTTTGATCATTTTCATAATATGAGAAGTTATTATTGGCTATGCCCATTATTCAATGAAAACTTCATTCTTATCAAACACTGACGATTTATATTCTTAAGATCTTACGTTCATAGCTCACTTTTGACATACATTTCTTCTTCTTTCTTTCTTGCTTTATTAAGGACATCTTTAGAATTAAGATCATGCGAGAAAAAATGAAATCCGGTTCCGCCCCACACTGAAAAGGGGTGATTTACCGATCAAAGTGAATCTAGATCATGTGAGATAACATGAAATCCAGTGTATTCCTCACACCAAAAGAGGGTGGTTCACCGGCTAAAGGGAAACCATGTTCAGTGTTCTCCCCACATCAAAAAATGGTGGTTCACAGCTAAAGTTAACCGAATATTTTATTTGAGAATTTAACCGACATACATCATGTTATATAAACATGAAATCCGGTGCCTTCCCCACACCGAAAAGAGCTAGATCACCGGCCAAAAGGAAACCGCATCATACCTAGCTCGCTTAGGTGGAATCCACTGGCTAGTTCCTATGCTGGCAACAATGTTTGAAAACTAGGAGACATACGGAGACTACTTATCCACCTTGATTGTAGCCTCATATCATGAGGCTTACATGTGCAGGAACAAGCTCATTGCTATTCTATCGGTGCTTTTCTCACCTTCTTTTTCTTTACATCTTTTAGAGTTGACTCAAACATTATGGAAGCTCTTCTAGTTATGAGGTTTACTCAACCCTTTGGATAACCAGTAATCCCATTCTTTACTTGATGAAATATTAATTTAACCTTGCATTATCATCTTGGAGTTAATGATACTTGTCTCACGATTATTAACACCATCTTAAGTGAGTATCTTTAACATTGTTGTATTAGGTCTAAATGAGAATTTTCTCACTTCCTTTAAAACCCCATTCTAGTCACTTTCATAAGTAAAAGACTTTTAATTATGTTATTACTCACCTTAACTCGTATTTGTCTTATGGTAGCTTTATACATTTCTTTATAAACGTTAAGAACTTTGTTTAATGTAGTTACTATGTTCATAGTTCATTTGGAAAGGCTATGTTGAGACTTGTCCAAATGATTGTCATACCGTTGGTTATGAATTCAATCAGTTACATTGGTCATTTTTAATTTTGAATGCCTTAGTCAGTGACCAATTCTATTACGTATTTTGGAAATATTGTTGTAGGCCAATTTATTAGTATAAGTCAAACTTTCACTAAACACTTGAACTTTTAACCTTTGACTAACTTATAAAAACAATTCAATGTTTGGTTTGGCCAAGCTATGAAGTTGAAATGGCATTGTAGATTCATTTACTAAGTTTGTTCGTTATGAAAATTATAACTACTTATTCAATGCTATTACGTTCACAAGTTCGTGTGGATAGGGTTTGTTGGGACTTGTACCATAGATCGACATACCCTATGTTATGATTTCATTGATGTTGAGATTGGTATTACTCTACATGATTTGGAAGTAATATCACTGGACATAGTTTTTGTATCCAATTTTTTTGGCAAAAATCACAATTTCATTAGTTACTTGTCATACCATTATCACTAGCCATGCAAATTACTTCATAAATACATAATTATAATCTATCACGTTGAGCAACCAACTTCTTTCATTACAAGAAACATCATAATTTACATTGGCCAAATCTTTTCATTTTTTAAAAATAACATTATAAGCCAATTGCATTCAACTTTTTGGGCAAAACATTGTTAGCCAATTTATTGGCATGAACCAAACTTTACTCAAACTATTTTTATTATGTTATCACTAACCAAATAAATTAGTTTCATGAATTTTATATAGTGATTCCTTAACATGAAGAAGTCGAAACTTTAACATTTTAACAGTAACTAAACTTCATAGCTAATTCATAGTAACGTCATATTCTGGAAACAGAAGTAAACATTATATATTTCCTTAATTCGTGTAACTAACCTTCAAATCATTCGAATCCAATCTATAGGACTCATTAGTCTTCAAAAAATCAAGAAAG
Source organism: Solanum peruvianum (assembly GCA_027705065.1). Classification (NCBI taxonomy): domain Eukaryota; kingdom Viridiplantae; phylum Streptophyta; class Magnoliopsida; order Solanales; family Solanaceae; genus Solanum; species Solanum peruvianum. The sequence goes on along the minus strand of JAKWJD010001766.1, from coordinate 40,758,609 downwards.
TTATACATAAAAATCAGTTCGCACCACATACCAACAACTTGTTCAATGATACATCTATATACTTATAGAATCAAAAATAAGGATAACTAGGGAGGTGGACGTTCAACAATGTCATTGGGAATAACCCTAGTTTCGATATTATTGAAAACATAAAACGTTTGAAAGGCCTCTTAGAGAATAAAATCCAGGAGAGGAAACCCATAATTTATGAAGAATTAAATCTACAAAGATCACCTTGCACGAAACCTTCAAGAAAACCTAGAAATCTCCTAAGAGTAATTGAGTGAAACTTTTCTGCTTTTCTTTTGTTCGTTTACTTTTTTGCTTCGTGAATTTCTTAGTGTTTGAACGTGAGTCTAAGTCTTAGAACTGATCTTGACTCATACAACTTCGGCTAGTTAAGTAGATTAAATAAATTAATTAGTTAATTACTAAAAATCCCCTCCTCGATTAACTAAAAATAGGAAATCATTTGACTTAACCAAAATCTAGAAATCGGCTAGGGTCTTGGCCAAAATTTAAAACTTTTATTAATTGATTAAATTTTTAATTTAATTAACTGAGAGACCTAGGGTAAGTACCCCTAAGTCTTTGGGACCATAACTAACCATTTTGGACCATCCTAGTTAGGTACTAGGATATTTCTTAAACTAGTTACTAAATTAATGTCACCCAATTAAGTCTTAGGTTGTCTGGTGCACTAGATAATTTATTTTTGTTTGTACATGGTTAGTTAGCTAGTTAGTTTAGTTAGATAGAGTCTAAATTTAGTTAAATAGTTAGGCCCCACTTGGGGGGGACCCTTTCACATGCCTGTCCCTGAACTACCCTAAGCGAATTTGGTTAAGGTGATCCTCTCCCTTGGTCGTTCCTTAATATGTACTTGCACATGTTCTTGTACATGTGTTGATTGTACTTTCCTAACTAACTATTCATGATGGTTCATTTGGAATGTTTACTTATTGTCTCAAGGATCTTCACTATGTCCTTGGGCACTTCTTAATCTACATGACCATTTTATGTGGTCCTTTGCTATGATGCCAAGGCTTAAAACATGGATGCCTCATATCTATTATGCAAATACTATGCAACATAAGTTTCTATCATAGGGTCTTTATTGCAGGTACATTTCTTACACAAGCTAAATAATACATTGAAAAATTGGCTAACACCCTTTAAGCCAATATTTTCTAATATACCCAATATTTTGCTTATTTGGGTATTATATATAAATTGACTAATACCCCTAGAAAATTTGCTATAGTTATGCCCTATATTTCCTTATATTGGGCATTGGAATGCCTATGTATCCCCAATACACATTCTTAAAGACCTATTGGGCTCTTCACTAGACATGTAATTTTTTCGAATGTTACATTATCCCCTCTTAGGAACATTCATACCCTAATGACACTACACATCATTTTTAAAATAAAAAGGGTTAATTTTGAAAACAATTTAACATGTTTGAAACTCTACTCTTTGTGAAATTCTGATTCACACTTCCTCTGGATGATGCATATTACTCAAGCTTATCTGAAGCATCATATCTGGGATTGAGGAACTTCCTTCTCAATCACACTTAAGTTAATGCACATCACAATTCATGCAACACAAAAATCATGTCTACGCTATACAAAAACAGCAACATGAATGCAAGCATGAACTCATTTTAACTCATATAGTGCTCGTGTAAGACACATGATTATGGACTTAAAACATCAAATCAACTAAGGCACTAATAATTCAGAGTTTCTTAAACAAAAACCAGACATAGGAAGAGTATATCTAACCTCAAGAACTGAACAAGTAAGGGTAACGGGACCTCATATCGGCCTCGCCCTCCCATGTTGCTCCCTCAACAAGGTGGTTCCTCCATAACACCATTACGGTGACACCTCCTTATTCCGCAACCGTTTCACTTGGCCATCTAAAATTTCAACTGAAACCTCGTTGTAAGAAAGGTTCTCATCGGCTCCTAAACCCTTAGATAACATCTTGTTGACATTAAGATTACAAGCTATTTGGCTTGTTGGATTTGAACCACGCCCTTCCTATTTCAACTCTAACTCATTGGGCAACTAAAACCTTACTACCCTTTTTCAATAGTATATGGTAGCATTGCATTTATGAAGCCAATCAATACCCAAAATTATATTAAAATCAAGCATGGTTAATTCTATTAGATCAGTATCAGTAGCTTTATTGAGAACAGTTATTGGGCAATCTCTATATACTCTTTCTTCCCTACCAATGTCTCCTATGGGAGTACTAACTTGAAAAGGCTCATGCAATATCTCAGGAAGCAAGTCAAATTTACTGGCTACTGAAGGAGTAACAAATGACATAGTGGATATTGCATCTAACAATGCATACATAGGAAAAGAAAAGACATGGAACGTATCAGTGACCACATCAGCTGACTTTTGTTCCTCTATTCTACCTTTCAAAGCATAGAATCTGTTTCTCTTGTGTGGTTCGGCTACAACAGTAGGATTAGGCTGAGGTTGAGGCTACAGCATCTGTCCTGGCCTGATTACACATATGTGGGCAGTCCCTAACCATATGCCCACTTTTGCCATACCCATAGAAGATATAGTACCTACCAGGCACTCACCTCTATGCAAACGGCCACACTTACTACACGACTTCCTATCAAGCTAGACATTTTTATCACTGCCCTCCTTGGCATTAGTTTTCTTAGAAGGAGTAGGATTAGCTGAGTGATTGTGCCCCTTCTTGAACTTGGGCCTGTCCCAAACTCCAAATGAATAATTACCGCTCGAACCAGACTGATCATAGTTCCTAGATTTCTTGCTCTATCGGTCTCTCTTTCTCCAACGACTCTCCTCAACCTGCTGCGCATGTACTATCAACCTACCAAGGTCCATGTTATCATGAAACATGGCTTCCCAAGATTCCTCCTCAAAATCCTGTAACACACTAGTCACAAGCCTGCTCATCTCATCCTTACTATTGAACAGTATAGAAGAAGCATATTTGGAAAGCTTATTAAACTTCAAGGAGTATTCCATCTCTCTTGCAATATAGTCTTAAGAACGTCCCAAGCAATGGGAACTTCTCCTAGTTGTGGGCTATCTCGCCACATTCTGTGCCACACCTGAGCCACATCTTTGAGTTTGTAAGCAGCAAACTCAGTCTTTTCTTCTTCATTAACACCCATAGCATAGAAAATCTTATGAAGCTCATCCATAAACTCTTGTAGATCCTCATTGGTCTTGGAGCCGTAGTAGACTGGGGATTCATTCTAGTGAAGTCCGTTGGTCTTCTAGCCGTGGTACTAGCATACAAGTTCTCCCTAGGAGCACCCTCTCTAGTGGCTTGGGCTGTGATGTCCTCTGCATGCACAGTGTTGGCTTGGGCCATCTGAACCAGTGTTGCTCTCACTTCTCTATCCGTCAATGCAACTGACAGGCACTTGTTTCCAAGCAGCTGGTGCTTGAAGAGAAGCTTGGTTTCCCCCAGCATCTGCTTCTCCATCACCTAGTCTCTAAGTCACGATTGTGACGCGCTTAACAATCATAAATTAGAAACTATGTAACTTGGTTGTTTTGAGCTTTAGTTCCTGGGTGATTTAACTTCATGCTCTTATACCAAGTTTGTCACACCCTGATTTTGAAATCTGAATTCAACCGGCGTCGTTAACCTCTCAAAGGTCTCAGACAAGCCTCTTCTTAGCTTTCATCACATTCATATAGTTAATTTGTGGAAAATTTATAACTTTTAAAACATAAGAAGTATGCATAGACGTCATATATTTTCTACATAGATTATTATTCTACTAAGCTCAAATCAAAACGAGGAATTAATTCAACTCAAAAGACCAATGTATAATGTAATAGTTTTCCGAAATGGCCTTAGTACATAGCTTCGAAATAAATGTCTAAAAAATTGTTAGAAAAAACATCCACTATCTATGTATAGAGTACTAGGCTAGATATATAAGTGTAGCATACTGGAACATCAAGAGGACTCACCGAATTCTGGAAATCGACAATCCAAACAGCTTCGATGAGTCTTCAACCTTCTCTCTAACCTGCACCTATAAAGATAATAATAGATAGGTTTAGTACATACTTGAACTAAGTATGGGTGTATTCACACATACACATAAGGACTATGCATGATCAAGGAAATCTCTTCATATAACAACATGTCAGTTTTGGAAATTGACATCACTAGAATTTCCTAATTGGTTATTTGTGAATTGTGGTATGAATATGACGTATTTTAATGAATTCAAAGCAGAAAACTCATTTCTTATATGAACATACGACCTTAGAATCATCAGCATAATTTTAGTACAAGTTAGATAAAAATTCTAGAAATTACTCTTCTTAACAGGAGATCCCCTTTTTTATACTTAGTTTATTTTTTAATCTTTTTCTTCTTGTTGCTGTGAAGTTCTAAGATCTCTTTAATCTCATATTTAACTTACAACTGTAATGATTCATTGTAGTCCCATATCTACAATGAACAAGTAAGTAATTTAAGAGACTAAGGAAATGATTTGGCTACCCTTACTACAAGTTATTGTTTCAATAGATTGGGCATTAAATCTTTATAAGTCAATCTTTATTGGCTAGGCCACTTATGTCATCATTTTCATGTTATGGAGAATGTGGGACAATTATTTGCCATTATGTTTTACTCCCCTTTATGTGCACAATATAAGAAGTCTTTATAAGCCAATTTTATTTGACTTTGATCATTTTCATAATAAAAAAAGTCATTATTGGCTATGCCCATTTTTTATTGAAAACTTCATTCTTATCAAACACTGACGATTGATATTCTAAAGATCTTACGTTCTAAGCTCACTTTGGACATACATATCTTCTTCTTTCTTTCTTTATTTCTTAATGACATCTTTAGAATTAAGTCATGCGAGAAAACCTTAAATCCAGTGTCTTCCCCACACTGAAAAGGGGTGATTTACCAATCAAAGAGAATCTAGATTATGTGAGCTAACATTAAATCCAGTTTCTACCCCACACCGAAAAATGGTGGTTCACCGTCTAGTAAAACCATGTTCAGTGTTCTCCCCACACCGAAAAGAGGTGGTTCACGGCTAAAGTGAATCGATTACTTTATTTGTGAATTTAACCTACATATATCATGTGAGCTAAACATGAAATCAGGTCTCTTCCACACACCTAAAAGAGGTGAAATCACCAGCCAAAGTGAAATCGTATCATACCTAGCTCGCTTAGGTGGAATCCATTGGCTAGTTCCTACGCTGGCACCATAGTACGAAGACTAAGAGACATACGGAGACTACTTATCTACCTTAATAGTAGACTCATCTCATGAGGCTTACATGTGCTGGCACAAGCTTATTACTAGTCTACCGCTACTTTGCTCAACTACTTTTTCTTTACATCTTTTAGAGTTGACTCAAACAATATGGAAGCTTTCTTCTAGTTATGAGGTTTAATAAACTCTTTGGACAACCGGTCATCCCATTCTTTACTTGATGAAATATGAACTTAATCTTACATAATCATGTTGGTGTTAATCATACTTGTCTCATGATTATTAACACCATCTTATGTGAGTATCTTTAACATAGTTGTATTACGTGTAAGTGAGACTTGTATGACTTTGTTTAACACCTCATTATGGTCACTTTCATAAGTCAAAGACTTTTAATTATATTATTACTCACCTTAACTCGTTTCATGTCTTTTGGTAGCTTTATACCATTCTTTATAAACATTAAGAACTTTGTTCTATGTAGTTACTATATTCATAGTTCATTTAGAAAGGGTATGTTGGTACTTGTCCCAATGATTGACAGAACCTTTGTTATGAATTCAATGAGTTACATTGGTCATGCTTAATTTGGTATTGCTTAGTCATTGACCAATTCTATTACACATTTTGGAAATAATGTTGTAGGCCCATTTCCATAAGCCAAACTTTCACTAAACACTTGAACTTTTATCCTTTGACTAACTCATAGGATCAATTCAATGTTTGGTTTTTCTAATCTATGAAGTTAAATTGGCATTGTAGATTCATTTACTAAGTTTGATGCTTTATGAAAGTTATAACTACTTATTCAATGCTATTACGTTTACAAGTTCGTGTGGATAGGGTATGTTGGGATTTGTTCCATTGATTGACTTACCCTATGTTATGAGTTCATTGATGTAGAGATTGGTATTACTCTATATGATTTGTAAGAAATATGATTGGACATAGCTTTTCTAGCCAATTTGTTGGAATAAATCATAATTTCACCAGTTACTTTACATAACATTATCCCTAGCCATTCCAACTACTTTATAAATACATTATAATAATCAATCATGTTGAGCAGAAAACTTTTTGATTACAAGAAACATCATAATTTACATTGGCCAATTCTTTCCATTATTTAAAAATAAAATTATAAGCTAATTCCATTCAACTTTTTGAGCAAAACATTATTAGCCAAATTATTGGCATGAACCAAACTTTACTTAAACTATTTTCATTATGTTATCACTAACAAAATCAATTAGTATCATGAATGTAATATAGTGACTCCTCAACATGAATAAGTCGAAACTTTAACATTTTAACAGTAACTGAACTTCATAGCTGATTCATAGTAATTTCTGATTCTCGAAACACAAGTAAACATTATATCATTCCTTAATTCGTGTAACTAACCCTTAAATCATTTTAATCCAATCTATTGTCCTCATTAGTCATTAACAAATCAAGAAAATTACACATAAAAATCAGTTAGAACCACATACCAACAACATGCCCAAGATTACATCTATATACTTATAGAATCGAAAACAAGGATAACTAGGGAGGTGGATGTTCAACAATGTCATTGGGAACAAACCTAGTTTCGATTTTCTTGAAATTAAAAAAACGTTTGAAAGTCCTCTTACAGTAAGAATTCCTTGAGATAAAATCCATACCTTATGTAGAACTAATTCTACGAAGATCACCTTGCATGAAACCTTGAAGAAAACCGTGAAATCTCCTAAGAGAAACCGAGAGAAACTTTTCTGGTTTTCTTTCGTTCATTTACTATTTTTCTTCGTGAATTTCTTAGTGTTTGTACCTAAGTCTAAGTCTTAGGAACTGTTATTGACTCATTAAACTTACCTAATTAAGTAAATTAAATAAATTAATTAGTTAAATACTAAAAATCCCCCCCCTTGATTGACTAAAAATAGGAAAACATTTGACTTAACAAAAATTTGGAAATTGGCTAGGGTCTCGGCCAAAATTTATATTTTTTATTACTTTATTAAATTTTTAATTTCATTAATTAAGGGACCTAGAGTAATTACTAAAGTACCCCTAAGTCTTTGTGACCATAACTAACCCTTTTGAACCATCCCAGGTTAGGTACTAGGATGTTTCTTAAACTAGATATTTTTTTTTGGTTTGTCCTGGGTTAGTTAGCTAGTTAGGTTAGTTAGTTAGAGTCTAGAGTTTGTTAGAGATTTAGGCCCCACATAGGGGGACCCTTGCACACGCCTCCCCCTAACTACCCTAACCGAATTCGGTGAGGGTAGTCTCCATTGGTCGTTCCTTCACATGCTCTTGCACATGTGTCGCTTGTACTTTCCTAACTAACTATTCTTGATGGTTCATTTGGAATGCTTAATTATTGTCCCAAAGATCTTTGGGCACTACTTAATCTACTTGACCATTTTAAGTGGTCATGCGATATGATGCCAAGGCTTGACACATAGATGCCTCATATCTATTATGAAAATACTATGAAACATATGTTTCTAGCTTAGGGTCTTTATTGCTTGTAGATTTCTTAAACAAGATCATTAATACATAAAAAAATTGGCTAACACCCTTTAAGCCAATATTTTCTAATATGCCCAATATTTTTTTTATTTGGGTATTATATAGAAATTCACTAATACCCCTTAGCTAATTTTCTATACTATGCCCAATATTTCTCAATATTGGGCATTGGAATGCCTATGTATCCTTAATACGCATTCTTATAGACTTATTGGGCTCTTCACTAGACATGTAATTTTCCAGAATGCTACAGACACATCACAGAATCTTAATGATTGAGGTTGGACTCTCATTACTTGCCTTAGAGTCAATAGAGCAACATGTTAGGGAAAAGATGGTAAGGAGACCTAAAACAAAAAATTTGGTTCTACATTCAAAGAAGATTAAAATAAAGGTGCACCATTACCAAGAGTCGTATCGACGTATTAGATTTGAAGAATATTTGCCAAATTTGTTTTGCACCAAGTTTAGATGTGATGGCACAAAAACTATATTTTGTACAGTTGATGAAAAGGAAGCGAAAGACACAACTCCATCATGTCAATCACCAAAAGTTGCTCAAAAGTCACCTTCGAAGTTGAAAATCCATCATGTCCGTCACAAAAAGACTCTCTACATCTATCTCTTGGATTCGAAAATGCATCTATGGCCAAAATCACATTGTTTAACGATGATATTTTATTTGGTGATGCATTTCATAATCGCCCTTTATTCATGGTATATTTTGCACATGAGAAAGAGGTCAATAGAATCCTAGTCCATGGAGGATCTGGAATCAAAATCCTTCTGATACGCACAATAAAATAACCTTAGATGTCGACAGCATATCTTACTCATAGTCCATTTATGATCCAAGGATTCAATCAAGGAGGAAAAAGTTCCATAGTGATCATCAAGATAGACCTCTTCATCAGAGAGTTGCAATCAAGCGTGTGGTTACATGTAGTTGATGAAAAGACTTCATAGAACATTTTGCTTAGTAGGAGATGGGTACATAAGAACATTTAACCCCATCTACCTACCACAATTGTTTGAAGTATTAGGATGGAGTTTAAAAAAAAATTATCACAGATGATAATCCATTCACTGAAGTTGAAGCTCACTTTGCTTATGCAAAGTTTTACTTGAAAAGATATTTCATAGAAGTTGATTACATTTTGCATCCGGAGATGTCAAACTCCTTAAAAAGATGGCTAAGGTAGAGAACAGTAAGGCAAGAGTAGCAAACAAGGAAGATCCAAAGCTTGGCAATCCAATAAGACATCTAACATGATTGGTATTTTTACAAGTAAAAAGGTCACATCCATTCTTTGTTATGTCCATAGGAAAAGGAGGACAAGGGGCACTCTCTCTAGTTGTAAGAAAATGTGTTGGAAGGTTTGACCCTTCTTTTAAAGTTAATTGATATGATGAAGTAGTCCACAAAATTACTTGGGAAGTCTTTGCGTCCTAATTCATTACTTCACGGAAAATTTGTGGCCCCTAAGTTACCCCAATATGAAGCACTCCCAATGAGGCAGATAGAAGAAGGTTTTGATCCCAATGCTTACAAACTGCTAGAGAAAGTTGGATTCAATCCTAACGAACCGTCAACATTGGGGAATCTTCTGTCCGAACCTGTTATGAGACAACAATGTGAAAGGGTAGGCTACAAACAATATCTACCTATCCGCATCTCCATAAAAATGATACGCAACAAGTATATAATTGCAAAATATGAGTTTTTTAATCCAAAAAAAAGGCCTTTTGTCTTTGATCGACTTGGAAGCTCAATGAAGGATATCTATATTTAAGAGGTTAGGACTATTGAGGAAGAAAAACAAGGTTTGGAGAAATAACAAGAGTATGCAAGCTTCTACTTTACCCAATCCTCAAAATTCTCCTGAAGACTTTCAAATACAAACATCCTGGTCTCGTGTGGAGAAGTACTACAGATAGTGTCACATGTTGTGGTCTACACCAAACAACGTGATGAAGATGAAGAAAACATTGGTTCTTCATATCATGTAACTACACAAGATGAAAGACATAAGTTTTATCCAATTCAAATTGACAAGAGTTGGAGAATGTTTCATGGTGTTACCATATATCTTTCAACTATGAAGAACCTCAACAAGATGAAGATGCGTCATCCGAACTTGAAAAAAGAGTAAAGGTAAAAACTGATACATTGAAAGAAATCAACCTTAGAACTTATGAAGATCCACACCCCACTTATGTGAATGCTTCAGCGGTGAGTGGTGAGGAAAGGGCCTACATTCACTGATTTATCAATTATAAAGATGTATTTTCCTGGAGTTTCAAAGAAATGTATGGCTTAGACATGACTGTAGCAGTCCATCATATTGTTGTGAAAAGCGGTGCACGTCCCATTAAGAAAGCTCAAATGCATTTTAGTCCTGAATTGGTTCCCGTGATTGAAACTAAAGTTTACAAGCGTATTGAGGCTGACATTATCCGTGAAGTTAAGTACCCCACATAGGTTTCATGTATTGTCCCTATGAGAAATAAGAATGGGAAAATTAGAGTTTGCATTGACTTTAGGGATCTAAGTAATGCATGTCTCAAAGATGAATGTCCACTTCCTATCCATAAGCTTATGATCAATGCCATTATTAGGTATGAGGCGATGTCTTTTATGGATGGTTCATCTAGCTAAAACTAGATTTGTGTGTTACCAAAGGATGAAGAGTTGACTACATTCCGCACTCCTAAGGGCATTTATTGCTACAAAGTAATGTCTTTTGGTTTAAAGAACACAGGAGTAACATACCAAAGAGCTATGCAAAATATCTTTGATAACATTCTTCACAAAAATGTTGAATGTTATGTTGATGATTTAGAAGTGAAGTCAAGGAAAAAATGTGATCACTTGTAACACTTGAGGGTGGTGTTTAATCTACAATGAAGGTATCAACTTCGAATGAATCCTTTGCTATGTGTGTTTTGAGTTACCTCTGGAAAATTCCTTTGCTTCATTGTACGACATCGAGGAAATAAAATCGATCAAGCAAAAATAGATGAAATTCTGAAGATTGTCAAGCCAAGAAACATCCATAAATTGAAGATTCTGTAAGGAAAGATAGTATATATTAGGATATTCATCTCGAATCTAGCAAGAAAGTGTCAACCATTAAATTCATAAGGAACTCTTTTGGAATGGGACCAAGCTTGTAGTAATGCCTTTGTGAGTATCACATCTTACTTCACAAAACCACCAGTGTTAGCAGCTTCTATTAATGGAAGATATTGATAGATTACATATCAGCTCAAGAAAAATTAGTGGGAGCACTTCTGAAATTGTGTATGTTCCTCAAAAGACTGTAAAAGGGCATTCATTAGTAGACTTCTTAGCGGACCACCCGATATCTAATGATTGGGAACGCACTAATGCATTACCTAATGAAGATGCAATGGTTTTTTAAGTTCAACCTCCTTGGAAGACGTATTTTGATGACGCCTCACATCATGAAGGATCCAACACTGGAGTGATATTCGTCACTTGTCAAGAGAAGATCTTGTCATATTCCTTCACCTTAACACAATATTGCTCCAATAATGTTGTAGAATATCAAACGTTAATACTTGGGCTTGAATTGGCGGTTGATAGGAAGCAATTGCAATTACATGTTTTTGGATACTCTGAATTAGTGATCAATCAATTGTAGGGTACATATGAGGATTAGATGGGTCGAAGATGTAACGGTTCAACGTGTTCCAAGAAATATGAATAAGAAAGTTGATGCCTTAGTTGCTTTGGCTTCAATATTGAATCTGCCTGACCAATCTTAAATCACTATCTGTGAGAAATGGATAGTACCACCAGATGCGGATGAAGAAAGCAACGTTGAACATCTTATAGTTGTTGGCCCTGTAACTATTTTGAAGTTGTGGCTCCTGTGGCTCCTGCATCCTCCGTGCACCAACTGATTCTCAGCTGGAGCTTGATTATTTTCATTAACCACATCCCAAGGTTGCATTCTATCACGTCTCCTAATTCTCCTCCTATGGGATTATCTTGTACTCCCTGATTATTCATTCTCCGTGGTATTTTTTAAGTTCTGGATCGTATGGAGTGAGTGATTCTCCTTAACTCTGTATACTTGCCATACACTAGTGATTGAACCTTAGAGAGACAAAAACAAAAATTAAAAATAAAAATTAGGAAATAGTTGATTAAAGTGAAATAATTTCGTTAAACTTAATCTTACAGCTAAATTTCCCCTATCGCTGCACCAAAATTTGATAAGCTCAAATTACACTTCCTTAAAGAAACATAAGCAATCGTTATCAAGTAAAGAACCCAACTTGTAGGTTGGGGTCGTTCCCACGAGGAACATGGTTTATACTTAAAGCTAACTAACGATCATATTCACTTAGTAAATCTATTCCCGAAGCAATTAAAGGGGGGATTTGTATAAAAAATTCAGAAGTAATTGTGATGAAGATTCAAACTTTAATTATTATTAAGATGAAAGAAGAACTAGGGCATAAGTTTTCCCCTCAAGCTCATAACGTGGTAATCTTAGTAATAGCAGTCCCTTCCTAGTGTATTACATGCAAAGTGATAATTTAGGTATCTCCAAATCTTTGATATGAAATCTAAAGAATTTCACGCGCACCTTGGTTTGTATACTTGTGTATAATTTACTAACTCTTACCTTTACCTCATATTAGACATCACATCGATGCATGTATTAGTTTTAAACCTTGCACCAATCGACATTAGACTATTAAATACTATTACACTAAATCTATGTTGATAATTCTGTTCTAACATCGGTAATCGTTAAAAAGACTTCAAAAAGAAAAAATTCCCTATGCATGCAATAACACTGTTCAAGAATTGCTTGGTTAAAATTCACACTTTGTTAATTGCTCATGGTTCCCACAACCCTAGTTGTGTATTTAGTCACCCATATTATCAAGAACACAATTCATGTTTTTAGATTAAATAACCGTGAACTTATGTAACAATAAGAATAAAGCCAAAATCTCAACTTGAATTTCAAACAAACAATTGTCGAAAACATGCTTTATAAATTAACAATTGCCAAGAGTTTTCAAGTTAATATCCCAAATAATAAACTAAACAATAACAACAATGTCTAACCCCTAAACGCGGATTTTATCCCTATATATAGAAAAATAAGTTTGAACTAAAAAGGAAATGAAATAAGGAAATAAAACTGCAGGACACGACTTCATTCTACGAGGCTGACCTACATGCCGTAAGTCAATCTACGGTACATAGGTCCCTTCCGTTGCTCAGGACTTACAAAATTTTCAACCTCCGAAATCTTCAAGATCTCTGTAGACTTTTACGATCTAGTATTACAGACAGTAAGTCAGACGATAGTCCACAACTCTGCTTCATTACTCCATACTAGAGCTTTTAAGCATCAAGTACTCGAACCACCTCCCAATTCACTTCGACGGAGCTGCATTACGGTTCATAGTTCACTCTATGGTTCGTAACTTTTTATCGTGGTTCCACATACAGTCTAGAATTCCCACATCTTCACCAACGAATGATCTTCCCTTCTACGACCATCATCTACGGTGTGTAACTCAACTTTTGGTCCGTAGGTCGCCTCCATAAAAGCCTTTTTTATACTTCCTACAGTTGTATCCCCAAACCACCACGCCTGAGCTTATTTCCTGAAATTATGACAAAAAATAGATAAAACCAACACAAACATTCCCTAGACGCACACAACATCTAAGTTGAATGCATTAAAATACTGTAAACTCTGTAACATCATCCTCCCATGGGATTTTTAAGAGGAGTTTTGAAGATCTATGTGTTTCAGCGATTAGAGTAAAAAAATGGCAGAGACCATTAGCTAAACACTTCCTGATTTTAACGCTTCAAGTACACCTCATCCAATTCTAGGTGTCGACAATAAAAAATCACTAAATGAGTTGGTTTTGAATCCCAAAGGGAGCGGTACATGTTTAGAATTCAATTAAGAAGTATGCAGTCTAACCAGCTTTTGGAATAAACATTATTGGAAAAAGACAAATTAAATTAAAGGGATGACAGAAATGCAAATGTAGGTTTGGTTGAGATAAATTCTCGTGATGTGATCGATTATAGGCAAATATAGGCATATGGGAAATTACAACTACTAGTAAATAGATAAATATCAGTGAGTAGGATAGGCTACAAGGGAGATAGTTTTCCCTAGAATAACAATCCTAAATCAAGGGATTTATTTCATACATCAACAAGCAGGAAAATGATGAACCTTCCACACCTTAATCCATTAATTCTCTCAAGTTAAACGTGTGAGAGTGGGTTTAGTATTCACTCTCTCGAGCTAAACCCGAATCAACCCAATAACCATAAACCATTAATCAATAAGCTCAGTTCTAAAACCTCTCTCTCTCGCAAGCCAAGAACACAAATATAGAACTGCATTTGCAACTACAATTCTTAAATTCAACAAAGATTAATGATTAAACTCACATTTAAATAGCATTTAAGATAGCAATTAGAAATAATCATAAATTAATTCAAACCATAATAACATGATCACACCCCAAGAGCTATAATTTTGGGTACCTGCTTTGGCCTATGAGAACTACTCATTGATCCGCCGAGAACTCCTATATATTTCCGAGTTATTTCTTTTTCTTCATGGCTTGGCAGACTGGAACTTTAGGCGATTAGATAGCTACTCTGATATTTGCTAAATGACCTTGGCAACCACCAGGCTTGCGTTTCCTCATTCTTAGAGATTGTTTTGTTCTTTTTTTTCATTAATATCCTTGCTTTGTTCCTCAATATATGTACCTGAAGATCAAAAATTGAGCATCACTTATGGCACAAATTAAATATTCAAGGCCACTAAATTGATATAAACAAAGCCCTAAAAAGTCCAAATCTTGAACACATCACATCCTCTCTCAGACTCTCTTTTTTTTATATTTATGTTGATGACAATGATTTTTGCGTGTAACATGTAAATGTTTGTTTGGACAATCAAGTATATTTTCCCTATGTTCATGGCAATGGTCTTGTTGGTTTATTTAGGTTGGCAGAGATGGTGGATTTGATGATGATGCCATCGCTTCATGGCCATGTGGGTGTGCTGGTTGTTATTCTTGTTAGTAGGGTTAAAAAGGTTAGAAGTTAGCGTGCATCATTGGCCCATGATCATCCCCAACTAGCATGGAACTAAACACGAAACAATGTCGACAAATCCTAAAATATAGAATCTAAGAAGAGAAACAAAAATGACTAGACACCATCCTAAATTTACTCTAATCAACATGAACTTACATAGTAAAGCTCGATGTAAAATAGAAAGGAAGTCATAGCCAACATGTAGGTTGACCAGGCGTGCTTCAAATCACAAGGACAAAACTTCTCCTTTCCGAACGGCCAGTAAATGTCCAGACTACAAAAATAGTATATTAAAATTCTTGTACATTCTCTTAGACTAAAAAACCACACCATATGGAAATAGGAAGATTTAAGAGTTAAATGGGAATTTTGTGACCCATGCCAAAATTTCTGGAATTAACTCTGTCAAAAGGTCCTAGTCAATGCCCCAAATTGGTGTCCCAAAAAATAAACACAATTCAGGGACAGAAGCAGAAGGTTTGTTCTAGACCAACCTAAACTTTCTCATTTATTCAAGCACATGGAGTTCTCCTATAAGATCGTTACTCAAAATGTTGACCAAAGTCAAACATAGGCCTTCACTTGAAATTTAAAATGCCTAATCACATGGACTCACACTACAAGCCTCAAGACTCATGCCAACAAATCCACCAATAAAATAATGACCCTTTCAGAGCGATTGGAATCGTGAGAATTGGATTCTGAGCTTATATTTTTGAAATTTTGATAAAAATGACCGTTCAACGTTCAGAAGCTCAAGACCAATAAAGCTCACATAAAAACCAAATGACCAACTATGTTACCAAATTGTTAGTCGTATAATGTTATAAATGTATTATGGTTTCTATAGGATAACTCTAAATTATAAACATGAATTAGAAACATAGAAATGACTTGGAGGGTCAATACAACAACCACTATTTAAAGGACTTTGATATTTGAAAGCAAGAGTAAAGAAGTACCTGAAGGCTCAAACAAGAAATGAAATTACTCCCGCATGTCATGCTCGGTATCCCATGTAGTCTTCTCAATTGAACCATGCCTCTGATAGACCTTAACCACAAAAATGTCTCTCAAACGCAATTGTCGCACATCTTTGGCCATAATGGAAACTGGATCCTCCAAGAAATTCGAGTGATCATCAAACTTAACATATTATACTGGATCATATGATACCAATTAGGAAAATACCAGTGCAATATTGAAACATGGAATGCAAGGTTGATAGCTGATAATATTAGAGGTACAAACAACTCATATGCAACATCAACAACTATCTAGAGGATATCAAAAAGACCAATAAATGGGGCTAAGTTTGTCTAGCCTCCAAAAACTTATTACACCCTTCATGGATGACACACGAATGAAAAATCTGTAACTAGCTGAAAACCTCAAAAGATGCCTACGATCAACATTAATTTTGTGCCTACTCTAAGTTGTCTTAAGCATGTCCTGAATCACCCTCATCTGGTCCAAAACCTACAAAATCAAGTATGTGTCACACGGTCTAGGCTTTGTAGATTAAACTGTTCGTAATCAATACATATATGCTCCATGCCAATCTTCTTTCACAAAGAGAATTTGATCTACCCAAGGGAATGCATTATGCCTAATGAACCCATACACCAGATACCCTGAAGTTGAATACTTAAGTCTTTGATATATCATTGAGCTATCTGATATGATATGCAGGAATATAAATAGGTCGAATGCCTAGCTCTATCTCAATAAGGAAATGAATATCACTCTCCAAGGTGTGGGTCAGTGGAAAATAAATCCAAAAAGTCAAGGACAACTAGAACTAACTCAACGGGTGGACCTCCTTACTAAATCTTGCACATATGTCAGATTATATAAAGACACGTTAGCCACTCGCCTTCGAACCCGAATAAAAGAGATAATTCAAGGCAATTTTCTACTAAAAGAACCAAGCCATATCACTAGGGAAAATGAGGTCTTGATAAGGTAACAGTTTTAGAGAAACAATCTAAAACAACATGTTAGGGGGATAACCAGTACATGCCAAGAATCACGTCTAAAAGAAACATATCAAGTAAGATAAGGTCATGTTGGGTGTCATACCCCTAGATAGAAACTAAACAAAATTTCAAAACTGTATCTACCACTAAAGACTCACCAACTGACTCGATATATGTAACAGTGCTAGCATAGTCTTAGAACTCATACCCATACAAAAAGTTTAACAAATAGGCACATAAAAATATGTAGAGCCTAAATCAATTTAAATCAAGACAGGGTGATGGCATAAAATAATTTTACCTATGGTCATATCATTTGATGCCTCAATCGTCACTATTGTTGGAGCTAAATAGAAATACACATACACACCTCTACCCTATCCATATGCTCTAAAACTTAACCTATCTTTCTGAGGATCGTCCCAAACACCTTATTGTCCCAGTACGATAGTTTTCACCATTACCTCAACCCCTAACTGAGGTACTACTGGTAGAGATGGTAGAGTTGTAAATAGAGAGGAAGCAATCCACATATGCAAAGGGAAATCTATGGCCTAATGATACAACTCTCCACAATTAAAGCATCCTAGAGATAATGGAATCCAAGAAGAATGTCTAGCCTGCCATGAAGCAAGAGAATAAGATATGTAAGATTGGAGCAAACGTCACGACGGCTATACCGTTCAACCTCCAAAGTGTAGAGTGTGTCCAGAACAAGCCGGTTGAGCTAACCCTGATGGAACCATTATAAGATTTTATCATAAGTGTGTTTGGACCAAGAAGAAGACTGACTATATATTCCATCACACCTAATTGCCTTGTTCTTGTCCCATTGGGCCTCACAATTGAGTGGCTTAATAGTGTAGTCATGGTTAACAACATCTAAAAAGTAATGACCCACGGAGATGATAAAGTGACTCTCTATTTTTAGTCGAAGCCTCAACCCACAAACAACGCATTCGACTCTGTCCTACTTAGTGAGTAGAATCATAGAGGCATGGTGGGATAGCTATTTTGAACCTCAACTCATACTTTTACATGATCATGGAGCCCTACTCTAACCTAGATGTTCGATTCTTAAGCTGATCTCAGACATTATGAGGGATGTACCTAGAAAAAAAGGCATCAAAAACATATTCCATCTCAATAGAGGAGACCCAACAGTCTTGTCTCTATAGGGGTACGCCACCCTTACCTAGATAGCCCATCAAACTAATAGGCAATGAAATCAACTCATTTGAATCCACTAGTCCCAATGTATAAAGACACTCTGGGCAAGTAGTCAGAAACTGGTGGTCATCCTAACCGAAATCTCTAGAAAACTTCACACTTGAAATCCTATGGAACATTCTACGCATCTTTTACTCATTTATTGGAATAGCTCCCGCTACAATCACAAGCAGGCAACGACAGGCGGTACCTAGGACCATGGCCTCTATTGTAGGCTGATTTGTTGACCTAGTCAGGTGTGGGGGGCATGAGCATGCCTCGAAGCATAGTTAGGAGCTGAATAATGGTTTCTTGAAAACCCTGTGGTATAGATAGTCTAGGTAGTGGTTGCGCTTCTCCTGGCCCTACTAGCTGAGCCGAAACTCGAAAAGCTAAAGGGTCCACTGCGTGGGCTGGTCCCTCTCTCTATCAATGGTTGTTTTTTCAGGCCTATCTTATAGGGAAAGTTTCCCCTACCGTTAGTCGTTGTGAGACGTGTATGAGTCATCTCATGAAAAGAGTGAAAAAATGAGATTTTAAGAAATGAATAACATACATATTGCACATAAGCAATACAAATAAGTGAAGCTTCTTAGGTTCCATATAGCCTCATAAATATAGGATAAGGACGTCTCTGCATCGATTTGCATGACTCTACTAAGAATTAACTCTATTTAAGTGAGATCGGTGAAGCTGAGACTCTGATGCCAACTTGTCACAACGTAATTCCTACGATCATGATGGAACCACTAAAACCCATAATTATTTAAGCGAACATATATCCATAACAGTAAGTAATGAGTAAAAGTTCATAAATAAACAAAAGAAAAACTTAAACAACAAATAAAATAGAGGCGGAAGCAAATAAAAATCTATATATATACAAGGTAATCCCTCATAGAACCTGGAAGTCACGAGCATAGACATGTATAATATAAAAATAAAAGTCCTAGAAGTGGACTGTAACAAACGATCTCAACTAAATAAGACTACTTAAAAGTATATACAAAATAAGACATGCTGATTCAAAATTCCAAGAGCTCACCCTCATTTCTGATCCAAGAAGTTGCGAAAGATGGCACGAATTATCATCGTTGGTAGTAAGTATAAGGACCTATGTAACAAAATAGTTACGGAGTGTAGAATGATTACCAAAACAATGGTCCTTAGCAGGAATCAAAGGCCCACTAAGAAAGAAAGGTTAAGCCAATACAAAAAAATAGAATCTACATACAAATAGAGGTCAAAGAGGATATAATAGAAAGAAAATCAGCATAGCAAAAGTAAATCTAAGTGCATCTAACTAACAATAACTCGACCCCATAATCTTGAATGTATATTTTAAGAAAGTTTAAATAAAACATCAACGGGCCCCCATAGACTCGACAAGTACATATATTAGCTAAGTCTAATGAAGGAAGAGAACTACAAAGCAAAAAATAGCTCCCAACCCAAGTAACCATCAAATCTAGTCAACTCCTAGCTTATCTTGCAAGAGGGACAATTAATATATGCCGCCTAGCCTTGCAGTCCTCTCGTAAGCAAGCTAGCAAAAGTGATGAGGGGTTGTGTCAACTACGAATTAGACCTCATATATAAATGTCACCCAGCTTTCCAGTCCACTCTCACCCAGCTAGAAGTGACCCAGGGGTTTGTTGACTACAAAGAGGATCTCAAATAGTCTCCAAGCCACTATGGAGGTTCACTCACAAAAAAATCGAAAGGCTCCATGTAAGGGACACTCTAATTATGAGAAAGCATAAAAAACATAAATAATGCATCGGAGCCACAAAAATAGGGAAAGAAGGAAAAATATATATAAAGCAACAAAATTACTAAGGTTAATGTTATCATACTCAAATGTACTACTCCAATCTGTAAGGGCCTAATTTGTTTGAAAAAACACTGGAGATAAAACGTGATTACAAGGATCACAAGTCTAACGCTACACTACTCTAACCCTAAACTATGCCCGAACATGATCAAAGATAATGTAATTATACACTACAGCATGCACTAACACACAAACCCTTAACTATAATACAAATAAACCCCAAAAAATTTTGATTGATCAAAAAACATGGTATCCAAGAATAGAAATAATTATGATGAGGAATAAACCCCTAATTAACTCAAATCAATATGTATTTACGCATTCAAGCTCAGTCTAAATAGAAAGGACGGTATAGCCTACCTATTGTCCGAACGTGTGTGTTCAAAATCACAAGAATTGAGCTTTTCTTTTTTTGTAAGGCCTTTAAAGGATGCTGCTCTATCAAAATAGGATAACAACGTCAGCATGGTAATTTAGACAACAAAAACATACAAAAAGGAAATATGCAAATTTCAAAGTCAATCGTAAATAATGGGACCGGACCAGAATATTTCAAATAGTCTTTGTCAAGTGGTCCTAATAAATTCCTCAAACTCGTGAACCAAGAAAACATAATTTGAGGCTTGAAATGACCAAGAAAAAATTACGCAAAAAATTCAACAATTCACTCAAACAAGGAATACTACAACAGCTTCCAACTTAAATTCACCTCAAATGGAGGTTGAAAACAGTTTGCAATCATTGCCTAACGTAGCCTTGATAAATCCTAACACATAGGACTTCAAATTACTCTATTTCAAACTCAAATGGGGGATCAAAAACAATTTAAGCCTTGTAAATTAAGTTGTCATCACAAATGGTACATCTTCTATTGTTTCCACCTATTGAAAAATATGTCTAAAAGTATTTTTGCTCCATTGGACCAAAGCTGATTTCACCCTTTCCAATTTTGTTTAAACTACTGTAAAAGGGGAGCATGTTTCCTCCATATTCCATATATCTTCCACTGTACGTTGAAAGTTCTGGTGTTTTTCCTAGCAGTTAAGACAAAAAGGCTTGTAAATATGCTTTTGTGATGTATTTCAAGTAATATGTAATGGGTCTTTGTCTAAGCCCTCCCTAATCAAATGTTTTACTTCAGTGTTTTAGAACTCCTTCCTGAGGTCATTGCTCCCAAAGAATCTATCCAACTTTTCAAAATTACAGCCAGCCTCTATAATGCCATTCCATAAGGTATACCTATTTCTTGAGAATTTTATTACATTCAATGCACAAGAACTTATACATTGAACAAAATCTTCAACTTCAAATTGCGAGACTGGTAGACCTCCCATCTTTTCTGACTCATCTTTTATGGTATAAAATCTCCCCTTCCCATCCATGTCAAATGTGTATTGTTAGAAACCACAACAAGGTCTTTACACAATTGAAATATCTACAAGGCACTACATCTAGCATAATTGTTGTAATTTTGACAACACCATTGTTGTCTCTATGCTTTAGACTGATTGTAATTTGATGCAGTGTGTCAAAAAAATATTTCTCTTCCCACTCCTCATCCCAAAACAACAAAATTTTGAAAGAAAAATTAACTTTGGATTGTTGCTTTTCTAGTCGATGGACTTTAAAAGGATGGAAAAGAGCAATGTATGTCTAATGATTTTTCTATTTAGGTCTAGTAGCCTTTCAAAAGAATTTTGACATTTTACAAACCTAATGGTCCAAAATAGCACTTTACTAATCATTCATCAATATGGAGGGGCTGATCATTTTGGGTTTTGTGTTTACATAAGTCATATCTCGAATGTTGTTCCTTCTTTCCCAATATTTTCCATTCAGTTTTTCTATTTGTCGAGGGAATAAGTCTCCTTCTCTTCATATCTCCTGTATGTGAGATTCTAGGATCTCTTCCTCCTCTGTATCATGTTTATCCTGTAACTCTCCTAGGCTATGCTTGTCTATCTTTTAATTAAGACAATTTGTTGCTTGTTTCAAATTTAGCACAACTTGTTGTTCCTTTGTTAGTGTTTTCTCCATTACCCTCCATTGTTTCTCTCATTCTCCTATTGTGTTACTTCCACACTAGAAATGATAGTTGTATCTTTCACAATAGAGGTTTCCGGTTTATAAATTATTATATTTCGGTCAGAACTTTTTTTTGTTCTCCCTATGGCAACTGAAGTTAACAGTATCTCATTCTTTCCCTTGTACCTTGTCTTCAAACCTCTTTTAAATGTGTGTATCCTGATTGTCCATTCTTTCTACCTCATTTTTATCCTCTTGTCCAGGTAATGTATCTTATAAATCCTCAAATTTTGTTCTGTGTATTCACTTCTGCTTTTTTCCCTTCTTGTACTCTTTGATTCCAGACTTGTTCTGGTTATATTTTTTCATAATTATACCGCCTTCTGTACCCATTCCTTGTTCCCTACTCAGTAAAACATTTTCTTTCGCTATCTTTTTATTTTCCTCTTTACCTTTATAAAAATGATCTTGGTTTTTTCACTTTGTCCCTTTCTTTGCTTGTTGATTTACTCTAACGCCCTTGTCTTCCTTATTAACTTGCACCTTTTCTCCTTCCTCCGTCTGTTCCATTTGTGTGAAAAGTTCAAAATATATAACATAACACTCCTTCTCATTACGCCCATGAAGCTTGGAAGTTTTACAATAGTTAGGAATATAATTATTTTGAATGGTCACCCATTTTTTCATAACTTCAGTGTTCTTTTTCCTCATGTTAATATTGTTTCTTTTTTGTCATTCCCCTAAAAGATTCACCTCTATCTTTACCCTGGCACAACTTGGAATTGTTTTGTTTTGAGTTGCCATGTATACTTGTAATAGTCTTGATATTGTTGCAACTATTAAAAGATTGTCTCTTTACCAAAAAGGTTTGGTGGCAGTGATGGATAAAGAGATCCAAACTATCGTTGTAGTCATTTCCTCCTTTTCATCAAACAAAGGATCCTATTTGATGGTTCTCATTCGGTACGACCAATTGTTATGAGCGATATAAAATTTATTTTTTGATAATAATTTCACATAATCTTCTAGTAGTGAGGCCCTTATCAATACATATCTGCTACTTAATAACCCAATATTTACTTCCCCTTTCAAACCCCATTGTTTTGGTATTAATTTCCTAAACTCTTGGATGTCTGGCTATCCATTTGAAAACTTCCCAATCACTGTGTATTATCCTTGGTTGTACTTCCTACTCATCCCAAACTATCTTTGCTTCCTATGCAAGTATGTTAATGGTTTTATGCCTGTGTTAAATTACGGTCGGTTTGTTCTATTAGAGTGTTGGCATAAGAAATATTATTCCCCTCCAATATCCACTGTGATAGGCCAACCTCAGTTGTTGGAGGTTTCCTACCATGAGAAAATGGTAGGCAAATTTTAGGGTTCAGGCTTCTAGGTTGAGAAATTTATAGAGCTTTTTTTACATGACTTGTTGTGAGGTATCGTTATCATATTGTTTATGCTCTCTTATTGTTTTTTCTTTTTTCTTGAATTATTGTGATTTTATCTTGTAAAGACTTCATGCATTCTATTGGAATAGTCAGTATGAATCAAGAATTTTGAATACTTGAAAAGATCTAACATATTCTTTTTATTTGAATTTACTTAAGTGAACCAAGTTGCCCAACATATTTCATAGAAGCTATAAAGGGAAGATTGTAAGAACGTGGTATTTTACGTGGAAACACCTGGCTCAAAAGATGTAGAAACAAAGACATGTTCATAAAAAAAATTACACCAACTTCACTAAATGACTACGAACCTCAACCAACAAAAGAGATTACAAGAGTTTATCTAGACTAAAGATCAACTACTTAATCTCAATTCCACCATACCTCCAAGGTATGTGTTCTCATTGTCTTCGAGTTACTCTCAACTTGAAGACTGAGATACTAAATTTATTTTATAATTCATTGATCTAGAAATAATAAAAATCACAAATTCTAAGAAAGCTTCCTAGATTTTTTTCTTCTATATTATTTGATGAACAACATTTCAGAAATCAATCTCTTAATTGTTTTTCTTTGTAACTGCACAACTAGAATAAACGCCTCTTCTTGTATTTATGCTTTTTCTTTCTATTTTCTTCTACTACATCAGGACTCCTCTGTTTGTTCCATAATTCATTTTCATTTAGAGTTATTCGTGCATGATACTCTTTCATAAAATAAAAGTCCTTCTTGCAATGATTATGTTGAGATGACTTTGCCAACATGTTCCATGCATTTCGTCATTTATCAAAATGATGATTATCCCAACAAATTCCCCTTTTTGATGATGAAAAACTTATGCAACTTGCTATTTTAACCTGTAGCACTTAGGAATGGAACAATAGGAAAACATATTAGCTATGGGTTATAACTATTGCACTTCATTTACTTTTCCCCGTTATCGCATCATCAAAATTGGTTTCAAGTCAATTTAAAGAGTATACAAGAAGAATGATAAAAAATAATCTACACCAAAAGATTTGTCATAAATATTGGAACAAAATAAACAATATAGTTGATCACATAGACAGATGCACAAAAAGTTGAATTGTGATATACATCAACCGAACACACATAGAGTACATACCAAAAACATTAAATGTCTTAAAGAAATAGAATACAACATGCACGATCCAAAAAATAATATAGTCTAGCAGATAGTTTGAAGAGATCGAAAGGTTGGTATTGGGAGGAAACAAGGAACAATTGGGCCAGGTATTACACAGTGGCAATATGAGCAACCCTAGTTGATTTTGCAGCTCCATTAAACGAGCTTGTAAGGTTGATTTCTCTAGTCAATGGGCATCCTCCATAGAAAGAAATTGATCCTCCTAGTTAATAAGTTAACTCTTTAATCGATGAAGAGGATTATCAGGGTTCCTCATAGAAATAGGTAGAGCCATATGGTTCACAATACCCACCACATCCTTAA
The DNA here is from genome assembly GCA_027705065.1 of Solanum peruvianum. NCBI lineage: Eukaryota > Viridiplantae > Streptophyta > Magnoliopsida > Solanales > Solanaceae > Solanum > Solanum peruvianum. The sequence goes on along the minus strand of JAKWJD010001766.1, from coordinate 40,733,711 downwards.
TTGTTTAAGAGTACCACAGCTGAACAGGCACGTTAAAATACCTCAAAGATAGGAGTCACCCATAACCCATATGGAAGAGAATGTCAATTGTCATCTTAATGAAGTGCCCTATATGTATGTTTGACAATTAAGGAGGGAAAATTGATTGGTATCTCAGTCTCCAGTAGCTCCATAATAGTTAAATCCAGAAAATTTTCTTTTGTACGATGTTATTTCCTTGGAAGGATGATCTTGTGGACTACATCAAAGTACAACTTATGCAATAGACAAATCTCATTCTTAGTAACACCACGATGATGAGTCAGATGAGTCTTGGTGGGAAACTTTTTCTAGAGATATTTATTGAGGAGGTATGAGTAGGAAAAGGAGGACACTCAAATTTCACATAATACCCCATCCTTCAGAAAGAATTCCCAAAATATGAGCAACATCGGCAAGAACAAAGTGAACAAAAGTACAATGGAAAGTAGAAGTGAAAGTCATCTCATCACTTTTTCCATTTATATAGAACTCGTTGACCTCTTTCTTGGCCATTTTTTACGGAGCATCACCTTGAATAAAAAGGGAAGACCACTCTTGCACCCCTAACTTAGTCAATAGAACAGCCATTTCAAAACCCTCAAATCCAATGACAATCATTCCTCTAAGAAAAGATTACTTATAAAAGTGAATAATTGTACCGAATTGAAGTGAACACACGAAGGGATTAGTCTTAGGAGATTAATCATCATCGAAGATAACAATATCGGGATTGAGGGAGAGGAAGACGTAGAAGTACGAGTTCTTTTTGTTGCGCTAGGGCAGAGATCAATTCAGCCACAGCCTCACGTTTTTGTTGTCTAGTTTGGGGAACCCTAATTCAACACTACAAGGAGTATCTATGAGTGTAGAGGATTCGTACCTAAGGTGACCCGTTGATTTCTTGGTTAAAGACTTAGAGCGAAGCTTATTCATATGAGGAACAACTTCTTCTGGATTGATTTCATTAGTAGTATCAATATATAAAAGAACACGGTGAGGCTCATTCTCCATAGAAGGGAACACAATAAGAAAAGAAAGGAAGGGATTTTTACTTATAGAGCTCCATTATTCAAATTCATGAATAGAAACCCAAAATGTTGCATGGTCTCGTGCTTCCCCTCACTAGATGCATCTAGAATAGTAACGAGAGGTAGTTCATGAGATGAACCATCCGCATTTGATGAACTCACCCACGAACAATTTAGACAGACAATGTGAGTGATTCCGTCCATAGTGCCCAAGATGATATTGAGACGATATGATTCACTAACTATCGCTAAGAATTTACTGCCACTACTATTGTTAAGGGATTTATAGGTTTACACCATTTTATATGGTTCAAACTTTTAAGGAGGGAATACAATTTTGACAGAAAGTGGAGGTTTTAGGAAGAAAGAAAGATATGAAAGATTTAAAGGTGGATTAGAAATCTCTATGTGATGGTGACTGATTTTTGAAAGAAAAGAGGAAAAAGAAAAGTTTTGACAGTTTCGAGGCGATTTTACAAAGAAAAATGGATCACATTAAATATATTTATAAGCAATAGTGAATATGTGAGTTGTGCACCATGATTTGTCAAACAATAACAACCCTCAAAATGAAATAGGACAAACTACAACTTTGCATGTATTTGTTGAGTTAAAAACTTGACAAAATAATGAAAAATAACTTTAAAAGTCAGTTCTAGAGTTTGGAAGTCAAGCGCCAAAGAACGACAAAGACGTTCGGAAACTAGACTTGTGTGAGCTAGTGTTCCTTTGCATGTTTTATGTGTTTTAATATGTCATTTGGAGTCTATAATGAGTTGACGGGACCCCAGCACCTAGAAGTTCATGTTTAGGGTCGAAATGTCCGAGTATGACTCCCCGAGGACCACCCCAAGGGTACTTGAAGAGTACACAAATGTTAGACATGATGCTGCACAAAATGGCCCAATAAATGACACCATTGACGCCCAGTAGATCAAACGACGCCCCATCAATTGGAGACGTTGTTTGGCACCTGCAACTTTCTGCACAGTTTCGACCAACCTAGGGGTGAGGTGGTAAGTTCACCCCACATCCTAATTAATTAGTAGATTATTACTTTATGCGTTTTAAAGTATTTTAAGTTAATTTAAACACCTAGACCTAAATTTAGACTTCACTTTTCAAAATCAAAACCCCTATCGCAATTAAAGTTCTCTCAACAGTCCATTGGAGATTGAACCCAAGTTGAAGCTAGAATTGAAGATTTTAAGTGGTTTCTTAATCAAATTTCATGGTTTTATACTAATAAGACATGGTAATTCTGTAATTTTGGTAATTCAAAAAATTCATGAATCCATAATCATCCTAATTCTGTAATTTTTACTTATGAAGTGGGTTTGATGAATATGATTAGATATATTTATGATTGTATTTATATTATGTTGTATTATTGTTATATACTTCCACTTATGTCTAGTTATGATGAATTATTGGAGAACTCACCAAATGTAATCAAGGCATAGATGAAGGGTAAGTGGACCTAAATTTGTCTAGTTCTTCTTCAATTGATCTTGTGTGGTATGGTCCAATTATGGTGGCAGTCTTTACTTGATGTATATAATGTATATGTGAATTGTGATTATGGACTTGAAAGCATTGAATGTGAAGTAAAGTGATGTTTTGAAGTATATGTATAGATATGTCTTATGAAGTTATGAATGCGGATCTTGTAGATAGCATAACTAATTGAAGTATGATGTGGCTGTGAAGTATGATTATGTGTGGATTATGATGAATATAGTATGATCATCTTTAGAAGACAATGTTTTGAATTATGGTGGTTATGTGAAAGGTTTTATCATATTTTAATACATAATGAATGAATCTAATTAAAATGTAATAAATGAGAGTCTATTGAAAGATTTTCTCAATAAAATCCTAAAGAATGAAAATGGGGGATTTTGGGGTGGACACTCTTCGTGAATTGAGATTTAGTGTCTAGTATCAACCTCTTTATTTCTAAAAGATTTCCAATGAATGAATGATAGGTTGGAGATTGTATACTCTTCATGAGTTGAGATGTAGTATTCAAAAGTACCCTCTAAAGATGAGTACTCTTCGTGAGTTGAGATATAGTACTTAGTAACAATCTCTTAACCTATAGCTAATGAATGTAATGAATGTCTTAAACTCGATGGGGATTTATACTTAGCATAACAAGGATTTGACAAAGGGGAGGATGCTCTTCGTGAGTGGAGATGTAGTATCCAAATGTACCTCTTGAGATATAGTACTTAGAAGCAATGTCCTTATCCCTTAACTATGTGCCCGCATAGGTTTTGCTATTGGTAATCCATGTAAAGCCTAAAAGAATGATCCTACCATAGGCAATTGTGGATCCCTCATCTAGTGAGGGTTAATACCGAGTTTCCATGTAAAGCTCTAATGGTCTATGTCGGTTAAAGCTAGCCCCCACAAATGATGTTAATGAACTATGTATTTCTAAAGGTGTACTAATTAGGGTAGGTGGTGGATGGGATGTCATCTATGCATTGTACAAGTAGACATTTGGAGGGAGTCCTGGTGTGTCCTTGTAATGTTAATGAATAAATGGGTTACTATATGATGTTAATGAAGTGAGTTGACTTTATGTCTAATTTTAATGAAGCATGCTGACCTTAAGTCTATTGTTGATGAAGGTACGTAAATGATTGAACATGATGTGCATAGTCTATAGTGATCCCTAAGGAGCACTAAGTGGGAGTAGTAGTATGGATACTACTTTCACATTGCACTAGTCTAACTTGGATTTGTCTTAGAGGATGGTCTTTATATGAAGTTCTTAAATGAATGAATGTTTCTTCTCGTAATGAATATTGACTTCTTGAGTTGAGATGAATTATCATTATCTTTGGTAGTCTTAAGGATCACTTAGGTGTGCATTAAAGAGGTTGTATCGGCGGTATCTTCATGTCTTATCTAGGTGGGTCTTAGGATAAACTTGGATAGAAGGTCTAAATGACTAATGAGATACTTAATGAAATTGCTATATGTTGAGACTTATGAAAGTATTACCTTGTATAATGATGATGATTTATATGATGCCTTATACACTTGATTCATGAGGTTTTATCAAAATATCATGAAAAGCATATTTCAACTAAAATGTCCTCATTAAAGCATGTTTTTGCATATTGATATACTTAGTGTATTAATTGTACGAGCTCCATATTCTTCTCTATTTCTACAAGTATAGGTTGAAGGAAGTGAGGATCTTAGAGTTGAATCTTGGGAAGTAGATTGTTCTCTCAAGTCTTCTGATACGTCCTCATATGTTCGAAGATGTGGATGTTATGTTTACTTTCCTTTTTGTTCAAGACTTTGTATTAGACATGAGTTCCTTTTATATGTAAGGGTCATGACCCTATGATAATAAGATGTGTTTAAGATGGCTTATGATGTTGAGACTTAGTTTCTTACGTTTTATGAAGGTTTTCCCTATTATTGTTAAAAATTAAATTATGCACTACTTTCCATACCTATGTGATGAATGAAGAATAGGAGGCTTGTACAAGACCTTCGAGAGGTCAAGTACATCGTGTGACACCTAGGGCGTACTCTAGGATTATTACAAACTTGGTGTCAAAGCATAATGTTATGGAGATAGTCTTAGGATCCAATGTCTCACAAGCCACGTCTAGTAGAGTATTGATCATTAATATGAGTCGCGACAAATCAATGAGCGAGAGGCTATAGGACAATAGAAGTTACACTTCCTTGATATTCTCAAAGTCATGTCGTAGAGTCTATTTATGAGTTCTTAATCCTATTCTTGTGATTTTAGGAACATGAATAGGAGAGGGGCTAATGTAAGGAGGGCTCAAGCAAAGAGTGTGAATGAGGAGGTTCCCCCTCAAAGTGACCCAAGATCCTGAAGCTCCTAATGTTGAAAGGGATATGTCTAATGTGGAGATAAGGGCTGCTTTACAAAATTTAACCCAAATCATGATGACTCAAGCTCAATTCGTCCCTACCCAAGCTCAATCTATGATGGCCCAAGCTAACTGAGTAATTGGACCTCAACTGAACCTAAATGCAAGTACTCATGCTTCTAGACTCCGAGATTTCATAAGGATGAATCCTGCTACTTTTCATGGCACTAAGGTGGATGAGGATCCACAAGGCTTTATAGATGAGGTGTTGAAGATGGTAATGGTATGGGAGTAACATCTAGAGAGAAAGAAAAACTAGTCGCTTACCAACAAAAAGATGTGGTACGAGTGTGGTTTGAGAAATTGATGGATGAGAGACCCATAAGGGCAGGACCGGTATATTGGTGAGTGTTTAAGACGGCCTTTCTTGATAGATTTTTCCCCTTAGAGATGAGGGAGAAAAAGTTAGTGGAATTCATGAACCTCCATCAATGGGGAATGAGTTTGAAGGAATATTATCTCATGTTCACCCAACTCTCTAAATATGCCCCAACTTTGGTAGGCAACTATAGAGATAGAATAAATAAGTTCGTGATGGGGTGTCTTGTTTGGTTGAAAAAAAGTGTCATACCGCAATGCTCCATCATGATATGGATATCTCTAGACACATGGTGTATGCGCAACAAATTGAGGAGACCAAGCTTAAAAGATGAATAGAGATAGGAAGAGGGCTAGGATGGATGAACCAAGTCAACCTAGGTCTAAGAAGAGGTAATCAATATTCCCCCATGGTGAGAAAGGATAGGGTTTCCAACCATAATTCTTAAGGAGGGAATGGATGTGGCTCTACTTTTGAGAGGACTAGATGTACTAAATGTGGGAAGAGATATTTGGATAAGTGTTTTGCCGGTACAAATAGATGTTTTAGATGTGGAAATAAGGGTCATAAGATGAGATATTGCCCATACCTCAAGGCAAAGTGGAAGGAGACCAACCAAGCTCCTCATGATGGTCCATATCCTAATAATCAATGGAAGAACTATTTTTATATGATACAAACTAACAAAGGAGCTACTTCGGAATAGAGGCTCCGGTGAGTCATAGTTTCTTATGATTATGTTGCGTTGTTCTAAGGTGGATTTACCCCAAGTGGGGCAGAATGAGTTGATTAGTAAGGTGGTTGATATCCTTATATTTTCCTTATATTATTACTCAATCTTAATACCAAAAATTCAAAGTAGTTTGGTTATGTTACGGAGTCTTGCATGTGAGTATGAGTTGGATGTCATCCTTTTGTTATGAGTGCCACTGATGATATAATGTTTTGCATGCTCTTGATGATATCATATTTACATGGGAAGTTTTGTTGTTAATCTATATTTCTTAGGTCAATATGCATCTAATGATATTATCTTAATTTCCTCAAGATTTGTTCTGTCAATATGCCAATGTGTGATTTGAAAGTTATTTCATGTTGAGCTTTATAATGAAATAATGAGCATGTTTAAACTTAGAGAAGGTAGTTACTCCATAATTCAATGAAAATGATGAAGTATTTGTGCATTGTGAATTGTGGAAATAGTTCCAAATTGCTTGTGTTGCTTAGAGTGCGTAATGATGTAAAGTTGGTGTTCCTTGTAAGTTGTTGCATTGAATATGAATTTTATGTCCATGATGATGTTTGTTGTGAGCTTCTAGTTGGGTCTTTTAGTCCTTGAAGGTGTTTAAGTGTCATTCAAGGATGAATGTTTTCAAAGTGGAGGAGGTTGTCACAACCCTCAAAATGAAATAGGATAAACTAGAGCTTCAATTTTTTTTCTTGAGTTAATAACTTGATAAAATAATGAAGAATAAATTTATAAGTAAGTTTTAAAGAGTTTAGAAGTCGAATGTCAAAAAATGACCAAGACATTAGGAAACAAGTCTTGTCTTTCCTACTGTGCCTTTGCATGTTTTATGTGTTTTAATGTGTCCTTTGGAGTATAAACTGAGTTAATGGGAACCTAGCACCTATATGGTCATGTTTAGGGTCGCAGCATACGGGTATGACTCCCCTAGGACCACCCTAATAGTCCTTTAGGATGACCCAAACGTTTTCCATGAAGCTGCAAAAAATAGCCCAATAAACGACCCCATTGACGCCCAGTAGATGAAACGACGCCCCATCAATGGGAGCCTTTTTTTTTTGCACCAGCAACTGTATGTAGGGTTTTAGACAACCTAGGGGTGAAGTGGTAAATTCACCCCACAACCGAATTAAGTCATAGACAGTTATTTTTGGTGTTATAAAAGTATTTTAAGTTAGTTTAAACGCCTAGACCTAAATTTAGACTTCACTTTTCAAAATCAAAACCCCTATCCCAAGTAAAACTCTCTCAAGACTCCATGGGAGCTTGAACCAAGTTGAAGCTAGGATTGAAGATTTTCAGTGGTTTCATAATCAATTTTTTTTGGTTTTCTACTATAAGATATGGTAATTCATCTTCAATTCTTCTCTCATTTAAGGATCCAATCCAAAGGATTTTTAAAAGATCTCAAAATCCTAAAAGTTCCTATTTCAAATTATAAGCATGGATTCTTGCATTATAAGGTTTTGATGGATGAATTATGATGTTTTCAATTTTAATTGATGAATTTATTATAAAATAATCCATGAACCCATGATCATCCTATTTGGCTTATGCAGAAGGTTTGGTGAATGTGAATGCATATCATTAGAATTGTGTTTATACTATGTTGTATGATTGTTATCAACTTCCAATTATGCCTAATTATGATGAATTGTTGGAGAATTGAGAAAAGGTGATCAAGTCTTTGATGAAAACTAAGGTGAGATATATTGTTCTAATACTTCTAGAATTGATCTTGTGTGGTATGGTCCACTTATGGTGGCGGTGTTTACTTGATGTATATGAATGTATATGTGAATTGTGATTATGGCCTTAATGGCATTATATGTGAAGTAAAGTGATGTTATGAAGTATATGTATACAGATGTCTTATGAATTTATGAATGTGGATCTTGAATATAGTGTGACTACTTGATATATGATATGAATGTGAAGTATGATTGTGTGTGGATTATGATGAATCTAGTATGATCATGTATACAAGACAACATTATGAATGATGGTGGTTATTTGAAGGGTTTTCTCAAATATGTGCACACAATTAATGAATGAATGAATGAAGTTAATAAAAATGTAATGAATGAGAGTCTACTAAAAGATTTTCTCAATAGAACCCTAAACAATGAAAATGGGGATTTTTGGGTGGACACTATTCGTGAGTTGAGATATAGTGTCTAGTAGCAAACTCTCTATTCCTAAGAGCTTTCAAACGAATCAAGGATAAGTTGGAGGTTGGATACTCTTCATGAGTTGAGATGTAGTATCCAAAAGTAACCTCCAGAGATGAGTACTCTTCGTGAATTGAGATATAGTACTTATTAGCACTCTCTTAACCTATAGCTAATAAATGTAATGAATGTCTTAAACTCCATGGGGATTTATGCTTAGCATCAAGAGGATTTGACAAAGGGCGGATGCTCTTTGTGAGTTCATATGTGGTATCCAAATATACCTCTTGAGATGATCACTGTTCATGAGTTTATATGTAGTACTTAGAAGCAATCTCCTTATCCCTTAACTATGTTCCTGCAGAGGACTATCTATTTATGATCCATGTGAAGGCTAAAAGAATAACCCTACCGTAGAAAGTGGGGATCCCTCATCCTTTAAGAATTGATAAGAGGATTCCATGTCAAGCTCTCATGGTCTATGTCGGTTAAAGCTAGAATGCACAAATGAATGTAATGAACTACGTATTCGTAAGGGTGTACTACTTAGGGTAGGTGGTGGAAGGGTACGCCATCTATACATTGCATAAGTAGACATTTGGACGGAGTCCTGGTGTGTCCTTGTAATGTTAATGAATAAATGGGTTACTATATGATGTAAATGACGTGAGTTGGCTTTATTTCTAATGTTAAGAAGCATCTTGACCTTGTGTATAATATTGATAAAGGCTATGTAACTTATTAAATGTGATGTACCTAGTATATGGTGATTCCTATGGAGAACTAGATGGGAGTAGTAGTATGGCGTGCTAGTTTCACATTGCACTAGTGTAACTTGGAGTTATCTTATAGGATGGTTTTTATATGAAGCTCTTAAATGCATGAATGTTTCCTCTAGTAGTGAATGTTCACTTCTTGAGTTGAGATGAAGTATCTTACTTTGGTCGTCTATGGATCACTTAGATGTGTATTGAAGACGTTGTACGGGGTCTCTTCTTGTCTTATCTAGGTGGGTCTTAGGATAACCTTGGATAGAGGGTCTAAATGACTAATGAGATACTTAATGAAATTGGCTATATATTGAGAATTATGGAAGTATTACCTTGTTTGTTGATGATGACGTATATGATATCTTGTACACTTGATCCATGAGGTATTATCAAAATAGCATGAAAAGTATATTTCAACTGAAATGTCCTCTTTAAAGCATTATTATGCATATTTCCATACTTTGTGCATTAATTGTATAAACTCCAAATTCTTCACTATTTCTACAAGTATAGGTGGAAGGAAGTGAGGATCTTAGAGTTGAAGCTTGGGAAGTATATTGTTCTCGCAAGTCTCTTGGTACGTCCTCATATGTTCGAGAATGTGGATGTTATATTCAGTTCTCTTTCTATTAAAGACTTTGTATTATACATGAGTTTCTTTTCTATGTAAGGGTCGTGACCCGATGATAATAAGATGTGTCTAAGATGGCTTAATATGTTAAGACTTAGTTTCTTATGTTTTATAAAGAGTTTTCCTTATTATTGTGAGAAGTTTTAGTTCCTCACTAGTTTTCATACCTATGTGATGAATGAAAGTTAAGAGACTTGTACAAGACCTCCAAGAGGTCAAGTACGTTGTGTGACACCTAGGGGGTACTCTAGGGTTGTTACACAAATTGACACATACCTATTTTATTTGCTCATAGTAATAACAATACATGTGACATACTGAAAGCTAATGAAGACAAAAATGATATTCAAGCTATTGTATTTTAATAGGCTAGATAATTTTTCATGTTATACTTAAAATACCCATGAATTATGATAGATACAATTTTCTAGGCAATCATTGAGGGAGGGAAATTGTGTAATCTTAATCATCCCTAAGTCTAACCTTTTTTTAAAAAAAAAATGTTCTCTACTCAATCTTTGGTAAAAATATCAGTTAGTTGTTCCTTAATTGAACAAAACATAATCGATAAGTGACCTTTGTCTATATTATATCTTTAAAAATGGTGTCTTATATCAATGTATTTTGTACACTTATGTTGCACATGATATTTTTCTATGTTAATAGGGGTAGTATTATCTTACAAGATAGGAATCCTATCAACATCCATACAAAAATCAAGTATTTTTTGTTAAATTCAAAGCAATTTTGCACGATAAGATCCAATATCTACTTATTCAGCCTCAGAAGATGATAAGGCAACAGAGATTTATTTCTTGGTGCACCAGGATATCAAACATATTCTAAGGATGTGGGCCATACTTGTGGTATTCTTCCTGTTAACCAGGTATCCATCATAATCAGCATCAGCATAACCAACGTGGTTGAAATTGCTTATTTTTGAGTACCCGAGTCCCAAATTAGTAGTTCCTTTGAGATACCTAAGAATTATTTTATCAAATTTAAGATGAGATTTTTTGAGGTTTGCTTGAAACCTAGCACAAAGTTCATAACTAAACACGATATAAGGTCTACTTGCAGTAAGATACAAGAGAGACCCAATCATTCCTCTGAACAGCTTTTGATCAACAAATGCACCTGTTTTATCCATATCTAGCTTAGTGGATGTATCAATAGGAGTATCAATTTCCTTTGCATCATTCATGTAAAATCTTTTAAGCATTTCCTTTACATATTTCTGTTGATGAATCAAGGTACCTGTGGGAGTTTGTTTGATTTGTAATCCAAGAAAAAAACTTAGCTCCCCTATCATACTCATTTAAAATTCTCCACTCATAATTTCAACAAACTCTTTAGTAATCAAGCTATTTGTAGATTAAAATATTATGTCATCCACATATACCTGCACAATCAACAAATCTTTTCTATTTGTTCTTTTTAAAAAAAAAGTATTGTTGTCTTTATCTCTTGAGTGTCCATGATCTAAGAAAAACTTACATAACCTTTCATACCATGATCTTGGATCTTTCTTCAACCCATAAGGATGCTTAACATATACTTATTCTTTCAAGTATCCGTTCAAGAATGCACTCTTTACATCCATTTGATAGAGAGTGAACTCTTTAAATACAGCAAAAGAAATGAGTAATCAAATGGATTCAAGTATCACTACGGAAGCAAAGATCTCATCATATTCAAATCCTTCTTCCTGATTATACCTTTGAGCCACAAGCGTGTCCTTGTTTCCTTTGACTGTTCCATTCTCATCGAGCTTGATCATGTACACCTATTTTGTTCCAATTATTGTTCTCCCTTCAGTTGGTGAGACAAGATACCATACCTTACTTATTTCAAATTGGTTAAGCTCTTCCTGAATTGCTTGAATTAATTCCTCATCAAGAAGAGCTTCCTTCACCTTTTGGGGTTCAACCATGGACACAAATGGTTGAAAAAAAACAGAGGTTCTTTATGTATGACCGAGTTGTGATTCCAGAGGTTAGGTCTGTAAGAACATTATCAATGATGCAACATGCAATCTTTATGAAAGCTCCAGTTATTTCCTGCACATATCTATGAATTCCGATAGAAGCAATTTATTAATAAAACAGGTTTTGGTGATATTTATTTTAAATATTTTTTGAAAGATCTTACTTCTGTATATTACTAATCAATATCAAACAAATACGACAAAATTATTTGAGTCGAATATATGAATGATCTATGTCCTTTTTGTTTAAATACAATCTACTCCATTCCAGTCTCCTTTGTTTAGCTTTGTAATTTTCTGAAAGCCCTACCTGTTGTGGGAAGTCACCAACTTCCACCTGAGAATTAATCAACAGCCTTGCCGCATGGTGGAGGGGCCTTGGATCTCTATTGAAGTGTTTAAATACAAAAGTTTGTGGAATAAATTACAGCATTTACTAATGGAAAACAAAAGGAATATAATTAACCTGGCGAGAGTGAATCAATCCCATCAATGGCCATGCAGTTTGTACAAGATTTGAGTGATCTGTCTCAACCTCTCGGTATACCTATTTGATAAAATACAAACCCGAGTCATAGTTAACTTTTATCTTTATACTTGAATTATTTAGTATTACAATGAAACGGCTCCAAATGGGAGTAGGATGGATGCATGACCACAATGCAAATAACCTATGTTGTTCAGACTCGCCAAAATTGTTGTTGCACCCATGTCGTATGGTCAAAAAATACACAATTTTTGTAGGATCTGACATACACCAAGTGACATTCTGAGCAACATAGCATAAACCAACCTCAACACTACATAAACTGAGACATAGGTGTTGTTATTCTTGTTTTTCATTGCTTTCTGGCTCATACATTACCTTATCTGAACAAGAATGGTAGCTTTATCCCCAACCGCCATCAGACCTTTGTGTTCCTAACAGAAATTCAACGCCTTTACGAACACATGCAGAGTTGTGATAACTCTTACCTGCTACAGCAAGCCCTCCAAGAGCGAACCAGGAGGCATAAGTAAAGCACACACCGCAGCAACCATACCTGTATGTTGACACAATTAATCATTTCATATGTATCGATACATAAGAAAGTTCAAGTGCTCACAAGAGAAACATCATATACCATGAACCATCAAGATTCTGTACATTTTCAAAATATTTAACAGCATTATTAATGAAATTGTCAATCTCTGTGGTTCGGTGTCCAGGGTATAGCTTTTTAAACAAAGATGAACCAGTGCACTCAACATACCTTGATTGACATGTAAACAGTGATCTAAAATGGACACTAGCAACGGGAAAAAAGCTAATGGGAAAGAGAGAAACTAGAGACATTTTACTCATGCTAAATGACAATGTCCGCAAAAAATTTAGTAGGATTGAGCAACTGTCAATGAATAAAACAGAACAAGAAAGTTAAATATTCAGGTTTTGGATAACTGTAGAAGAAATTCAAGTTCATAACAACTTTAAATGAAGTACTTAGATAAAATTCCTAGTTTCCTACATCGTGAATCTCAATCTCAAACTCATACAATTATTTTACTTACCTCCAAATACTCTGGGCTCTTGCAGGCTCCCATGCTGCTAAGCCCCCATTTTTGCTCTGTAGTTTATTTCAAATGAATCTCAATATTACTAGAAATGAGCCAAATCACGAATGACTAAATTCAGAAAAGATGAATTTAAGGTAGCCATGTCTTAAAAGTTTCGCTTGGAATTGTTTTACAATCAACAGACAACTTTAGATTAAATGCCAAAAAATTTGACACATTTCTCAGTTTTTACCTGTAAGGAAAGAATAACATCACTGAGTCATACAGTCATGCAGGTTTGATCGCCTCACCAATTAATTTGGAAGGCATTGTAGAGAACAAAAGGCAGCACTAGAAAAACAATATTAATAAGATATTAGGCAATCTACTAGCATTATCATCTTATTATTTTTCAGTAATTACAAGAAGTTGGGATCTTATTTCATTGAATGATTAGATACCTTTAATGCTTCGGCAGTGGAATCAAATACTTGCACATCCATGATCTTGATCCGAAAAAGTCCATGATCCTTTTGAGATATGCCGATACATCCCTTTAAAATCACCAAAAGGATTGTCCTTCACCTACCAAGAAGTCATTTACATTAATAAGGTTCATATATTGAGAGATTTACTGTGCCCATGAATCATGATTTAAACATTCAACCTGAGATTCTTTTATGAATTCATGTCCTTTTCTAAGAGTATATAATATCTCATCATTCTGTTAGGATCGAATTCACACACACACACTAGATGAATGAGGAACACAAGAACTTTCAAGAGAAAGAGATGAGAGATCTAGAGAGAGAAAGAGAAAACCCAATATTTTGTGGTAACACCCCATAAGTAAACTTCCACGGCGGTGAGGTGTATTTATATTAATAAATCAGAGTATTTTTGGTTACAGAGAATAAATAGGAAAGCCTAAAATAGATAATAAATAGGAAAGACTAAAATAGAGAATAAATAGGAAAATCTAAAATTAATCAGGCTCCACTACCCAACAATTCTCCCACTTGGAGACTGACACAGTCATCCAAAAAATACATTCTCACAAAAAATCTCTTCATCATCAACATCTTTACCGCACCGCAACATTTGTAGAAACAACTAGAGAAGACCAACCGAGGTTTTACATAACCTCAGTTTCCCAACATCAACACATTTCGTCAACATGTCTGCCAGGTTCTTTGCACCCTCTATCTTCTCCAAGCACATATCACCATCCTCCACTGCCTTGCGAGTGAAATGGTATCGCCTTCTGATGTGCTTTGTATTCGAATGATATACTGGATATTTCACCAACTGTATGGCACTCTGGCTATCTGAGTAAATAATCTTCTCGCTCTGCTTCTTGCCCAATTCCTCAAAATAATCTACTAGCCATATCATCTCTTTCCCAGCTTCAGCTATTGTCACATACTCAACTTCAGTAGATGAAAGAGAAACACACTTCTGAAGCCTAGACATCCAACTCACTGCTGTTCCACCTATGGTGTAAATGTACCCGGATGTACTCTTGCTCGAGTCAACATCCCCACCAAGATCAGCATCCACACAACCTTGTAGAGTCACCTTGCCTTTGCAAAAACAAAGTGAAGTACTGGATGTACCTCTCAGATATCTCAGAAGCCACTTCACATCTTCCGAATGCTCTTTCCCAGGGTTAGCCATGTACCTGCTAACAACTCCCACTGCATGTTCTATATAAGGTCTAGTGCACACTATAGCATACATCAAACTACCAACTGCTGAAGCATATGTAACAAGTGCCATGTGATCACGCTCCTCGGCAGTCTTGGGTGACTGCTCCTTTGACAACTTAAAGTGATTTGCCAATGGAGTAGTCCTGGGTTTAGCATCATTAACCCTGAATCTTGTTAGCACCTTCTCAATGTACAACTCCTGATATAGATTTAAAGTGCCAGCAGATCTATCCCGAGAAATCTTCATTCCCAAAATCTATTTTGCTGGACCCAAATCTTTCATCTCAAATGTTGCAGATAATCTTGTCTTTAGATTGTTAATCTCGCTCATACTAGATCCTGCAATCAACATATCATCCACATACAAGAGTAGAAAGACATATAAATCAGTGTATTTTTTGAAGTAACAACAAGGATCCTTTTCAGCTTTGCAGAATCCACTCTTGGTCATGAAGGATTCAAAGTTCTTGTACCACTGCCTTGGTGCTTGCTGTAGTACATACAAGCTCCTGGTGAGCTTGCAAACCATGTGTTCCTTGCCTGGAACCACAAATCCTTTTGGTTGCTGCATATAGATCTTTTTGTCCAGATCTCCATGTAAAAATGTTTTTTTTACATCCATTTGCTCTAGATGCAAATTCTCCGATGCAACAACACTCAACAGAATTCGAATAGAGGTAAACTTCACAACAGGAGAGAATATTTCAGCATAATCAATAACTTTCCTTTGTGAATATCCTTTAACCACTAAACGAGCCTTGAACCTTCTTTTGCCATCTGGTTCAGTCTTGATTCTGAACACCCACTTGTTCAGCAAAGCTCTCTTCCCTACTGGTAGCTCTGTCAACACCCATGTATCGTTCTTCTAAATTGACCTCATCTCATCATCCATGGCTTGCTCCCACTTGATCGAATCCTCCACCTTTAGGGACGCATCAAAAGACTCTGGTTCCCCCTCATCAGTCAGCAATAGATAGTGTAATGAAGGTGAATACCTATCTGGTGCCCTGATAAATCTAGATGATCTCCTTAACACCTGCTCAGGTGTAACTTGCTCCACTTCAGATTCTTCAGTAGGAGTTGGTTGAGTATCTGCTTCGACATCTCTGGGGTTACTTCTCTCCAACTCAACCTCAACTCCCACTTGCTTTGTAATCTCTAGAACCTTGTGCTCTTTGTCCTTGTATAGGACATACTCATCAAATGTCACGTCACAATGTCTTAGGATCTTTTTGTTCTTGTCATCCGAAAACCTGTAACCAAACAAATCATAACCATATCCTATGAAGTAACACTTTACAGCCTTGGCATCAAGCTTGTCTCTCTTTTCTGGATCAACATGAACATAAGCAGTGCAACCAAAAGTCCTCAAGTATGAGTACTTGAGTTCTTTTCCTGTCCACTCCTCCTATGGAATCTTGAACCCTAAATGAACTAATGGTCCCCTGTTGATCAAGTATGCAGGTGTATTCACAGCATCCGCCCAAAGTGTTTTGGGCAGCCCACAATGTATCCTCATACTCTTTGCACGCTCATTCAATGTTCTGTTCTTCCTCTCAGCAATTCCATTCTACCTTGCCTTACCAGGAACTGTTCTCATCAATCTGATTCCCTCAGCTGCACAGAATGCCTTGAACTCTGATTTGTCATACTCTCCTCTATTGTCAGACATTAGGCATTTGACTTTAAAACCGGTCTGATTCTCAACTTCAGATTTCCACTTCTTGAAAGTTGCAAACACATCTGACTTATGCTTCAAGAAGTAAACCCATACCTTCCTGCTGAAATCATCAATGAAGGTAACATAGAATCTGGATCCTCCAAGTGATGATACTTGAGTGGTCCCCAAACATCTGTATGGACCATTTCCAACCGCACTTTCTTTTGCTCTCTAGAAGTCTTTGTGAAGCTTACTTTTTTCTGTTTTCCAATAACACAGCTCTCACAAAAACCCATATCAACAGACTTCAGACCCTCTAATGCTCCTTTTGCAACCAGCATCTTCATTCCTTTAGTACTCCTGTGTCCAAGTATGTTGTGCCACAAACATGAACCGAAAGCACCTTCAACAACAACAGCCATGTTTATACACCCTGCAGTGGTGTACAAGGTTCCAGATTTGGTGCCACGAGCTACTACCATAGCACCTTTCATGATCTTCCATGAACCTTTCCCAAACTCTGCTGCATATCATGTGTTATCCAACTGACCAACAGAGATCAGACTTTTCTTGATCCCAGGAATATATCTGACATCCTTCAATGTCTATTGGTTTCCCGAGGTGGTCTTTATGCAAACATCTCCCTTTCCTTTAATCTCTAAGGCTTTATTGTCAGCAAGATATACTTTTCCAAAACTTCCAGATTTGAAGTTTTGGAACAACTCTTTGCTTGGAGACGAATGGAAAGATGCACAAGAATCTAAAATCCATGATTTAACTGGGCTGTTCACACTAAGGATTTGGGCATCCCCAATGTCCTCTGCTGAATTTACAGAATCATTTTCATCTCCAAATTTCTGATTTTGTTTCTTCTTTGGCTTTGCACAGTTCGTCCGAAAGTACCCTTTTTCTCCACAGCTCCAACAAGTCACGTTTGATCTGTTCAGTGAATTTCCTTGATTCTTTGATTTTGATCGACCATGTTGATTTTGGCCTTTCGTCTTACTTCTCCTTCTTCGATCAACGCTGAGAGAACTGCCGATGAATCTCCCACTTCTCATTTGCGAATACTTTCGCTAAGAACAACATCACGGAATTCATCAAACTTTAGTTTCTCAGATCCACGGGAACTGCTAAGCGCAGCAACAACACTATCCCAAGACTCGGGTAGAGATGACATCAAAATCAACGCCTTAATTTCATCTTCGAAATTAATATCCACAGAATTGAGTTGACTCACAATCATATTGAACTCGTTTATATGATCAGAAATGGATCCATTCTCAGACATCTGTAAATTGAACAATCTACGCATCAAATATACCTTGTTCATAGCCGATGGTTTTTCATACATGTTTGACAGTGCCTTCAACAGACCGAACGTAGTCTTCTCCTTCACGATGTTGAACGCCACATTTCTTGAAAAAGTCAACCGGATCAAACCTAGAGCCTGGCGATCCTTGAGTTTCCACTTCTCCTCCGTCATGGATTCCGGCTTCACCCCGGCCAACGGTTCGTGAAGATCTTTCTGGTACAGATAATCTTCGATCTGCATTTTCCAGAAACTGAAATCGGATCCATCAAACTTCTCGATTCCAAGCTTCAAACTATCCATCTTCTATGATCGTGTTAAATCTCATAGCGCTGATACCAGTTGTTAGGATCGAATTCACGCACACACACTAGATGAATGAAGAACACAAGAACTTTCAAGAGAAAGAGATGAGAGATCTAGAGAGAGAAAGAGAAAACCCAATATTTCGTGGTAACACCCCGTAAGTAAACTTCCACGGCGGTGAGATATATTTATATTAATAAATCAGTGTATTTTTTGTTACAGAGAACAAATAGAGAATAAATAGGAAACCCTAAAATAGAGAATAAGTAGGGAAACCTAAAATTAATCAGGCTCCACTACCTAACACATTCATCTCACTGGCCAATAATACTTGAATTGCAAAACTAGATCCCATACTTGACTACTGAAAATCTGCAATTCCGTGACAAAACACTCAATAAGTTCAGTAAAAAATTGTTTGCATCACTTCAAAATAGGACAAGAGGCTAGTTCTTTTTATTTTACAAACACAATGCTATTTCTTAACTCATTTTGGCTGGTGAAATAGTATGATTTCCTTGCTTACAAAACCAATTTGATACAACCAACCTGGATTTTCATTTCATCTTCAGCTTACCATAAATATTCTGGAATTGGAGCAAGTGTTTTTTGAAATAACCTCCATTTGGATCCTCAATTCAACAAGCAAGCATACACAATACGTACACAATCCATATGTTAGATAAGTGTCAAATGATTGAAGTCATTAAGAAAATGCAGGTATTATGTAATCTGTACAAAATGAATTTGTTGCCATACTTTATTAACACATCCAATGGTGATGTATCGGCTATTCTCATTTCATAATGTATATGTTTCATGGAAACCTGAAGATCTTTTTTCTTAGCTTGTTGAAAGGCCAACGAGTCAATAGACGCTCCCGTACACATGTAGAGACTGTCCCACATGAAATCTTGAACCCATGGATGAGGGTAATAAAGATCCTCCTGCAGCAACAAGCTTGTTTTTGAGCATTGGTAGAAATTATGCTAACTTCAACAATGAGGACTCATTTGGTCTGTAGGCAATGTTTTAGAGGGGTAAATACTATCAAATATTATGTCAAGATATTTTCTAATCTCGTTAATGAAACGACCTTTGATAGTCGTACCTTTGCACATAGATGGCGTACTTCTTTCTAGTTAATTTTATTGTATGATCATATAACTCTTCCCTCAATTGTAAAATGAGAGGTGTGATTGGACCAACAAATCTCTTCCCGTAGAGATAAAACATTGGCATGTAGACCATTCGACTGTAACACCACATTTTTGCTGCATTTAAATTAAGAGTCAAAACACTTGGAAGATCAATATATCGACACCAACAGAGAAGGCATCAACTAGAAAAAATTCCACAGAAAATCCCCAAAAAAAATATCTACAACAAAATGAACCGACTATTTAGAATGCATATGCATGCGCAATAAAATAAAGATCAACCTGGATGCATGGGAAGAAAAGATGGAAGAATCCAAAACTCAGGAGGCATTGGATTGGTTCCTAACCACTCAAAAGCTCCTAGAATCTGAATGAGAAGAAAGAGGACTTATCAACAAGAAGATGCATTCACCTGACACTACAAGATTTCGTACTTGACAATGGAGAATGATACAATTTAACAAGTTCCTTTTATATTACTAACCATAAGAAAGAACTTTGCAAAATCAGGTCACCTAAATGATAACTTAAATTAACCGTCCACAATAAGTGAAGAGGCATGTATGTAGTATATAACCAATAAGTTCAACATCAGTGTATATAAATCTAATCCTACTAGAATATACATTCTTCTAAAAAGTTATAAGGTTATAAATCATACCGAGAGTCATGTTCCCCAAAGAAGGAATTGCAGTGACACTACCATGATCAAGAATCCATTTCCTTACTCTAGCACACACAATATTTCACCACAATCTAGTTCTTCTCCAAGGATCCTCATGCATATGTAACTCAGTTATGTAGTGAACATTGTACTGTGACCTTCAATGTGCAAACCCCATCCCCCATCTTCATTCTGAAACGTCATCAACCATTTAGAAATGATTTAACTTCATAATGCTGACAGTGTACACCAGTAGAGGAGACACCTTATGCTAACGGGTGTCATTCACACTCCTTCCTGGGAAATTACATTGTTTAGTAAGTTAACATGTTAGCTTTGTGTGTCTATGCTATGGGGGAATTTGACCATGAATTGTGGGTATATTAAAAAAAGTAGTTTTTGTTTTGAAGTGTGACAAAATATATGTATATGTGTTTCTTATTATTTTACTAAGATATAGATAGATAGCAGATCCTTAGGATTTCCTCTTTATTTCTTTCTTTAGTTATTCATGTTTACCTATTGAATAATATACAAGTTATTCTCTCCAATTCCTTGCACGAAGTGAAAAATGATATCTGAAAATAAGAGTTGTATTTGGCTATAAATACTGTGAGAAATATAAGAAAAAACTTATTAAATTGGGTATCTACATTATTACTTTGAGACTTTATTTATAAACACTAAATTAGGCTCATTTTTCAACTAACATACTACATTATAATTTTTTCCCAAGTAAGATGTTATATTCCATTCTTGTCCCTACTCCTATTCTAACATTCTCTCTCGAGTTGGTACATGCAGGTCATATGTACAGAGCTTGTTACAAATGTGATTAATACGAGGATCAGTGAGGGTCCTGGTAAATGTAAGGAATACTTTGGATGTCTGGAGGTTGCTATACCTTGAGGTGGTGTTGGTTTTGCACTACACTAATAGAAAAGTAAACTATGTAAATCATATATGAGGAGTCACTGAGAAGATGCACGGGGCTACGCACGCAACTCATATATACTAACCAAAAAGAGATAAAAACTATTCACCGAAAAGATAAATAATGTTATGCAAATTAGATAAAGAAACTATTCATCGAAAAGATAAATAGTGCTACTAAAATTAGATATGAAAGTATTCACTGAGAAGATGCACGGTGTTACACAATCAACTATGAGAAAGTCGTCACCGGAAAGATGCACAGTGCTATGCAAATCGAAACTAAGAAGCCACCAGAAAGAAGCATGTGACTACTTTCCTTGTCCCAAATACTTCTCAAATCAATCCTTTTAATCATTATTATCTTTTGGCCACACAGATGACATATATGAGTCATACCCCTTGGGGATCTAAGAAGTTGCCGGAAAGAAGCAAGCTGGCTACTTTTCTTGTCCTGAATGCTTCTCAAATCAATCCTTTTCAGCATGATTATTTTTCATAGCCCTCACCGGCAGCAGAACCTTTTTTATTCTTTATCAGAATCGTAGAAGCTCTAATACCATGTGAGAAATATTAAGAAACTTTTTTATTATATTGTGTATCTACATTATTATATTAAGACTATGTATAGATACTACACTAGACTCTCTTTTGAACTAGGACATACATCACAATCATTTTCCAAGTAGGGCGTATATCCTATTCTTGTTCTAACAAATACAATTAGAGTTGGTTTTTCCATGTTTGCAAGTAATAAGAAGTGGAAAATAAAAGTGAAACCAACTCTTTTGTGTTTTTTCGAATTCCTAAAAGTAGAACTCTAGATATTACGGGAAAATAAGCTCATAGTTCCTTTCAAGTTTTCAATTAAAAAATAGGAAAAGTGGGCCCCTTTTATTTCTCTTTGCCTTTTTTATTGGTAATGTCAAATAAATGGACTAAACTAAGTAACATTTTTCGTAGTTGTCTGGAAAATCATTAAAGTTGTCTGGACAACTTTTTAAGTTGTTTGGACAACTATTGAAGCTGTTGAACGATTAAAGAAGTTGTCTCGATAACAATGACAGTTGTCGGACTATTAAAGAAGTTGTTCCGACAACTACAACAAACAGTTATTGGACTAAAGTGTAAAAATTAAAAGTTTGAGACTATTGTGAAAACATATTTTAACCTAATATATATTATCTGTCACTTCTACCTAATTTTTAAAACTTGAAGGATTTTTACTTAATTAACAAACTAGTTTGTCCCTTTTAATAAGTGTTCCCAAATTTTATAGTCAAACGTTTTTTTAGGGAGTTCAACGGCAAAAAAAAAAAGAAAAAGACAAAGGTACATCCAAAGACGCCTATATGTTGAGTATCCTTATTTTATTTTATTTTTACTTGTGTCTAATTTTTTTTTCTTTTAGTATCATAAATAAAATTTATAACTCCACCACGAGTTGTACACTGTGTATGGTATGTTAAGATGATGACATTAAGATGCATCTATAACCAGCTAAAAAGTTTAATCTAAACACATCTCATTGTAGGTAAGTTAAATTATTCAAAAATATGCAAATTTAATTTTGATAGAATAGTATAGTCATTGTTACATTACGTCATATACCTGGTGACAATATATATAGGGGAGAATTTCCTTACGATGTTCAGCTGGTAAAATAGTATTAAGATGCCCAGAGATATACAAACATATAACCTGAATTTTAAGGGGAAAATAGCTTTAGTAATTTCAATTTGTTATGAGAATTTTACGTATCGAAATGAAAAAACAAACGAGAGGTGGAAGAAAAAAGAGAGGACCGGCATTTTCAGCAGGCCAATGGCCATCAGTAGCCTTTAAAGCTGAGAAGAAATTAACAGATGTGCGCAAAGCATTTGTGGCAATTTCTTCGCTAATTTCTTCACCATATTCTAACTTTACTGCTGCAATTCACTGTTTCAAATTCTTCTCTCCCATAAAGTGGAGAAAATTAAATGAAAGGTGTCAAATAAGTCTTGATTTGATTTTTCGTAACAGATTGACCAAATGCTGGTCAAATCATTTTTAAAATGTAATTAAGTAAATTTGATACCAAATTAATATTTTTAAAACTTTCTAATCTTTTATATAATACAAAAAAGTATTTCACTTTTTCAACTTTTATATTCTATCCAAACCATTCTTTAAAAAAAACGAAAATAGGTATTTCTCCTCTTCTTCTCTCAATGTTGTCTCTTCTCTTCTTCTTCCTCTTTAGAAAGTTTGAAAATCCGACTATCAAAACAAATATTCTCCCCCATTATCTTATCTTCCTTCTCATCTTCGGTCGTGACTATCTCCTCTTTCTGAACTAAATATTATGTTTGACTTAAAATGGGTAAGTCATTTTTGTAGAGATTTACAATTTTGAAATAATATTAAGTTTTTTCTTGGGTTAATGAAGAATAAATCGTATATATATGTGAAAAATGAATAATATTTTAATGATACCTATTCTTTATTTTAGAAAGAAAATTAAAAAACCCAAAAAGCCATAATTTGAGAAAATGCATATGTAATGTTAACATTCACTAAAAATACATTTTTTGTTATTTTAGTTGTTCTTTTTGTGACCATTTTGTTAATATGATTTAAGAAATATAGTTTTATTCAGTTATCCACAAATATTTGAAGTGTATGATATTGAAAAAATCTATTTCTCAATCACTATCTATAATTACTGAAAGAAAAAACAATGACTACTGCTCGGTATCACAGTCAAACCCAAAAGGCAAGGAGAACAACAAGGAGAACGAGAAGGACCTAGAGATGGAGAAGGAGAAATTGAAAAAGAAAGAGAAAGAGAAAGAGAAAAAAAGTCGAAGTCGTTAATTGTGATGTGAAGCAACCATATCCATAATTGATTAGATTGATGGTTATTATACCATTGTGAATTACTTTTTCGTTGATAAGATGTATAAAACAATTGGGAAGTGTTTTTTTTGTTGATAATATTAGTGATTTTTTTTGTTGAAATAATTGTCAATTATGATGGAAAAGAAGAAATGTGGTGTATGTGGCAACATATATAACCTATGTTGTAAAAACACCACAATATTATCTACATGAGCCCAACATAAAGGATATACGTGGCAACATATGTCACAAAAAGAAGATATGAGAAAACATATGTCACAGAAAGAAGATATGTGGAAACATATGGCACAGAAAGAAGATATGTGGCAACATATGTCAAAGAAAGAAGATATGTGGCAACATATGTCACAGAAATAAGTATGTGGTAACATATTGTTTAATCCAAAATCGGAAAATTTTTTGTTTGTAAGAGTTTTCAATTTTTTAAGAGTCGTCACTTAAATTTTTAAAGAAAAATCAAGAAAACTATTTGTTTCCAAAAGTCTTAACAGAAAAATCATTTGAAAATAATCAGAGGGGTTCGGGAATTCCTATTAACGTCTTAGTAAGGTTTTAAAAGCACCTAAGACATTCCTCTCAAATGTAGTTATCCGACAACTAACTTAGTTGAAAAAATTTGCTTAATTCAAAATAATATATAGTTTTAGAGTTATGAAACAAAGTAATTAATTGTTAAAATTGATTTGTAAATTTGTTCGCTCTTTTAGAATCGATTTGAAATTATTTTAAGTTAATAAAATATTTTTTGGCATTTGTGGGGGTTTGGATTTTCTATAGTTACGACTAAAAACAAATAAGAACAAACAAATAAGCAAATAGGTAAAAGAGAGAGAGAGAGAGAGAGAGAGAGATTAGGTCCAAATCTGGATTCCCTGTTCGCCTTGACTGGTATTTGGACCTATTTCTCCCTTTTGGGTTTTCGACCCATTTCTTTGTACCTGTCCTAGTCTAAACATACAATACTAAATAAAATAAGAAACAAAATAAAATAAAAACAACAACAGCTTAGGACCAAGATACAACACATAATGGGAATAAAAGATGGGCCTTCCGCCCAAGTTCTTCAATCTCTTCAATCTCCCAACTTTTTGACTTGTCCGTCAATTTTGATGGGATTGACTCGATAGAAGGGAGTTGAGCCTTCATGGCTCTCCGGAAATGCAAGGGATAAAACGAGTTCTTAATGAACTCACTGTCAATTCACATGCAAGACAAAGGGGAAATAAGGATTAATATCCCGAAGAGAGGAGAAAAATGGTTGGAACACTCTCTTCATTCAATAAACCAAAATAAATGGATAGATAAATGATTTAGACCATACTATATACATTTGTATGAAACTAAGAGGTAACTTAAGGGGGAAATAATTACATAAGTAATAAATACCCTCATATAATGCGCACAGTAGGTAGTGAAGAACACCAAATTGTGAAACAAACTCTCTCGGGCTGAATAAGACTAAAATTGTTGATTCCTAAATAATCACCTTTGGTTTAAATTAAGAGGCATGCACAATCACACGACCGACACTCAAAAGTAAACAATAGGACCAAAACTAGAGAACAAGACATTAAATTATAAACTCCTCAAAGAACCACATAGCGGCTAATCCAAATATTAGAAGCTAACTTCAAATTCCATTTTTCGCGACGATTCCGGACGAGATATGAATACAAGCCAACATTTTTAGGGAAAAGAAGATTAAAGAAACGGAAACTCAAATGAATGATAAAACTCAACTGCTCTCCATAACATGCTGCTCTAAACAAGATTCAAAACAAATTCCACGACATATGAACTTTAAAATTAACTTAAAAAAAATTATTATGCCCTTATTTCAAGGAAAACAAACGACATCGTCAAACCCAAATAAAGTTCAAAACAATGATCACAAATTCGTTCAGCCAAGCTAACCAATATCAAAACAACAAGTGACAAGACTATAGAGAAAGAGGTAAAAAATGCGAAAGTCAAAGGAAAAGCTAGAATTCAATGATTTAATAATTTTTCAGCCTTTAGTAAGCTAGAAATCACTCATTTTAACTTCAAACGACTAAAGCGAGTTCATTAAAACTGGATGACTTTTCAATAGGAGAAAAATTATGAATAAAGAAGAAACAGAATCACTTCTATTTACAAGAAGGAAAATAGACCCACTTCCCATTTCACACCTTTTAGAGGGAAATATTACCAAAAGAAACTCCGCAACGAGGTGATTGACTTAAAACATCTACAACTTAACACATGGAAGAAGACTAACATTTAAACCATACTTCGTTTTAAAAAAAGTTGGACTCCTTGAAATAATGTAAAAATTAGTGTAAGACGTGACCAAATGCAACCATGCACATGATCTAAAACTAAAAACACAAGTTGTTAACTTAAACGAAGAACCAATCCGTAGACAAAACCACGACTAATCTATAGAACCAAACAACATATATATATACTTCATTTCCATAAACAAAACCGGTCAATAACGAAGAATCGTGAACAATCACAGAATGTTAATTTCCAACAAAGTAAAACAAAACTAGTAAAGACATGAAGAGAAAAGCCACTAAGAAAATAAGCAAAGTTACCTTCAAAGGGCAGCGATCTGGAGATGGTGAGCAGTGACCTCCGCCAAACCAAAGTGGCTCGAAAATAGATTAACCAAACGGAATCTTAGACTTTAACAACTTGGAGGGAAGACTGATTCCAGACAAAGATAAAATACTGGTTTCGACGAGTCCCTGCGCTCCTTGTATCTTGCAACCTTACTGTTTTAGCTATTCTCTTATTATGTATCTTTTGTTCCTCCCAATATCTTATGACTAGGAAAAACGTTCGCAAAATTCCAAGCCAAAAAAATCACAGTGTCTCTCCAAAAAAAAAACACCCCCCAAACGTATGAAGAAGAGGGGTATTTATTGGGGGGGAAATAGGCTCTGTATCAGGGGATGGCGGGGGGAATTTTCAAAAGGTTTTGGGGTAAAACGGACTTACCACTTCAAATCTGAAATTCAAAACTCCTTTTCGAGTACGAAGGACAGCTGGGTCTTGAGGCGGAATCACAACAAATCCCGCGAAATTAGGGTGAGAGGACAAAGATGGAGGGCTTCGATTGAGAGGGCGTCCTTGAATTTTGACGTGGAGCAATATCCAAGCTTCAAAGAGGGGAAAGCGTCTTGCAGTGTTGCTGTGGCAGTACTAAAAAAAGCGAAAATACGGAAAAACAAACACGCCTATTCTTCCGTGTATTTTAATGGGAGAGAGTACAACTCGGAGCCGTTATGGTTGTCGTCTAGCGAAACGTCGTTTCCTTGATGTAAACTCGCTCTCGCACATTCTCGCGTGAGGCGCATAGGGGTTCGAAGGACAGGCGTGAAGGGAAAAGGGGTCGGGTCGGGATTGAGGAGAGTGGGCTGGTAAAAAGTTGTTGGGCTGGGATGACCAAAAGAAAATAAGGAAACGGTTTGGGCTATTTTTGAGTGGAATGGAACTGCACAGTAAAGGCTTATCTAGAGATGGGAATTGAATTTGGAGAGATAGGTTAAAATTTATTTTTTTTTAAAAAAAAAATTAACTTGCCTAGATGGATTAAATATTTTGTAATTAATTAAACAAGACTCTTAATTTTAACAAAATAAAATGATCGACATAATTAAAAATTAATTCCAACAGATGTAAGCTATTACATAGTTAGTAAAGTATTAAATAAAATAAATATTAGAGACGATTTGCACTTACTTATAAAAATATGCATGCACACACATACATACATACATATATATATATATATACACATATATATATATATATATATATATATATATATGTATATATATATATACATATATATATATATATATATATGTATATATATATATACATATATATATATATATATATATATATATATATATAAATGTGTACATGAAAGTATATTTGAATTTTGTAAATATTAAAAAAAAAATTAAAACGCTTGGAATTAAAGAAGCACGTGAATTAATTTATGGGGGAGGGTAAAAATTGGGTGTCAACAATTGTCCCTCATTTTACTTGGATTGATGAACGAAATTCGAGGAGAATGTTGATCAAGCCAATTTTGACCGACCATAAATTCGTTTTAAAGGGAGGGATTTGGTACGGACTTTAGGAATTATGGCCGAACCCCAAAATGACTTCCTATATATCTCAGGCTATATGAGAATTAAGGTCAGTTGTAGTTCGATAAGCTTGATTTAACGCACAATTTTGGAAAGAATTCGAAAGTTATCTCAATACCGGTTTATGAAGGGATCAAGATGCTCTAGAATAAGATTTAAGAGCTAATTATTGGAGTACAGCTGAGTTTTCAACACTGAGCTCGCTTACTCATCCTTAAACTTTAGGAATCAGGCTGTTTGTAGTTCCACTCGATCGATGAAAAGGAAATCTATTATACTAGATAACCTTTGATTTTAGATAAGTGACAAATTAGACGAGTATGAAAAGGAGTCTTGTAACCTCTAAGCATGAATTTGGTGCACTTCACACCCATAATTAAAACTTACTTGGACATAATTTCCAAGCTCCTGGCGCATTGTCACTTAGATTCGAAACTTGCTTCCAGTAGAGTGAAATTCTGGATGCGAGACCGAGACTGAAAAAACTTAAAGAAAAACCCACATGTCTTATGATAGGGGTGTGGTTTGAATGTGGTGGAAGTCGCTCCTCTGCTCGCGTCCTAAGATTTTGACAATCCTTTTTGGACTATGTCCCAATTCGCTGCCAACAAAAGGTTCCACGTTGTGCTGCATCCTTTTCGATGTCATCCCCACATGTGGTTGTTTTAGAAGAACTCACCCTTTCGGATGTTCTCGACAAAGAGTGAGATAAAAACTTGTCAGCTTAAAAATGCAATTAGGATGGGAGACAGTGTCTTTTACCATGTCGACACTCAATTGTTCTCCTCGACATTTGACCTCAACTTGATCGGTTTGACGTAAAGCAAATAAAGCTTATGTCTGGTGTTTGCAATGTAACCTCCAATATAATCTTCACTTGTTGTCTAAATAAACAAATGTTGTTGTGATGCTGATATTTCTTTTGATGTCAATATACTCTTCATGCTTATGTCAACATAAATGAAAGATGATGCAGTGCTAAGGCTTCTCTTAATGTCGATGTACTCTTCATGTTGTTTACTTTGATCAAAACAAAAGAATGCAGTTGATGCCAACGGATAAATATTACTCTTTGGATGCACGATTCCTTCTCCGCCAGTGCATGATTTCTTACGAGACATGAATATCTTCTTGTGATGCGTAAATTTCTATGAGGTATGAAATCTTCTCGCCATTCACAATTTCTGTGAGGTATGAAATCTTCTCACGATGCATAATTTTCTACGAGGTATGAAATCTTCTCGCGATGCATAATATTTTGCGAGGTATGAAGCCTTCTCGCGAGGCATAATTTACTACGAGGCATGAAATCTTCTCGCTATGCACAGCTCTCGGCGAGGCATATATATCTTCTCGCGATGCATGAATATCGACTCGCGATGCATGGTATTGACTCGCAATGCATGAGTATTGACTCATGATGCATGAGTATTGACTTACGATGCATTATTTTCCGCGATGCATGAGTATTGACTCGCGATGCATGAATATTGACTCGCAATGCAGATCTTCCGCGATGCATGAATATTGACTCGCGATGCATGAACTTCTGCGATGCATGAATATTGACTCGCGATGCATGAATATTGACTCGCAATGCATGAATATTGACTCGCGATGCATGAATATCATATCGCTTGCAGCGATGATAACGGTAGAACGACTTCCAAATGGTATATCATCTTGATTGATAATAAAATAACTGACCCCTACGAGTAATGCGAGTATCATATCCGACATAATGATGCAAATGACGTCCTTTATGGAAATCATAAAACTCCTCCTTTACATTTTTGCTTGATTCTCCTTCGAATCTAGCTGGACGTTCTTTATAAATTTCATATTATTGGAAACTGATAGAAATAAATAATTCATATTCCTTAGTCTCTAACATAAGCGATATAATATGCTTTTTGTTTCTAGGAAAACTATTGATTTTGACATAGTTTTCTCCTCCTTTGACCTCTCCATGTTCATCCACCAGAAGAATTTGCGGTTTTAGCGTCCGCAAAAATTGTTAGTTTTAAAAACAAACTAATCTGTGTCAATTTTTTCAGTTGTCTGCTTCTTGTCCTACTATTTCCGGTTGATTTCCCGATCTCCCGACTCTTAGTAGATAAGACAAAATATTTTATGCCAAAAAAAATGGAACATAAAAAAGGAAAATTTAAGGAATAAATTTTGAGAAATAGTATCTAAAAAAAGGGTCTCTGCCAAGTCATGTCATATCAGGCTTAACAAACTTCTTTGAGTCTGATGCTTGGAGGTCTATTTGATTATTCGCTGGGGAGTTTTCAGAGTCACTCCGGACTTGCAAATAATCCGTGCTGAAATTTTGAGGCCATCCTCAAAATTTCTGTCCCAGTTAATTATCTTGCTTATATTTCCACTGTAAGAGTGCAGATCGCGGAATTTTTGAGATCTTGTCAAAAATTTTGTCCCAGTTGCAAATCTCGAAATGTCTTATGTATTAACTTTCTGAGGAAGAATCTCTTTTTCGAGAACTTTTTAGTCCCTCTCAAAAATTCGGTCCCAGTTTTTATTGTAAAGAGGAATAGAAATATTACGGAGATGTGATCAAACCCTTGTGGCGCCTACGTATCCTGTTGAGTTACGAATCAGGTCAAACGGATTTCCTTCTCAAAGTTTAAAAAAATAGAAATTTACAAAGAAACTGACCGAGGCCAACATAGGCCCCCTACGTATCTCATTCTTGAGAATTCAGGTCGAATGTAGTTCAAATACAAAGAACTAAATAAAGGGGATAAATGGGGTGACCGAGGCCGATATAGGCCGCCTACGTATCTCATTCTTGACAATTTAGGTCAGACGTAGTTCATTACAATGGGATAAAATTTTCGCAAAACAAATACAAGCAAACAGAATAATTACAATTAAATAACAGAAATGCAAACGCAGCTTCACACGTAGTATCTCTTGACGGCATCTGAGTTAATTGGTTTCGGCCATGCGGTGTCATCCATCTCTGACAGGATCAAAGCACCTCCAGATAATACTTTACAAACCATATAAGGACCTTGTGAGTTTGGTGCGAACTTTCCTTTGTATTCGTCTTGATAAGGAAAAATGTGCTTAAGGACCAACTGACCAACTTTGAAAATTCTGGCTCTTACTTTCTTGTGAAAAGCACGAATAATTCTCTGCCGATACAACTGACCATGACAAACAGAAACCATTTTATTCTCGTCAATCAAAGCTAACTGATTGACTCTCTTCCTTCCCATTTAGCGTTACTCAACTCAGCTTCTTGGATAATTCTCAACGATGGTATCTCAACTTCAGCAGGTATGAATGCCTCTGTTCTGTATACTAGTAATATGGAGTAGCTCCAGTCGATGTTCTGACAGTCGTTCGATAACCCAGTAAATCATATGGCAACATCTCATGCCAACCTCGGTGATTGTCAATGTCTTCCTCAGAATCTTCTTGATATTCTTATTGGCGGCCTATACAGCTCCATGCATTTGAGGACGATAAGTGGTCGAGTTTCGATGAGTAATATTAAATTGCTCGCATATCTCTCTCATCAAGTGACTGTTGATATTTGCACAGTTATCAATAATGATGGATTCTGGTACCTCGAACCTGCATATCAGATTGTTGCGAACAAAATTAGCCACAACTTTCTTGGTTACCGACTTTTAAGAAGCTGCTTCCACCCACTTGGTGAAATAATCAATACCAACCAAGACAAATCTGTGTCCATTTGAAGCGTCTGGTTCAATCGGACCGATGACATCTATACCCCAAGCTAAAAACGGCCAAGGTGAACTTATAGCATTAAGTTCATGAGGCGGAACTCGTATCAAATCACCGTGCACTTGACATTTTTGGCATTTTTGCACGAACTTGCAACAATCATTCTCCATAGTCATCCACAAATACCCGACTCGAAAGACCTTTCTTTCCAAAGTGAGCCCATTCATATGTGTGTCACAAACTCCGGCATGTATCTGTTCTATAAGTCTCGCAGCTTCAACAGCATCCATATATCTGAAAAGACTCAAATCCGAAGTCCTCCTATGCGGGATTTCTCCACTTAAAAAGAAATTTAGGGCCATACAACGTATCGACTTTTTCTGATTAGACGTAGCATCTTCGGGATAAGTTCCAGACTCCAAGTACTTCTTTATATCAAAATACCAAGGCAAACTGTTTGGTTCTGCTTCAACATGGGAACAATGGACTGGATGTTCTTTTAACTCTATATCCAAAGGATCAATATAATCTATATCCGGATGTTTAATCATCGAAGCGATGGTGGCGAGAGCATCGGCCAATATGTTCTATATTATGGGAGTATGTCTGAACTCGATCTTGCAAAACCTCTTGCACAGCTTCTGCGCATACTGTATGTAAGGTATAATCTTTGGGTTTTTCACAGTCCATTCTCCTTGAACTTGATGAATCAAAAGGTGTGAATCTCTAATAACCAACAGCTCGTAGACACTCATGTCGATGGCCATTTTCAAACCAAGAATACACGCTTTGTATTCGGCCATGTTGTTCGTGCAATTAAATCGGAGCTTACCCGCCATGGGATAGTGCTGCCAAGATTCTGACACTAAGACTGCTCCAATACCTTTACCTTGATGATTTGCCTCTCCATCTAAGAATAATCTCCAACCTGGATATTCTTCAGAAATATCCTCACCCACAAATGATACTTCATCATCGTTAAAATAAGTCTTATGTGGTTCATACTCTTCATCAACGGGATTTTCTGCAAGATGATCA
Source organism: Solanum peruvianum (assembly GCA_027705065.1). Classification (NCBI taxonomy): domain Eukaryota; kingdom Viridiplantae; phylum Streptophyta; class Magnoliopsida; order Solanales; family Solanaceae; genus Solanum; species Solanum peruvianum. The sequence goes on along the minus strand of JAKWJD010001766.1, from coordinate 40,701,014 downwards.
GCCAAAGCATGTGCCTTTATCACTCTCTGAGTCACATACACAATGTCAAATTCACTCAACAACATTTACCACTTAGCTAACTTTTCAGTCGGCATCGCCTTCTGGAAGATATACTTCAGTGGATCCATTCTGGAAATGAGGTATATAGTATAAGAAGGCAAAAAAAGTCTCAGTTTCTGGGCATGCTACGTCAACGCACAACACGTCCTCTCCAACAATGTGTAACGAGACTCGTATGGAGTGAAATTCTTGCTTATATAAAAGAAATCCCTTTCCTTCTCTCCTGTCTCGTCGTGTTGACCAAGTACGCATCCGAATGCACTATCTGAGATAGACAGGTACAACAACAAATGACTCCCTTCTCGTGGAGAAACCAATACCAGTGGATTGGACAAATAGTTCGTGATAGCGTCAAAAGGAGTCTGACACTCTTCAGTCCACTTTGTTGGGGCGTCTTTCTTCAACAGCTTGAAAATAGGCTCACACACGACAGTTGATTGAGATATGAATCGATTGATGTAGTTTAACCTCTGCAAGAAACTCATCACCTCTTTTCTCATCTTCGGAAGAGGTAACTCTTGAATTGCTTTAATCATAGAAGGATTGATCTCAATACCCCTTCTGTTGACTATAAACCCCAACAACTTTCCGGCTGGAACTCCAAAGGCGCATTTGACGGGATTTAACTTCAAGTTGTAACGACGATAACAATCAAAGAATTTCCTTAGATGTGTCAAGTGATCCAAACTCTCACGGGATTTGATTATGATCTCATCCACATAAGCGGAAATATGGTCGTCATAGCTCTCTTGTAGGTGGCGCCAGCATTCTTGAGGCCAAACGGCATCACTCATAACGATATACCCCACAGGGTGTAATGAAAGCTGTCTTTTCTGCATCTGCCTCATCCATCAGAATTCGGTGATAGCCTACATAACAATCCACAAATGACTACATTTCATGCTTAGCACAATTGTCAATCAAAATATGAATATTTGGCAACGGAAAAGTATCCTTCGGGCTAGCTTTGTTGAGATCTTTGTAGTCGACACAAATCCTGATTTTCCTATCTTTTTTAGCGACCGAAACAACATTGGCCAGCCAAGTTGGATACTGTGTCACTTCCACCAATCGGCACTTTATCTTCTTGGTGATCTCTTTCTTAATATTTCAACTCACTTCAGGCTTGAATTTCTGAGTTTTTTGCTTCTCCAGATCGAACCTCGAGTTAATCGGCAACTTATGAGATATGACAACGGTAATCAACCCTTGCATGTCACCGACTTCCAAAATGAACACATCAATATATTCAGCAAGCAAATGAATTAGGCCCTCTTTCTGAGCTTCATTTAGGTGGATGCTGATCTTAACTTCTTTAAAGCATTTTGTATCCTCCAAATTCATCGTTTCCGTTTCCTCTAGGTTTGGTTTATGCTGATTTTTGAATTGTTGAAATTCCTCGGCGACATAATCTGGTTCCTTATTTTCTTCTTCATAATCGTTGACCTCGTCATTATCAACCCCATTTTTTTAATTCGGCTCGTGACATGACATGACATTTGCAGGTCTAAAAATTATGTTACTGAAATCATAAACAGAGAAAGTTAGGAAAGTAAGTATAACAAACGACTAAATAAATAAAGTTAAAAAAACAAAGAGGCTTTCATTTAAAATTGAAAATAATGCAAACTTTGCCCATGGCATAGGGCCATGTTGACTCTTTTGAACATCACAATGAAATTCAAAAATTCGAACAGTTAAAAAAATTCAAAATGGTGGGTCTCAGGCCTCTTCCGGACTGCAACTGATTTTAATCTGCATGAAATGACGCCTTTCAACCAAAGAGTTTGGGGAATCAGGATGGACGTGGTGGTCCAGTTCCGCAGCACCTCCCCTGGCTCAGCATCGCGTATACAAGCTAGCTCGACCTCTTTCTCTACAACAACATTGATCTCCTCGAAGAGTCACAGATTCCTTCCTTAATGTCTTCATGCTTAGCATAATCCCATATTGGAAAGGATTGATACAGATGTGGGATCGGCTTAGCAAATGCTTGATCATTTTTCTTCTTCATCTTTATGTCATCATCTGCAGGGATGTACCCTTAACTATATCTAGATTCTTTAACGAGGACCGAAACAGGCTCAATAATTCCTTGGGAATCTCTTCCCGATTCGAGACCTGGCTCAAAACCATTCTGCAGCATCAAAGTGGCTATCATCTTGTACACGGCATACATGGGGGTCTGTGGGGCCAAGTTTTCACCGGTGGCATTCACCAGCTCTACCGTGTAAAAGTTTGTACCTCGTGATATCTCATCAATGATCGGCACCTATCTTCCAGGCTGACTCCCCTTTCCATGAATAACTAGCTCTTCGTTCTTCCACATGAGCTTCATCATCTAATGGAGAGTAGAGGGGACGACTCCAGCCATATGGATTAACGGCCTTCCCAGAAGAAGGTTGTAACTGGTATCGATATCCAATACTTGAAATTGCGTGCTGAATTCTGTTGGGCCAATTTTAATGGTCAAATTCACTGCTCCAAACGTGTCTCTCTGAACCCCATCAAAGGCCCTCACATTGACTTGGTTTTGCTCCAGTTTCCCAAGGTCAAACCTTAGCTGCCTCAACATCAACAACTGGCAGATATTCAAGCCAGATCCATCATCTACTAAGACGTAGTTGACAACCTTTTTGCGGCATACCACAGTGATGTAAAACTCCTTTTTATGTAACCTCCCTTCAACAGGCAGCTCGTCGTCACAAAAGTTGATTCAGTGCCCTCGAATAACCTAGTGAATCATGGCAGCCATGTTATCGCTGCTTGTGCCTGCGGGTACATACGTATCATCAAGAGCTTTCATTAAGGACTTCTTGTAGGAGTGAGAGCTCATCAGCAAGGCCCATCGGAGATCTGAAGTGGAGTCTTCTCCAAATGCTTGACAATGGAATAATCTTTTGGTTTCATTCTTCTCCAGAATTCCTCTGCTTCTTCTTCGCTTATTGGCCTTTTGGCCTGATCCTTGTTCTGTCCTCCGAGAGCAAGCTCGTTAGGAGTGTAACATCTTCCAGACTTGTTCATGCCTTGTGCAGCAGCAGTTTTAACAAACTTAGGCTTGACGAGAGTTTTTGACGACACCAAGGCAACAACCTTTGCAGGTGTCAAAATAACAAACTCTTTCTTCTCTTTGACGCTTAAAGAAGCGACAGCCCTTTCCAAATAATCCTGAACAATGGGAGTAATCATATTCGTTCCGCACCACTCTTCATCTGTGTCGATCATATTTACATTGCTGCCTCCATAATTCGGCAATGGATTGGTGTTGACATTTGGTGTCGTCGGGGAGAGAGACTACCTCTTTATCAATCAAATCTTGAATTTTGTGCTTGAGGTTGATACAATCTTCAGTATAGTGCCCAACACTATTGGAATGATAGGCACATCTCTGATCGGGTGTATAGAATTTTGAATTGACGTCCACAGGTTTGGGCCCCACAGGGTGGATGTATCCAGTCGCTCAGACAGCTTTGTTCGGCTTTCAGCGAGCGCAGTGAAGTTCATTGAAGGATTCTTCTCAAATCTGGATTGGGGAGGTTCATAACTGCCTTGTTGAGGAGGAGGCACCTATTGATAATTTCAGGTATTTGGACGGGGAGCATGGCTTCTGGGATATGGATTTGTTTGGTAGTTTGGCGATGGATCTTGGTAATTCGGAGGGGAATTTTTGCAGATTGGAGCTTGGAATTGATAAATAGGAGGGGGTGCTCGGTATCTTAATTGCAAGTTAGCACAGTTGGGAGAAATACCCTGGTAAGGAGATAGAATTTGGTAAGGTGGAGGGTGAGTTGGGTAAATGGGAGATGGATTTTGATAGTTTATGGGTGCACTTTGGTATAGTGGAGCTTGGACGTTTGGATAAATGGGGGTAGCATTCTGGTTATTGGGATGACTAGATTGCATGTAGCAAGCTTGGTAGGACTTTGGGGAAGGCCTGGAATGACCTTGCGAATATGATGAGCTTCTGGGGGTTTTCCTTCTCCCATATGAAATAGCAAAAATTTCTTATCTTTTCTTTTTCAACAACCCTGAAGATCTAGGTGATGCGGCTACACAGGCTATCTTTCTTGATTTTAAACCGTCTTCAATAGTCTCACCAATCTTGACTATCTCGGCAAACTTTTCTTCGACGAGCAACATGATTCTATCAGAATATTCCGGTTCTTGCATGCGCACGATCACTTCAACGATTTCTTTCTCAGTCATGGGTAGTCTCACCCTTGCCGCTTCTTTTATCCACCTATAGGCAAAATCCTTGTAGCTTTCTGTTGATTTTTGTGTCATCTTCTCCAAAGAGTATCGAGTGGGAGTAATTTCTACGTTATAAGCAAATCGATCGATGAAGTCTTTGGCCAATGCATTCCAGCTGGGCCATTACCTGGTTTCATGCAAGGTAAACCATTCAAGAGCTTCTCCACACGGGCTTTGGCTGAAAAGTCGCATCAATAAAGTTTCATCCCTTCCAACTCCCACGAGCTGGTCACAGTAGGCTCTCAAATGAGCCATAGGGTTGCCCACTCCTCAAAAGGTGTCAAACTTTGGGATCTTGAACCCTTCTGGAAGGTACAAATTTGGATGGATATAGAAGTCCTCATAACTATGTTCGACGATATCGGGGATGCATTGGAGATACTTTATGGCCTTCTTGATCTCTTCTTTTATGTCGACCTTTACATCTTTCTTTGCCCTCCACTCCTTTTCTTGTTCCTCATAATGGACCAGCTCAGAATCGTGCACATTGTGCTCGGCAGGGACGGGAATTTGGAAAGTGGCTCTTTTTGGCAAAGGTGGAGCTAAAGAGGGACTCTGAGCATTTTGAGCGGTTTTATAGTTCCGTGGGTAAGTCTGAGGATTAGTATTATGGTTTGAGTGGTTGTGGGGTGTTTGGGGATTGAATGCATTTTAGTTTCGATTTTGTGGCGGTGGAGTGGTTTGATGGTAAGTATTTTGAGGATGGATGGCATTTGGGGATGTTTTTTATAAGAGGAGGTGGAGTTTTGTAGTATGCTGAAGCATATTGGGGATTTTGGGTAGTCAGATCTATAACCGATGGATTCTGAACTGGTGTAGATGGCTGGTTCTGAGTTGGATCCATATTTGAGGAAGGGAAATAGATTTTGAGGCCTTCCTTCAGCAGCGTTAGCAGCAAATTCAGGTGGAGGCAAATCCTACCTCCGTTGCATTTCCACCTTCATCTGTGCAATCTGCTGCATCAGCTGCATAATCAACTCATTCCATTCAGCTACAGTAGGTTGAGCCACCACAACATCAGAAAGACTCACTCATTCCTTATTATCCCCCATAACTACCTTTCCTCTATTTGATCTTTTTCTAGGGAAGAAATATGCGGTACCTTTTCATCTGTTTAAATAAGGATGATCTACCATCTTTTGATCGACACAGATCAGTTTCAAAGTACCTGAGAAGGAAAACAACTCAAAGGCAGATTTGGCAGTGCAGATTCAGAGTACAAAATGCATAATATCACATAGAGAGCAGATAAACACACAAGTTGCTTTGTTTGAGGATATCTTCAAACCACGAGTGAGGACGGAAATACATTTTTTAGAAAGCAAGAGTTTTCTTGTTTCAATTTTGGATGCTGTCTTAGAAAGGCTAAATTATGTTGAGCTACGGTCTTCTAGCAGATGCTCTTTGACGTCTGTTGATCCGGTCTTCGTATCTTCTTGTAACATGGAGGGGGGAATGAAAATTTTAAAAGATAGGGGTCGGGCCTAGGAAGGCTGCCTACGTATCTCACAAGGAGAATTCAAGCCCAACGTAGTTCGAGTACAAGATAAAATATTTTCATTCATTTGTTCATTACAATTATAAGGAAATTTAAAGGAAACAATAGAGATTTTAAAAGATGAGATGATGACGACACGTTATTCATTTCCCTTCTTGTTGCAGCATTAGCCTCCTCCTTTCAGACGACCTAGGAATGGGGGGCTGTAGATGCTTTCCTCGTCGTTTCCTTCCTCAGTCACTTCAGGGTGAGCGTTGTCGGGGCCACTATTGGCTCCTTGCTCATAGACGGGGTATTTTTCGCCCATTTTCCGAAGTTTATCAATCATGTTGCTATGGAAGGCTTTGTTCTTCTTCCTCAGTGTAGTCATCCTTTCTCTAATGGAGGCGAATTCTTCCATTTCCACTGTCAGCTCCTCATCAAGTGACATGATTTTAGCTAACAGAGCGGTTATCTCCGATTCTATCCTCGCTTCTCTTTCTTGCACTTTCAACCGAAGCATGTCCAGCTTCTCTCGCAAGTCCTCTGTCTCCATCTCAACATCTTTCTTTCTTTTTATCTGTGATGCCAAATCCTGATCCAGCGTCACGGTTGCAGCTTTGTAGATTGTGGTGGCCATGTCGACTCTAAGCCCTTCTTCCTTGGTTTCTCGAATTTCTCGAGTGATATGTTCAATCTTTCTCTGTAGTTCTTCTCCAGTGAGTTCCCTCTGTATGTTCTTACCCTTGTCTGTAGCAGTGATTTTGCCTTTCCTGAGACGGTAGAGTAATGTTTTAGGATTTTTGGAATAGGAGGATGCCTTTTGAGTGAGAAACTTAAGACTTAAAAATTTTGGTCAGACATTTTGTAATAGTGGCTTCTTTATATTCTTCGGAAATTTATGGATAGGAGTGGGTTTACTGTATCCTCATTCATAGCAACATAGCACATAAGCAGTTAAAAACACGTATATCGCGTCCTAAAACACACTGGGGGATCCTTTTGTGCCAAGGGTAGGCCTAGCGTATTTGAATGATGTACGTGTGAATTTAAACCAAATAAACAATCCCCCCCCCCCAAGATAAATTTTACTGGTGAATAATAATGTTCATAAAGGGGAAATAAATATTAAAGACAAACCCACGCAGGCGCCATTTGAAAGTGAAATAAAGGTTGGCCCACGCAGGTGCTAAAAACAATGTAAATATATATATAAAAACCCACGCAGGGGCGAAGTCCACTGTGCCGCTCCAGATGATCCTGCTCCATAGCCGTCTCCCTGAGTCTTGTATTGCTGAAACATATGTCTCAACATCAGCAAGAATCCTTCACCCAGGCGTACTTTGTCTTCCAAGCTCTCATATCGCATCCTCTCGATTTTCTCCTTGATCTAGGTATCAGAATCATCATAACCACGTCTCAGTCTTTCCGCCTCTTGAGTCACCCTCTCAAGAGTGTCTTGTTTCTCGACAAACATAGTGTACACCTTTTTGGCCTCTTCCTTTACCTCTTGTAGCTTGGCCACTGCTTTGGCTTCTCTGTCCGTTACGCTACGAAAGCTACGCGGGGTTTGAAAGGAGACATTTTGTATGTCCTTCTTCAGTCATTCTTTGTAACCCTTATCATATCCAGCATTGAATCGGTCAGGGGCGATGGTGTATTTATCTATACGCTTGGCACTTTTCCATTCTCTAAACATTTCAGAGGCAACATGCACTCTATCTGCCATAGTACGCTTCTTTGGGTACAATTTGTCTCCTTCCAAACTGTTGCAAGACTCAAAAGGGTGCATAAGGGCGAATTCCCTGAATACCTGGGGGAGGAAGTACAATATGTCTGCGGCTCTCCACAATGACTTCTTTTGAGATAAAGTGGTCAAGCATCCATTGGAGATCCTCTTCTCTAATTCAGAGAAAATTTGAGCCTATCTCCCCCTTGTTCTCCGATTTTCCATATTTTCCCAGTACAACAGATCATTCAAATCCTTCAGGGTGTTCTTATTGTCAACAGTATGCAGCTTCCGAGTTCCAGCACCCTTCGCTAAATGGATGAGGATCCACCACTGAAGGAGTAAGTTGCATCCTTGGAAGTATCGATGTCCCTCTTTACACTTTTCCAAGGCTTGATACATATCGAACAGGATGACCGGAGTTATAGGGTAGTATTTTGTTGTCCCTTGGTTCTCATACCGTTTGAAAAAGGTATGCGCGAGTGTTATAACTCGCGTATTGATAGTCAGACTTGGACCATGTGGGAATACCATTGTTCCCAATAACGCTACAGCAAATGCTACTGGACGAATTTCATTCCATTCTTTATAAGAGATGTTGAACTCCCCAGTTGTAAGTGGCATAGAAGCTTGCATGTCCAAATCGAATATAAAGATCTCTGAATTCTACATGGGATTCTTGGCACTAGTAGTCAAAGTCTTTTCCAAACCCTGAACAAGTCTGCAATATCCTCTACAGAAAGCTTATTAGGGATGAAGATGTCTTCTTTTTTTCTCTCTCTCCTTTCTATCCCAGTACCTACCGTGTCTATACAATCTCCGATCTCCTCCAAAGTCGGGCTAATTTCGGCGGTTCCAAATCGAAACACCATTCTTTGGCTATCCCAATACCCCGTAAGGACTTCAACCATTTCTGGACAACCGTTCATCTTGATCAATTATGTTAATGCACCCACGTATTTATGGAGGGTTCTTCTATGATCCCCATCCAAATTATCATACCACATTGTGAGTTGAGGTGGCGCTGAGACGACCATGTCGAACTTTGGAAAACGGTCCATATCTACAAAACAGAAACTAGTTAGGTTTTCCCACCCCAAATTGGTTTCACATGTACATTATTCAAATGTCGCATAAAATGATGTGCCGTGAGGTCGAAGACCTTAGACACGATTTTGGAGATTTTCTACTAAATGGACATAATTCACCTTGCGTATTAAGCCGTCTTAGGCTAATGCTTAATTTGGTTTTGATTTCGCTCTAACTCAGGCTTCCTAGTTTTAAAGTTGACGGTTACCCGAGTCGGACAAACATCGCGGTGAAACTACAAAACAACGTCGGATGACCGCATTCCAACTATTTGTTTGATACTCCTTAAATGAACTTTTGTGTATTTTTTGAAGAAAGTCGTGGAAAGCCACCGAAGAAAGTCATGAAAAGCCACCTAACTTTCATTTTCTTAATGAAAACTAGTTGCCAATTGACGAAAATATGCCATAAAAAATGCAACAGTTATAATAATAAAGTAAACAAATAAGCATTTATAACCAACTAGTGTTAGCCTTAAGGTTAGAATCCTCCAAACTCCCCTGTAGAGTCGTGATTTCTGTTTTATCAAAAATCGGAAAATTTTTTGTTTGTAAGAGTTTTAAATTTTTTCAGAGTCGCCACTTAATTTTTTAAAGAAAAATCAAGAAAACTATTTGTTTCCAAAAGACTTAACAGAAAAATCATTTGAAAACAATCAGAGGAGTTCAAGAATTCCTATTAACGTCTTAGGAAGGTTTTGAAAGCACCTAAGACATTCCGCTTAAATGCGGTTATCCGACAATTAACTTAGTTGGAAAAAATTGCTTAATTCAAAATAATATATAGTTTTATAGTTCTGAAACAAAGTAATTAATTGCTAAAATTGATTTGCAAATATATTCGCTCTTTTAGAATTGATTTTAAATTATTTTAAGTTGATAAAACATTTTTTGGCATTAGCGGGGTTTGGATTTTCTATCCTTACGACTAATAACAAATAAGAACAAACAAATAAGTAAATAGGTGTGTGTGTGTGTGTGTGTGTGTGTGAGAGAGAGAGAGAGAGATATTAGGTCCAATTTCGGTTCCCTGTTCGCCTTGACCAGTATTTGGACCTATTATTCCCTTTTGGGTTTTCGACCCATTTCTTTGTACCTCTCCTAGTCTAAACAGACGATACTAAATAAAATAAGAAATAAAATAAAACAAAATAAACGACAAGGTCTTAGGCCCATGATACAACACATAATGCGAATAAAAGATAGGCAATCCGCCCAAGTTCTTCAATTTCTTCAATCTTCCAACTTTTTGACTTGTCCGTCGATTTTGATGGGATTGACTCGATAGAAGGGAGTTGAGCCTTCATGGATCTCCGGAAATGTAAGGGAGGAAACGAGTTTTTAACAAACTCATGTCCAATTCACATGCAAGACAAAGGGGAAATAAGGATTGATATCCCGAAGAGAGGGGAAAAATTGCTAGAACACTCTCCTCATTCAATAAACCAAAATAAATGGATAGATAAGTTATTTAGACCATACTATATACATTTGTATGAAACTAAGAGGTAACTAAAGGGGGAATAAATTACTTAAGTAATAAATACCCTCATATAATGCACACAGTAGGTAGTGAAAAACACCAAATTCTAAAACAAACTCTCTCGGGCAGAACAAGACTAAAATTGTTGATTCCTAAATAATCACCTTTTCTTTAAATTAAGAGGCATACACAATCACACGACCGACACTCAAAAGTAAAGGATAGGACCAAAACTAGAGAACAAGACATTAAATTATAAACTCCTCAGGGAACCACATAGCGGCTAATCCAAATATTAGAAGCTAACTTCGAATTCCATTTGTCGCGACGATTTCAGACGAGATATGAATACAAGCCAACATTTTTAGGGAAAAGAAGATCAAAGAAACGGAAACTCAAATTAATGATAAAACTCAACTGCTCTCCATAACATTCTTCTCTAAACAATATTCAAAACAAATGTCATGGCATACGAACTTTAAAATTAACTAAAAAAATTGTTATGCCCTTATTTCGAGGAAAACAAACGACATCGTCAAACCGAAATAAAGGTCAAAACAGCGATCACAAATTTGTTCAGCCGTGCTAACCAACATCAAAACAACAAGTGACAAGACTATAGAGAAAGAGGTAACAAAATGCGAAACTCAAAGGAAAAGCTAGATTTAATGATTCAATAATTTTTCAGCCTTTAGTAAGCTAGAAATCACTCATTTTAACTTTAAACGACTAAAGAGAGTTGATTAAAACTGAATGACCTTTCAATAGGCAAAAATCATGAATAAAGAAGAAACAGAATCACTTCTTTTTACAAGGAGGAAAATAGACCCACTACCCATTTCACACCTTTTAAAGGGAAATATTACAAAAATAAACTCAATGATATATATATATATATATATATATATATATATATATATAATATATATATATATTATATATATATAGCGCGATAAGGCATACTTACCCCCTATGAACTATACCAAAAGTCTCAATGACATGCCTAACTTAATAACTATACCAAAAGTCTCAATGACATACATAACTTAACTAGGTTCCCCCCCCCTCAAGCTATTTTAAAATGAAATCAATACACCTTAAATGTCAACATGGCATAAAGAGTGTGCACCCCCCTGTAACACCTTGAAAATTCAAGATGTGTCGTAAAACGTAACGTAGGTTTCATATGGTCTAAGTAATTCTTTTAAGCATATTTCATTAAATATAGTTCATTTAGTAAGTTTAAGAAACAAAATGTCCATGACGTCCGAAAGTTGGTTCAAGGAGGTACTAGCGTGCCTTAGTCTATTTGACTAACTTTTAGGAGTCGGAAATGTATGAAAATGGTGAAAAGGTAGGTAATAGGTTTTAGATTTGTTTCATGGTTGAAATGTCTAGGTAAGAATCCCCAAGGACCAACCAAGGGCCCTTGAGGAGGACCCTTGCGTTTGAAGAAACACTGCTTGGGCGGTGAGCATCGATGAGACCACTAACAGTCTGTGTGTGGACTGACGGGGCATTGATGCCACCGTTTTCCCATACTTATCCAAGTTGAAAAAGTCCCCCTCCTGCACAGTCTCTAAACTCATCGACGGAGCGCAGGACGGACGGGTGATGGTCTATAGTTTCACAGACGGCCCGTCGGCGGGGTTCCGTCTGTGAAGGGTGACTTTCCTACACGTTTTTATATTGATTCATTTAATTAATTAGGTTGTTTAAGGATTACATAGGGATTAACTAGAGACTAATCAACTAACTAAAAACCCATATAAAAGCCCCAATCCCAATTAAACTAATTAGAACTCTAAAACACAAACTCTCTTCCTTGTCACTTCTTTCTCTCTCTACTTGAACTCACCATTCAAGACTAGCAAGGATAAGGGTATGGGGTCTTAAAAGGACGAATTCACCATCAAATTGATGTCAAACGCTAAGGTATGGAACCTAATTAACCTTTGATACTCTTTCCTCAAAGGGTTCCTTCAAAATGGGTTTCATCCAATTACGAAATTGAAGTTATGGATTGAGTTGTTGTTTATTTCTTTAGGTTATATTGAATAAATTGACATGTAGTTTTTTTTATGGTAATTGTTTATGGTTTGTTCTAAATTGAAGAACATGATCCTCAATACCTAACCCTAGGTTGTGATCTTGATCTATATTGTATTGTGATCATTCAATTATCTTGGTTATTGATTATATTATTATCCTATGGTGGTATTGTGAATACATTAAGATAAATTATAGTCCTATCATTCTAGTTCTTTATATGTGATTTAGGTTATGAAGTATAGTGTTAAATTAGCCTATGTATCTTGTCTTAATATATGATCTAGTGTTAAATTGTTATATAGAGTTGCAATTGGCCTTGTTATCTTATTAGTTATCATTTTGTGATGATTTTACTCCCCTAGTTTGGTTGAGTTATGGGTTGATGGTAAGACCTTGATGATTAACTATAAGGAAGACTTGGTAAGTCTTAGAATCTCCATCTTTACTTCCAATTATGACTAATGTGGTTAAGTCATGATCTTATATTGGAGTATGCCTTGTATTAAGATTTATAGGATGGTATGATGATTGAAATGAAAAGTCTTGATTATGGTTATGAGGTTGATTAGGATGTAAATTTTATAAGGATGGTGATGTATACCAATAAGCCTTATTATGGAATGCTATGGAATGTATAACTACTTATATGAATTGTGATGAAAGGACTATACTCATGCAATTCTTATTGAGATATTGATGATGATGATTATATAAGGGATAGACCGTATGACCCAAACTAAGCTATGGTAGTTAACTAAAGGCTTAAAGACATTTCAATAAAGGGACTTAGGTTAGCACCGAATGAACTTGACAATGGAAGGTGATGACTTTCCAAAGAGGAAGATTTGCGCTACAGTTCTACATGAGATGTTGACTTTCCAAAGAGTAATACTCATCCAATGGATTCCCATCAGAGAAGGCCCCAAATACCAAGTGTTATCGAGAGGGAATATACTATCTCTTAGTTCTTGAACTATGTTACCGCCATAGAAAGACTAGCTAGTGGATCCACCTAGAAAGCTACATTTATGTTTGACTCTCCATTGGCCGGTAGACCATCTTCCATCGGTGTAACGTTTTACAACACCGTATCCCACACTTAGCTTATGTGGTCTATTTCGATTAAGGAAAGTGTTCCCTAAAGTAAAATAAAGTAATTGAGTATAAACTAACTACGGTGACTTGAGAGGTTTAACTTAGACTAGGTAGGGGTATTAGACTCTACCTATGCCTTGCACTAGTTGACATTGATGGAAGCTTTAGGATGTTGATATTATGTGTCCATATGATAATGATGTATATGATGATAATATGTTGATGCTACAATGTGAATGTCTATTTATGATGATGATTATCCTCTGGATATATGTAGTTGGACTATATTGTTAATGTTGGACATTGGTTATGTTTTCTTGTTAGGTTGACTTGGTTGAGCAAGGTTATTAGGCTTTGCTTGGTCATTGCACTTGTTGACTTCATAAGGATTCATGAGTAGTTGTCTTGCTTATTATGATATTATTGACTCTTATTCATTCTTTTGATATTGTTCCTTGATGATAGGGTTGTAGTAAATCATGGTTTCAAGTATGTTGGGATAAGTATTACTTGTTGAGATAGTAAGCATGTTTTGTTGGTTGATATGACTTGTTTGTCATTGCTAGGTTCTTAAAGGGGTAAAAAGACATGTTTTGACTAAAAGTCCCTTTTTAGCATGTTTTGCTTGTATATGTGCATAAGGTCTCATACTTAGTATATGTGGAGTACTAACCCCATTTTCTTCCCTTTTCCCAAACATTTTAGGTTACAAACATTGAAAAGTTTGGAAGGCGACATTGTTGAAGGATTGGATTCTTCATTTCATCCAAGTAGGGTAGGTCCTCAATTTCTGAGAAAAATACCACTATCTAGCTTACGGACTTATGAGCTTAAAGACTCTTTCATTTCTTTCCTTTTCAATTGAGTACTATTCTTTTGTATGACCTATATGTGGTCTTGTTAGATTGATGTAAGGGTTATGCCCATATTGTTATAATCGTTTAGATGGTATGAGATGATACAATCTTTGAGACTATTTTTCTATCTTATACATGTATATGTGCAATAAAAGTAGAAGGCTATGTAAACTTACTATACTAAGAGTCTATGTATACTCGATACGATTATATATTATGTGTATGTAGAGGTCTATGTAAACCTCGAAGTAGTTATAATGAATGTTTTTAATTTTTCCGCATTTTTCAACCTATGAATGTAATGACATGAGACTAAGAGGCTAGTCTTGGTCCTTAAAAAGGACGACAACGACGGTAACGTCTAGGGGTAAACCTAGATGTGACCCCCCCACCACCACCACCATAAAATCATTGCTAACACATGAGTGTAAAAACATACATTGTTCCCCTTCACAAAGTGTTTTGTTTAATTATTTTTCACAATCATATGTTGATATTTAGAATAAACATTGTGGTTTAGATATAAGATTTATTTGGTCCTGATAAATTTGTTTAGTCTTTAAGTTCTTTAAACAACTTTCTCTTCAACAAATAATAGCGACAGATGAGTGAAACAAGTATTTTCATTGTTTCGTTGTTATTATTTTAGACATGGCTTAATCCAAGTGAGAGTTTGCAAACACGAGGAAAGGGACATGTAGAAGAGCATGTCACTGTAGGACATGCTTCTGAAGACGTGAATTGGTGTTTCATAGGTGATACAAAAAAAGTTAAGGTATCAAAATGAAATTCAAAGTAAAAGAGAAAAGAATTTAAAACAATTCTTTGAAGATGTCCCCTAATATTTAAACATGTGATTTTCTTCACTTTTTTATTATTAAAATGGGTTGAACCGGCTGATTATGAGGAACTTTCATATTGTAAAGTCTTAGTTTAATTAATAGATACTCTACGTGGATCTTGGAGTAATATATTGACTTATGTTTATCGTGAGATTTGGCCTATTTAACCTTTTAGGGTGTTATTTGTTGTCTTGAAGACTTATGTAGGGATTTTAGTCATTAAATGACTTGTAACTTGTATTACTTATTTATTTCTAATATATAAATATAAATTATGTAGGTTTTTTTCAATATATGTTATTAGACTTTAAAAATCATGTTATGAAAGTCTTTAATGTATTCGTATACATATTAAGAAATTAGTTTCGAATTCTTATTGAATTTTTAGTTCCTTGATGATGATTGGATGTTTATATGTTTTTTCCATTTTCCATTTAATATTAAAATATATGAGAATTAGTTTGCTCGAATGTTTATGTCACATGCATAAAGGATTAAAAATTATTGTCTTATTATAACTCAAAACAGACATAACATCAAAAAGAATCATTGTTGACTTAAACAAAGGTGAAAAATTGAACGGTGAGAATTACTACATGTGGAGTTGTAAATATGATATGTTATTGTTAAGAAAAATGTTCTAAAATATATAAATTGTATTTTGAATCAACCGGAAGAGGATAACACTGCACAACATATAAGAGATCTTGAAGCTTATGAAGCTTAGAGAAAAGATAATTTCCCTACACGTGGAATAATAACTCGTTCTATGGTTGATGACCTCATACAACATGTGAGGAATTTCCTAATTCACATGCTATATTGTGATTTGTTTTTATAAACCAAACAAGAGTCTCTCTAAGAAGATGAGTTTGAAGATCACTCAACAGAGAAACTCGGATTAGACATCTGGAGGTGTCTAGACTAAAGTTTGTATGATGTTGGATGATTGTATAAGGTGAAAGCATCATAGCACATGTTTTATATCGCATGGTTCCCTGTTTCTTCATTGTGCGAGATCCAAAAGTTAAATTAGCGTTTGATTGGAATACCCTTTTACCTTTTACTGTTTCTTGAAGTTTTGATCCATGTTGCTATTTTAGCATGTTACTAATAGTCAGAGTGATTCGGCAATGTAATGCATATCTAGGAAAGTAGATGATTTAAATTGAAATGGATATATTCAAGTAGAAAGAAAACATGTTTAAAAATGAATAGTTAAATTCGTATACATAAGAAGACTATTACACTTGAGTGTAATTGTGTATATATAGTTAAACATGAACTCGAGTTCACCTCTTTGAAGAGGATGAGAGATCGAGTAAGTGACTACTAAAGTAGTGGATGAAGTTTGGGGTACTGTGAGTAATAGTATTCTCATATAAATAGTGAATTCCTTCCATATGTGACTGGATTTCAATGTGGGACTTGTAAAACCTTATAGGCAAGCTCTTGATGTTCATAGGTCGTACAAACAATTTTCGAATGAATTGTGTGTATAGTTGATGTTGCATTGTCTTAGATCTTTTCCACCATGTGTGAAGTGAGAGATGTAGGTATAGGGTCATGGATCATGGATCGATCATGTGGACCGATCCGACCTAAAGTTTTTTGTTTTGTTTTTTTTTTTTTGAAAAAAAGAGATAAGAACAAGTTTTTTTTTCAAAAAAAAAAAAAGAAGGTAGGAATAGTTACATAGTAATTGCTCCACCATAAATAATGTTGGAAAATATTATGTATCTGAAAAGATATATTTTATATCCTATTATATTTGGAAAAGAATTATTTATGTTCTAAATATTTTCCCCTCCATAAATATCAATAAATTGTCCATTATCATTCTCAAATTGCCAACTATATAATATCTTTTCATTATCCTAATTACTCCTCCATTAATTGTTGATTGTGCCGTTTGCAACTCTTTAATATGACAATTGAATATTGTCATAATATTATCCATATGAGATGATAATCTCTCTCTCTCTCTCTCTCTCTCTCTCTATATATATATATATATATATATATATATATATATATATATATATATATATATATATAATTCCTATTATGTCTTATAGACTAGAAGAAGAGATATAAAATAATATACATTTTGAGGGTAAATCTTTTCTATCAAATAAATCTTCGATAGTTTCTGTCTAGAAGAGCTTGTTAAATTCTAGGGGATACACATATACCGGGTGAAATTTTCTTAAAGACAGTGTCTCCCGACACGCCTCAAGCTATGAGAAGTTTCTGCAAAAGTTCATGGTATAGCATAAAATTTAGTGAATTCAATACAAGTGTTGATGATGAAGATATTCCTCGTAAAATTTACAACAATCTTAATGATATTTTATTATAATCTTATGGAAAATCAATTTCATGTTCGTCATTATTTTGAAAATTTTAATTTGAATTTATGAATGATATACCAAAAACTGGTAACTCATATCATAATATATTTACCAATAGAAATAATCATGTGAGTTCAACTAAAATGAATTTTTTTTAAAAAAAATGGGATACTGCCCAAGTACCCCCTCAACCTATGCCCGAAATCTCAGAGACACACTTATACTATACTAAGGTCCTATTACCCTCCTGGACTTATTTTATTAATAATTTTTTACTCCTTTTTGACCTACGTGGCACTATCTTGTGGGCCCAACGATGGTTGACTTTTTTTTTCAAAATAGTGCCACGTAGGCTAAAAAGGGGTAAAAAATTACTTACAAAATAAGTTTAGGGGGGTAATAGGACCTTAGTATAGTATAAGTGTGTCTCTGGGATTTCGCGCATAGGTTGAGGGGGGGTACTTGTGCATTATCCCAAAAAAAATACATATGTTAACTAAAAGTATTAAAGTGGTTCATTTTCTTTCGACCAAAATGTATATTTATTAAGAGTTTACTTTGAAGGTGGATGTATTTTCTTATGGTGAATAATTATCTATGTATAAATTCTAAATGATTATTGTTTCATTAGTGACAAACTATGTTGTCATATCTCTATATGTTTGAGAAATTGGGAGTTAATTTTTTTTTATTGTTGAGTACATTTTTGTTAACTAAAATTATTGTGTCCTACATCCAGATTGAAGAAAGATTTTTTTTTTTTTGGTGATTTTAGAGATACTCAAGTTCTTGAAATGAAAAAGTTGTTCTTATTAAATTCACATATGAAAATATTGACATTATTTGAGATTGTATATGATTTCAATATTTGTGATAGATTAGTGCTTATTGATTTATGATAAAAGATTGAATGAATGTTTATTTAAATTTTGTAATGTGCTAACAAATGTTATTGTGTTACTTTTATTGAATGTTCTCTAGATATGTTAAAGCAATATTTTGTTGAGAATGAAAATGGAGTTTTTGATATATTTTAATATGCTATTGTGACATAAAAGAATGAAAATTTTATGAAAAGTTTGTTCCTCTATTATGAAATATTTAAAAGCATATGGTTTTCTTGCTTAAGTTAGGAATGTTATTCCTCTATTATGAAATACTTGAAAGTGTAGGAGTGTTGCTAATGTTTTTGCTACATAATCCTAAAAAAATATAAAGAAACACATGATCTAAGGTTTTAATTGTGTGTTAATAAATTTTGCATTTACATGTTCGTGAGAGTTAATTGTTATTAATTTGAATGTTATGTTAGAGTTGGAAAAATAAACTAAAGTATTGTTGAGTTTTTAAAAAGGGAAAATACTTTCAATGTTCTTGTTGTTGGAAATGATATTGATTCTTGATACATTATGAAGAAAAAATTCTTTGATAATAAATGAGATGTACAATAAGTACAATACAAATATTTTGTTGTACAAAAATGGCACAATATATGATGCCAAAGATAAAAGAAGTTGGTACATTTTTGTGAATGCTCATAATATAAAAATTAACTAAATAGAGTTAGTTGTTGTGGAGTTGATTGGTTATGAGACTGAGTGGTTAAGACAACTCTTAGTGTGTGTTCCAATTGGAATAAAACCATTTTTTATCTGACTAAATTAGATACATATGTTTGAGACACTATGTGAAGAAGCAACTGCAATAAGATGAATATATACGTAAATAAACTATGTGGAGTCGGAGGTGAATCTGATCAATTCACGAACTAATGAAACATCGACGGGAGTAATACCTTTAGTCATATGAGAAGATAAATAATCATGGCAACCCAACCTATATGATTATAGATCCCATGAATTAGATTCATCTTAGATTTAGCAAGTTATTAGTCGATCAAGTAAACACTATAAAGTTATGTCCCTCCTATGATGTGTGAATATATTGTGATAATTTTCAAAGCAAAGTGAGACAGAGTTCAAGCTCTTAATCAAAGTCATATTCTTTATAGACGGTGTTGACGCGACCCGCAAGTACACCCTAGAAGTTAGAGCGTCCTTGTGTCACCACACGGAAAATGAGACTTCAAGAAGTCTCATCTAAGTCACTCGTATAATTCATTTCATAATAAACATACTAAAATAAGTAAGAATTTAAAACTTTCTTCACACACATAGAACTCTTTCCATAATTATTACACAAGCGGAAGACATTCATTTAAAACGTTAAACCTTTACAACATCTCCTTGAACCATCTAAACTTTAGAGTATACAATACTTAGGACATAAGCTCATGCAAGACATAAAATAAAGATTAAGACATAAGGAAACACATGGATATTGCCCTCGAATTGATGAGGACTCAGCAATACTTCATCTTCAACTCTTACAAACCTTTCCATCCTCCATGACACATCAATACTTCCAATTCCGTACACTTTAGTCAAAAAGGGAAAAGAAGGGGTTAGCACATTAGATGCAGCAAGTATGGACGCCATGCAAAAACCATGAAAAAGGATTATTTAGAAAATAACATGCTTTTCATTAATTTTGATTAAAATATCATACTATAAGCATAAGAACAACATTTAACAACTTAGAAACACACAAGGAATCATTTAAAAAATTAGTCACATTTTTAGGAGAGCATTATAGTGAACTTACTTCACTGTACAGTGAACTTCATCACTGTTACTGTGAAATTCCTTAGCTTCACTTTGCACACCTTTTAGTATATAATTCCCTCACTAAAATATATCCTAAGACTCACTTATATAGAAAAAGAGAGACCTCTAATAGACCCTCTCTAGGGACACCTAAATGTTCCTTAAGACCACCTATAATGAGATGCACATACTTATAAATACATCAATCACATGACATGAGATCCTCCTACCAAAGATGATTAAAAGGTTCACTTGAGTGAGTTGTGAAGCGACCGCCCAATTCCTTACATGCACACTGAAGAGATCCCATAGACTACCTAAGATAGAATCATTCTGACTTATTACATTGACAAACATGTAACATGACATTCTCCCCTACAAAGGTTATGAAAAGACTTACTTAAGTATATCAAGAACATAATGTCCATGATTGACCTCTTTAAGATTACCTAAGTAATCCTTAAGAATACCTAAGTTTGGATCATGTCTACATAATTCAACCAACTTCCCTAACTAGAGTCATTTTTAAGACTTATCTAGGTAGGATACGAAGTGACCATTCATATGCTCCCTTCACACCTTAACTAGATAACCTTTAACTACTCTAGATAAGTACTTATTCATTTAACATACTTTCTTGACGTAAGTCATTACATTCATTAGTTCATTAACAGACATTCAACACATAAAGGACATTCAAGGAATGGTCTTGGACAAGACCTATAGACTCTAACTAACACCTTCAAAGCCTTTGTGCAATGTCTAGATAGTGACACATACCACCACCTAAACTTCATAGAACTTCTCTAATGCTAGTAGGTATCCCATATGATGAAAATATGCAATAACAGATATAGACCATGGTAGCAAACCATGGAATCCTGAGTTCTAACCTACTTCGATGAGGGTGTTCTACTTGCCAATGGTAGAGCTAAGACATATCCCATGTAGGCACATGGTTAAGGAATATGAAGGGTACTTTCCTTACCATACTCACTCGGTGCTAGCCTTTGTTCTCATAGATTAATTTGCATTTAAGGTTCATACAATTGGGTTCCATATCTAGTTCTTATCCCAATCACATTTACCCTACCAAAGAGGTCCTCTAGGGCTACCTTCCAATGGCGAAAAGAAGTTCATCATGACCTTCCTAAGGCTTGATATGACGGTGTTCCATCCAATCAACCTTAAGTTAATCATTCCTTTACTTAAAGGATACCATTACGCCTTTCGACTTCAACATTCATAATCTTACCACTAGGTTCAAGGTTTCACATAAAGGATTCTCTTAACATCATTTAAGGTCTCATTTCATTCATACATATAAAACTAAGAGTCTTTAGCATCCTAAGTCAAGACATCTCATATTTAGATTCATTCATGGATCAAGTAAGGGACACAAGTCAACCAACACAAGACACAAGATACTTCACTTTAACACATATTACATGTCATTATTTAAGTCACTTAGGAATAACCATTATCATCTTTATGTCATCCTATACATGACCATATCATCATTAATAATCATCACAGATTCATATAGTCAAGTAGGAACAATCGTGCATCAACCCTAAGACTACACATATAAATACATAGCCATAGTATACATGATCTCCTAATATACACAGAAAGAACACATACTTTCACATTACTTCTCATGTATATATATATTCTCATACTTCACATAAATCATCTATACAAATCATCATAATACTTCAAGTAGTGCCGACAAGGCCATGATCATCATATTGCATAAAGTAACTGTAAGGACCTGTTTAGTCGTTTTAAGCAGCAGATTTTATTTCTGGAAAAACTGGCTCAGACTACGGATACCCCGACGGACCGTCATAGGCACGACGGACCGCCGAGGGTTTCTCGTTTCAAAACACTTAGAAATTCTGAAATTGGGTATTAAAATCGACTCTCTGTAATCTATGACGGACCTGCAGGACGGGCCGTCACAGCTACGACGAACCGTCGTGAGCTCCCGTTGCAAAACACTTCAACTCTTGAGAATTTGGTACAGGAAACGATTCTCTGAACGTCGTGATGGAAGTGCAGGACGGACCGTCACATGTGTGACGGACCGTCACAGACTCCTTAGTGGAAAATGGAGTTTCTGGTCTTTACGACGACCTGCATGACGGACCGTCGTAGGCACGACGGGCCGTCACAGGTTGCGTAATCCCAGTCGGAGTCGGATTTCTGGTTAAGTTTTAAAGCGGCGTTTTGGACTATTCCTGCTATAATTATATATTTCGTGGGATTATATTAATAACTCAATTTCTTGGGGGATAAAAGAGGTAACTTTGAGTTAATTAGTGGGTTATTATTGCCATCTTTTATTCTTAATTATATGCTAATTAGGGTAAAAGAAGGAGGGTTTGAATAAGAAAAACAGAAAGAACAAAGAGAGAGAGAATTGAACAATCGAGGGAGGATCGAACTAGAGGAAAACACAAGAGCTTGGGAAATTGCTTGTTGATCACTAATCTTCGGTGGAGGTAGGTTATGGTTTTCATGCTATTCGTAGTAGACTCTTAATAGCGAATGATATGTATTGGTAGTATTGTAAACCTGTCTATATGCTTAATTGTATGCTTGCATGAATATGATTATGTGATTGTGATAAAATAATCATGATGAAACTATTGAATCCCAAATCTTGAAAAGAAACTTTAATCTACGTTATTAATGATGATGCCTTGGTATAAAATAAGGCTTGATGAATTAAAGTAATGGGATTGATGATGCCTTGGTATAGAGAAGGCTTGATGAATTGATAGAATGAGATTAGTGGATCGGAGTGTCACGTACCGACACATAGTATTAGTGGGACGGGTGTCACGAACCGACACGTAGAATTAGGGGATCGGAGTGTCACGTACCGACACACATTATTAGGGGATCGGGTGTCACGAACCGACACGTAGAATTAGGGGATCGGAGTGTCACGTACCGACACACATTATTAGGGGATCGGGTGTCACGAACCGACACGTAGGATTAGGGGATCGGAGTGTCACGTACCGACACATAGTATTAGGGGATCGGGTGTCACGAACCGACACGTAGAATTAGGGGATCGGAGTGTCACGTACCGACACATAGTAGAATTAGGGGATCGGAGTGTCACGTACCGACACAAGAGGATGAAAGATAATGAATCTTGAAAGATGATAATATACTCAACATAATGAACTTAATTCCCAAATGAGCATGGTATTGAGGCTTGAGCCCTCAGGGATGAACTTGATGGTACTTATTGATGATTATAGTACTTATTGTTGCTACATGTTGAGTTTATAGTTGATTTATGATATTAACTGATATATATATTGTTTTCTATTTCGAGTTGGCCGATGATATCTACTCAGTACCCATGGTTTGTACTGACCCCTACTTTTATGTTTTCTTCTTTGTTATTTGTGGAGTGTAGCAAACGTGCCGTCGTCTTCAACTCAACAGTAAATCTAGCCAGTCTTCACTACATCGGAAATTCAGGGTGAGCTAACGCGTCTAGCTTGGACTGGATCTTCTTCTTCAAGTCTTGATGCCTTGAACTTCCGGCATGGACTAGCTTTTATTTGCTTTAGTTTCTTAGACATTTTTAGTTTAGTAATTTTATCATAGATGTTCTTGTGATGATGACTTCCAGATTTTAGGGGATAATAGATGTTGAACTCTAGTAGTTATTGAATTGGTTTTTATTAATGAGTCAAGTCTTCCGCATTATTTTCTGTTGTTATACATTGAAATGTTAAGGTTTAGATTGGTTGGTTCGCTCACATAGGAGGGTAAATGTGGGTGCCAGTCGCGGCCCGGTTTTGGGTCGTGACAAACTTGGTATCAGAGAATTAGGTTCGTTGGTCTCATCACACAAGAACAGGTCTAGTAGAGTCTTAAGGAACGGTAGGGGGACGCCTTTACTTTTCCTTGAGAGGCTATAAGACTTTAGGAAAATTCCACTCTTTCTTTCTTTCTTTCGTGCTACTACTTGAGTCCAATTGGTATCTAGGCGATACGAATTGGTATTTGACCATCTTCACTCTATTTTGGCAGATGGTTAGAACTAGAGCAACGACCGCGCCAGCAGCGACAACGGCAAGACAGGATGCGTCTGAGCCAGCCACTGGGGCTGTAGCTCGAGGGGGATCAGTGGTAAGAGGCCGTGGTAGAGGTCGTGGGAGGACGTCCTCTAGAGGAAGAGGACGAGCACCTAGCCCATCTGGTACTAGGGCGGTGACTCCTCCACCGACTGAGGAAGTGAGAAGAGAGGGTGAGGAAGGGGAGAGTGAACAAGTGCAAAATGAGGAATTGCCACCCCAACCTACCCCAGAGATGATCAATCAGGTTCTTGCTTATCTTAGCAGGTTATCTGATCAGGGTCAGGCACCTCCAGTGGTTTCTGCACCAACACCTCCGGTTTCAGAGATACGACATGCGGCTACTATGGCTCCTCGTATGGATGCCTCATTGGACATAGGCACGTTTCCACGTCTGACTACTGGGCCTATAATGACAAATGATCAACATGAACTTTTCAGTAAGTTCTTGAAATTGAAACCTCCAGTCTTCTAGGGTGCTGAATCTGAGGATGCTTACGATTTTCTGGTTGACTGTCATGAGCTACTACACAAGATGGGTATAGTAGAACGGTTTGGTGTTGAGTTCGTGAGTTATCAATTTCAAGGGAACGCCAAAATGTGGTGGCGATCACATGTTGAGTGTCAACCGACAGAGGCCACACCTATGACTTGGGCATCCTTCTCTAGCTTGTTTGTGGAGAAGTATATCCCAAGGACTTTGAGGGATAGGAAAAGAGATGAGTTCTTGAGCCTAGAGCAAGGTAGGATGTCGGTTAATGCATACGAGGCTAAGTTTCGGGCATTATCCAGGTATGCCACCCAACTTTGTTTCAGTCCACAAGAGCGGATTCGCCGGTTTGTGAAGGGGTTGAGGTCAGAATTGCGGATTTCGGCCTTACAGGTAGCGGCTACGGCAAAATCCTTCCAAGAAGTGGAAGACTTCGTGATAGAGGTGGAAGGAGTAAAGACAGATGACTTCACCACGACATCCACATCAAAAAGGTTTCGAAAGGGAGGTGAGTTTAATGGTTCTTACACTAGAGGACAGGGTTCCGGAGGTTACTCAGTTCGACCCGTTCAGTCTTCACTACAGACTGTAGTTGGGGGTCCACCTCAGACCGGTCAACACTTCTCTGAGAGACCTATGCTTGACTCTAGAGAGTGTTATGGATGTGGGGAGACTGGGCATATTAGGAGAAATTGTCCAAAACAGAGTTATAGACCCCCGATAGCTAGAGGTAGAGGTGGTCATGGTAGAGGCCGTTATTCTGGAGGATGTGGTGGTCGAGGTAATGGTGGTCACTAAAAAGGCAGAGGTGATGGGCAAAACGGAGCCACTACAACACAACATGGTAGGGGCAACGGACAGACAAACGATAGGGCCCATTGTTACGCTTTCCCTGGGCGGTCTGAAGCGGAGGCATCGGATGCTGTCATCACAGGTAATCTTTTGGTTTGTGATTGCATGGCTTCTGTATTGTTTGATCCCGGATCCACAATTTCTTATGTATCTTCCTCATTTGCTAATGGTCTTAATTTACATTGCGAATTACTTGACATGCCTATTCGTGTTTCTACTCCGGTGGGTGAGTCTGTGATAGTTGAAAAAGTGTATAGGTCTTGTTTGGTGACTTTTGTGGGGAGTAACACTTATGTAGATTTGGTTATCTTAGAAATGGTTGACTTTGATGTAATTCTGGGTATGACTTGGCTTTCTCCGAATTTTGCGATCTTGGATTGTAATGCTAAGACTGTGACGTTAGCCAAACCTGGGGCAGATCCGTTAGTGTGGGAGGGTGACTACACTTCCAATCCGGTGCGTATCATCTCCTTTCTTCGTGCTAAGAAAATGGTTAGTAAAGGGTGTTTAGCTTTCTTGGCACATCTCAAGTATGACACTACCCAAGTACCTTCGATTGAGTCGGTCTCGGTAGTCCGTGAGTTTTTGGATGTGTTCCCTGCAGATCTTCCCGGTATGCCACAAGATAGGGATATTGACTTCTGTATTGATCTTGAACCGGGTACTCGCCCCATTTCTATACCCCCTTATAGAATGGCTCCCGCGGAGTTAAGAGAGTTAAAGGCACAACTTCAAGAGTTGTTGAGCAAAGGCTTCATTAGACCAAGTGCATCTCCTTGGGGTGCTACGATTTTGTTTGTGAAGAAGAAGGATGGGAGTTTTCGGATGTGCATAGACTATAGACAACTGAACAAGGTAACTATCGAGAACAAGTATCCCATTCCTCGCATTGATGACTTGTTCGATCAGTTACAAGGTGCTTGTGTCTTCTCTAAAATCGACTTGAGATCCGGTTATCATCAATTGAAAATACGGGCAACGGATGTGCCAAAGACTGCTTTTCGAACTAGGTATGGGCACTACGAATTTGTGGTAATGTCTTTCGGTCTTACGAATGCCCCTGCTGCCTTCATGAGCTTGATGAACGGGGTCTTCAAGCCATATCTGGATCTCTTTGTGATCGTATTCATTGATGATATACTGATATACTCTAAAAGTAAGAAGGAACATGAGGAGCATTTGAGAATGGTGTTAGAGTTATTGAGGAAGAAGAAGCTTTATGCCAAATTCTCCAAGTGTGAGTTTTGGCTACATTCAGTGTCCTTGGGACACGTGGTTTCTAAGGATGGAGTGATGGTGGATCCATCTAAGATTGAGACAGTGAAGAATTGGGAGAGACCTACAAACGTGTAAGAAATAAGGAGTTTTGTTGGTTTAGCTAGCTACTCCCGCCGATTTGTCAAGGGATTCTCTTCTATTGCTTCCCAATTAACTAACTTGACTAAGCAGAATGTTCCATTTGTATGGTCGGATGAGTGTGAGAAAAGCTTTCAGAAACTCAAGACCTTTTTTACTACTGCACCAATTCTTACCTTGCCAGTAGAGGGTAAGAACTTCATTGTTTATTGTGATGCATCCTATTCTGGGTTGGGTGCAGTGCTAATGCAAGAGAAGAATGTGATTGCTTATGCTTCGAGGCAATAAAAGATGCATGAACGTAACTATCCGACCCATGATTTGGAGTTGGCCGCGGTAGTATTTGCACTAAAGCAATGGAGACACTATTTGTATGGGGTTAAATGTGAAGTCTATACGGACCATCGTAGCCTACAGTATGTCTTCACTCAGAAGGATTTGAATTTGAGACAGATGAGATGGATGGAACTACTGAAGGACTACGATATCACTATTCTGTATCATCCGGGAAAAGCGAATGTTGTGGCGCATGCTTTAAGTGGAAAGGCCGGAAGCATGGGAAGTCTAGCTCATTTGCAAGTTTCTAGACGCCCATTGGCTAGGGAGGTGCAGATTCTGGCTAATGACCTTATGAGGTTAGAAATAAATGAGAAGGGAGGATTGTTAGCTTGTGTAGAGGCAAGATCTTCTTTTCTTGACAGGATCAAGAGAAAACAGTTTGATGATGAGAAACTAGGTCGAATCCGAGATAAAGTGTTGCAAGGAGAGGCTAAAGAGGCCATAATTGATGCAGAAGGTGTTTTGAGGATTAAGGGAAGGGTATGTGTACCCCGCATCGATGATTTGATCACCACTATTCTGACAGAGGCTCATAGTTCCGGATATTCGATACATCCTGGTGCAACCAAGATGTACCGCGACCTAAAACAACATTTTTGGTGGAGTAGAATGAAGCGAGACATTGTTGATTTTGTGGCCAAATGTCCAAATTGTCAGCAAGTAAAGTATGAACACCAGAGGCCCGGAGGAACACTTCAGAGAATGCCCATTCCTGAATGGAAGTGGGAGAGAATTGCAATGGACTTCGTGGTTGGTCTTCCAAAGATATTGGGTAAGTTTGATTCCATTTGGGTAATTGTGGACAGATTAACTAAGTCCGCTCACTTCATTCCGGTCAAGGTGACCTACAATGCAGAGAAGTTAGCCAAAATCTACATCTCAGAAATCGTTCGACTGCATGGGGTTCCACTCTCCATCATATCAGATAGAGGTACGCAGTTTACTTCTAAGTTTTGGAGAACATTGCATGCGGAATTAGGTACTAGGTTGGACCTTAGTACTGCGTTTCACCCTCAGACTGATGGTCAGTCTGAGCGAACGATTCAAGTGTTGGAGGATATGCTTCGTGCATGTGTGATAGAGTTTGGTGGTCATTGGGATAACTTCTTACCCTTAGCGGAGTTTTCATACAATAATAGCTATCACTCCAGCATTGACATGGCTCCATTTGAAGCATTGTATGGGAGGAGGTGTAGGTCTCCCATTGGTTGGTTCGATGCATTTGAGGTTAGACCTTGGGGTACTGATCTTTTGAGAGATTCCTTGGAGAAGGTGAAAGCTATTCAAGAAAAGCTTTTAGCGGCTCAAAGTAGACAAAAGGAATATGCGGACCGAAAGGTTAGAGACTTGGAGTTCATGGAGGGTGAACAAGTCTTGTTGAAGGTTTCACCCATGAAAGGGGTGATGCGGTTTTGAAAAAGGGGTAAACTAAGTCCAAGGTATATCGGACCGTTTGAAGTACTAAAGCGAGTAGGGGAGTTGGCTTATGAATTAGCCTTGCCTCCAGGGCTGTCCGGAGTGCATCCGGTATTTCATGTGTCCATGTTAAAAAGATACCATGGGGATGGAAACTACATCATCCGTTGGGATTCAGTTTTGCTTGATGAGAATTTGACTTATGAGGAGGAACCGGTTGCTATTTTAGATAGAGAGGTTCGCAAGTTGAGGTCGAGAGAAATTGCATCCATCAAAGTTCAATGGAAGAATCGACCGGTTGAAGAGGCTACTTGGGAGAAGGAGGCAGATATGCAAGAAAAATACCCACATCTGTTTACAGATTCAGGTACTTCTTTTCGCCCTTGTTTTTCTTCTCTTGATCGTTCGAGGACGAACGATGGGTAAATTGGTATCTATTGTAACGACCTATTTAGTCGTTTTAAGCAGCATATTTTATTTCTGGAAAAACTGGCTCAGACTACGGATACCCCGACGGACCGTCATAGGCACGACGGACCGCCGAGGGTTTCTCGTTTCAAAAGACTTAGAAATTCTGAAATTGGGCATTAAAATCGACTCTCTGTAATCTGTGACGGACCTGCAGGACGGGCCGTCACAGCTACGACGAACCGTCGTTAGCTCCCGTTGCAAAACACTTCAACTCTTGAGAATTTGGTACAGGAAACGATTCTCTGAACATCGTGACGGAAGTGCAGGACGGACCGTCACATGTGTGACGGACCGTCACAGACTCCTTAGTGGAAAATGGAGTTTTTGGTCTTTACGACGACCTGCATGACAGACCGTCGTAGGGACGACGGGCCGTCACAGGTTGCGTAATCCCAGTCGGAGTCGGATTTCTGGTTAAGTTTTAAAGGGGCGTTTTGGACTATTCCTGCTATAATTATATATTTCGTGGGATTATATTAATTACTCAATTTCTTGGGGGATAAAAGAGGTAACTTTGAGTTAATTAGTGGTTATTATTGCCATCTTTTATTCTTAATTATATGCTAATTAGGGTAAAAGAAGGAGGGTTTGAATAATAAAAACAGAAAGAACAAGGAGAGAGAGAATTGAACAATAGAGGGAGGATCGAACTAGAGGAAAACACAAGAGCTTGGGAAATTGCTTGTTGATCACTAATCTTCGGTGGAGGTAGGTTATGGTTTTCATGCTATTCGTAGTATACTCTTAATAGCGAATGATATGTATTGGTAGTATTGTAAACCTGTCTATATGCTTAATTGTATGCTTGCATGAATATGATTATGTGATTGTGATAAAATAAGCATGATGAAACTATTGAATCCCAATCTTGAAAAGAAACTTTAATCTACGTTATTAATGATGATGCCTTGGTATAAATAAGGCTTGATGAATTAAAGTAATGGGATTGATGATGCCTTGGTATAGAGAAGGCTTGATGAATTGATAGAATGAGATTAGTGGATCGGAGTGTCACGTACCGACACATAGTATTAGTGGGACGGGTGTCACGAACTGACACGTAGAATTAGGGGATCGGAGTGTCACGTACCGACACACATTATTAGGGGATCGGGTGTCACGAACCGACACGTAGAATTAGGGGATCGGAGTGTCACGTACCGACACACATTATTAGGGGATCGGGTGTCACGAACCGACACGTAGGATTAGGGGATCGGAGTGTCACGTACCGACACATAGTATTAGGGGATCAGGTGTTACGAATCGACACGTAGAATTAGGGGATCGGAGTGTCACGTACCGCCACATAGTAGAATTAGGGGATCGGAGTGTCACGTACCGACACAAGAGGATGAAAGATAATGAATCTTGAAAGATGATAATATACTCAACATAATGAACTTAATTCCCAAATGAGCATGGTATTGAGGCTTGAGCCCTCAGGGATGAACTTGATGGTACTTATTGATGATTATAGTACTTGTTGTTGCTACATGTTGAGTTTATAGTTGATTTATGATATTAACTGATATATATATTGTTTTCTATTTCGAGTTGGCCGATGATATCTACTCAGTACCTGTGGTTTGTACTGACCCCTACTTTTATGTTTTCTTCTTTGTTATTTGTGGAGTGTAGCAAACGTGCCGTCGTCTTCAACTCAACAGTAAATCTAGCCAGTCTTCACTACATCGGAAATTCAGGGTGAGCTAACGCGTCTAGCTTGGACTGGATCTTCTTTTTCAAGTCTTGATGCCTTGAACTTCCGGCATGGACTAGCTTTTATTTGCTTTAGTTTCTTAGACATTTTTAGTTTAGTAATTTGATCATAGATGTTCTTGTGATGATGACTTCCAGATTTTGGGGGATAATAGATGTTGAACTCTAGTAGTTATTGAATTGGTTTTTATTAATGAGTTAAGTCTTCCGCATTATTTTCTGTTGTTATATATTGAAATGTTAAGGTTTAGATTGGTTGGTTCGCTCACATAGGAGGGTAAATGTGGGTGCCAGTCGCGGCCCGGTTTTGGGTCGTGACAGTAACGGCGACAAGGCCACATCAATTCACATAGCACCACCACCATAAGTGGGTCATACCAATCAACATTATAATACAAAACTATCCATAATATTTAAGAGAGTTAGGGAATCCTACCACCCATTCTATCTCACCACTTCAAGCCCAAAGCTAAATCATCCAATTCGATACCATAAGCCCCTAACCATGGCCATGAACATCAATTCAACAGATTAACTATAATACTCAATGAATCTAGGTCTTTTAAATATATAATTATCAATCTAATACCAATTAGACATCAATTGAAAACAATCCTTCTATCATTCAATAGCTCATAGAAAACTACACTAGAAATCATAAGCATTAAGTCAATATCAATTCAATAAGCTTAATATTCTATAGATCTAAGAGTACATCAAATTGAAAAATCCTTTAAATCAATCAATAATGGTCTAAACATGAATCAAAAGCCCATAGCAATCTACATTTGAATTCATTACTATCAAAACATGATCACATAACCCATATTTTAGTTAAATTGAGAGATTTTTGAAGGTCAAAGGTTCATGGATAATTTAATTGTAAAACATCAACCATACATCAATAATATCATATCTTAATGTTTGAAAATCTTTCATTCAAGAACCCAAGACTTAGAGTAGAAATTGGACTTTTTCATCTTTTTGAAATCTTTGAAAATCATCTTTAAAATTGGCTCTAAGGTGATAGAAAGCCTTAGATGAAGAACTATCATACCTTATTAGAAGAATCCAATGATAATTGAAGAATAAACTCCATTGAATAACAATCTTCAAGCTCCATCTTCACCTTGAGCTCTCATGGAGGTTTTTGAAGAAACTTTGGGAGGGAATGTGTTTTGATTTACGTGTCAGGGTTTAAATGAGATTTTAATGACCTATATACTCTTAAAATACCCATAAACACCCAAAACCACCGTCCTCTTATTTTACAAGACTTTGGGTGAATTTCCCAAAACCTCCAAGTCTTAACCGAAAAGCTGCCAGTTTTCAGCACCATCAATGTCCAGCATCAACGGTCCCTGGTCTCAGCCACGCCCCGTTAATGGGATCTCGTTGGTTGATAGTGAAACTCCTCAACCTGAAGTCCACATGCCTCCATCGACGCCACCCA
This sequence comes from Solanum peruvianum, assembly GCA_027705065.1. NCBI lineage: Eukaryota > Viridiplantae > Streptophyta > Magnoliopsida > Solanales > Solanaceae > Solanum > Solanum peruvianum. Next base: position 40,668,852 of record JAKWJD010001766.1, on the reverse strand, counting down.
TTTATGAGTCGTCGCCTGGTCGACTGGTCGTCGTTTAGGTCAGTCGATTGCCACTGCCTTGCAGTGTTGAGCTCCAAGTCGGGGTCCTCCTTCTAGGGCCCCTTATGGGTCCTACGTGGAGTCGTTCCCAGACGTTTCCAACCCAAATATGTTCATATATGAGTTTAGGACCTCTCACATAAATTTCATCCAAAACGACACACGTAAAACTCGACGAAACATGCATAGACACACAAGGTCATTTCAAGTCAAACCTTTCGAACGTCATGGACGTTTGACCTTCAAAATTCACAAAACTTTACACACCTCCTATATACACCATAATAACTCATAAAATTACCTTATTAGCACATTCAACACACAATTAGGCACATAACCACATATGAGTTACATAGGTGACTTAGTCGTCGAAAGCCTCGGTCGTCCCTTGACGTTTGACTTCCAATGCACCTAAACTCTTAGACACTGCCTCAATACTACATTTTAGAACATTTTAGGACCTTAGACCATCATTAAAACCATGTAAGGCGTTGGCTTCACCTAAGTCATTTTTGGAGTCTTACAGTTGTATTGCTTTGCATAATACACTTGATGATTGGACTTATATGAGTGTAAAGTGATGTAGCTTCTATGAAATTGTGATAGATATCTAGAGCACTCATGAATACCAAGACATGTGCATGTCCTCTTAGCGCATAATCGTGATAATGACAAAGATTGTGAGAGTACAATGTGATAGACTAAGACGTTGAACTTACAAAAAAAAGTTTGGTTCATATAAGTTCTAAACTTCCCCAAGTTATTTTGTAAGTATAATCTTGTTTTATCTAGGTCAGGTTCATAGTCTACAGACATCAGATTTGATACATTAGACTCACATGTGAAAACCAAACAAAACTTCTAATCTCATTTTATTTCTTAGTAATCCTTTCGAGATATGTTGGGGATTGTTAGAAAAATATTATGTATCTAAAAATAATTATTTTATATCCTATTATATTTGGAAGAGATTATTATTTATGTTTTAAATATTTCCCCTCCATAAATAGCAATAGATTGTCTGTTACAATTCTCAAATTGCCAACTATATACTATCTTTTCATTATCCTAATTACTCCTCCATTAATTGTTGATTGTGCCGTTTGCAACTCTTGAATATTGCCATAATGTTTTCCATATGAGATGATCATATATATATATATACACACACACTGTTATGTTCGTATAGACTAGAAGAAGAGATATAAACAATATACATTTTGAGAGTAAATCTTTTCTCTTATATTCTATTGCGTGCTGGATTTTATTTTAAATAAATCTTTATTAGCTACTGACTTCTAATTTTATATTAGAAGAGCTTGTTTAATCTTGGGGGTTACACCAATACCGAGTGAAATATCCTTTAGGATAGTGCCACTCACACGCCTATGAGAAGTTTCTGTAAAAGTTCGTGGTGAAGCATAAGGTTTGGTGAATTTAGTACAAGTGTTCATGATGAAGATATTCTCCGTAAGATTTACAACAAATAAACTTCTCTTTTTATTTGAGTGTTTTCAGTAAATCTTCTCGGGAGAAAGAAAAAGAACACAAAAACAAGAGAAAAATATAACAGTGAAATCTTCTTGGATCATCGACATCAAGAAATCTAACAAAAGAACATTTAGTTTGTGAATTATTATCTTTGTTTCCTAGTGATACAAAGAAGGATTTGGAACAAATTATTTGTTTTGTAAATTTCATTCCACTACAGTAATCAAATGTACACAAATCCTGTACCAAATGTTATTTAAATCAATCATTGTTTATAAAATTAAAATGATTTTTACAAGTAAACTTAAAGTGATAATTGGATATATTAACGTATTGATATTTTCTTTTTTAAGCAAAAAAACAAAACAATAACAACTATATATTCAATATAGTTCTTAAGTTTTATATGTAATTCTATAAGTAAGGCTTGTATAGGATAGAGCGTACGCAGAATTTATTTCTACGTCAAAGAAACAAAAATTGTTATTTCTTTTTTCAGCCTGTATTATTAATTCAAAGCCATAAAAAATCAAGAACGTACCTTAAAAGTTATTAAAACATTACGGTGTTTAAGCATGTAACATTTTTGTCCTCTTTTATGACGAATACTAGATACCGGAGCCTACGCTAGCACGAGCCTGATATGTTTTTTTTTTTTTTTTGAAAAAATTGTATAAAATAACAAACTATTAATTCAAACTAAATGTTATAACCATAATTTTTTAATTGTAAGACGCACCAAACAAACAGTTGTCATTCGCCCCTCTCCTCAGTGAATCTCGCTCTCCACTCCCCCTCGCCTCTCTCAAACCTTGCTCGCCACTCTCCCTCGCCTTTCTTACTTTATACAAACACAAATGTATAAATTGTGTTTGTGTTATATAAAGGAGAGAAAACAGTATATACTAATACAATTTCATATATTTTCATCCTATATCTTGCCCTACCGGGCATCTTTTGCATTTTCTCTCTTTCTCACTTTATACGAACGGGAGGCTGTCAACAATTTATACAAATGAGAGACTGTCAACGATTTATACAAATGAGAGACAGTCAACGATTTATACAAATCTAATACTCTATAGCAAACATAAAGTTTATTATGATGCACAATTATACAAACAATAGTTATAGCATACAAATATAATTTTTATATTTGCTTAACCTAAAATTTACTCTTTTTTGTTTCAATTTATGTGACACATATAGATTAGAGGGTAAATCCAATTTTAATATTAATTTTAAATATTTTAAATTGTTAACTATGGTAATTTATATTTTCAATTGCTTATTATTGTATGGTTTGTAATATATACCTTTACGCAATTTTCAAATAATAGAGGTTGTTTATTCTTTTTCAATTTATGTGGTACTAATAAAATTTCTAGATTCATTTAATTTTTTTTTCTTTAAAATTTTTTTAATTATTAATTATTTTAATTTACAATACCTTTTACGTAATTTTTAAATAATATATGTTATTTTATTTTTTAATTTTATATATCACTAATAAATTTTAATCGTCATTCATTTTTTTTATATATTTTATAAAATTTATTTAATATAGTGATTCTTTTAAGAAAAAACACTAACAAAACGAATTCATCACAGGAAAACTACCTGAGCATTCTTTAATACATCAATGATGGGTCCCACGTTTTGTAAAAAAAGAGAATTGCATGTTGGGAGGATATTATTGTCCAAAGTGGAAATCTTAATCTTATCTTAATATGTTAATATAATATAAAGGAGAATCATAGACAAGGTGATATGGCACCTCTCTATGATCTTCGCATATTTTTTTTTTCATTTATCGACTTTTATTTCTTATTTAAATTGATTATTTTATTGTAAAAATTATTATTTAATTTATTACAATAAGTATTATTTTAATGGAGAAACATTTATGATAAAGACTCTTCACATGCCAACTTACAAAGAGTAATTATTCATAATTTATATCTATCTAGTTTCTATTATTTTATCATTATAAACCTTTTGTAATGTTTATCCGTTGTAGCTTTTGTTTTGAACTTTTCTAATCCTCAAATTAGGCATATTTTGCTTTCTCTTGTTGAAATATTATCCTAGCCTTATGTGATACATTATGAACATTATGATATTGTATTATCTTTATCTTGCAAAATAAAAAAACGATTTTGTAAAAACATAAGCTAGGTTGTTGCCTTATCTTAAAGTATGAACCACTTCCATGATTCTGTAACACTTACTTAATGATCCTGACATCTCGAGATATATGGCATGGAACCTCCCATACTCCATTTAGTATTTTTGGGACTAACTGCGAATCAATCTCAATGATCAAAGGCACCAAAGTCTCCATAATACATTAATATAAACCATCCCTAATTGCCATGATCTCAACCTCAAAAATTTATTCTTTTGTAACCCCTTTAGACTCTGAATACACCAGATCCCCCTTCTCATTTCTGATATAAAAGGATATAACTCCAACGCCTGTCTTATATTCAGAAAAAGCATCGATATTGCACTTATAAACACCTATTGGAAGATGAATCCATCTCACAATATTATTCCTTATCAGTGGTGAATATCCTTCAAGGAACTGGATAATTGTCACGTCTTAAGAATACACTCTGGGCGGGACCGACACTCGAGAAACATTGTTGGACCCAAGAGAACCCTTGACCTAGATTACTTATTCAGTGGAAAACTTAAACATAAGAAACATAACTCATGCAATAACTTAAAGGATAATAACTTAGCTAATATGACAACTCGAGTATTAAACGTATACAACATAAATGAACAAGACTAAAGAACTATAACTACTCATCTATGAAGCCTCTAAAACAAATAGGGATGTCGGGACAAGAACCCCGATCATCTTAACAACAAAAAACTAGAAAGTAGTGTAAAAAGGAGCCCTCCGGAAAGCAAAGAGACTCACCAACTAACTCTAAGTGTTGAACTGGATCAATGAGGCCTGAATGTTGATCCTGATTACTTGTGTCTGCATCATGAAACAATGCAGGCCAAATAGCATTAGTATATTGAATGTACGAGTATGCGAGGAGAATGCTAAAACATAACGTAAGCTTGTAAAGTATCTGAAAGAAACACTTACCTTGACTTTACTTAACTCATGAGTAACTTAACTCAAATGTGGTATAAGACAATAATAATAGTGCAATTTATACAAAGCATTTAAAACAGCAAATAAAAACTCAATTTTTTTAAGGAAAAGAAACAACAAACTGAACTTTACTCATAATAAAGTAATATAGTTCGTGGGAGCTAAGTGCTGATACAACGTCTTTCCCACGCTGTCAGAATTGTCCTATACTTTGCCATCATACAGGACACCTTAAATAAGTAGGTCCACTAGTGTATGCTAAAAAACACTTAAAGAGTCATCTAAAAGGTTTGATCCTTTACTACCCATGATGACTACATGGTTTATAGAGACTTGAGTTAATATGGACTTCCATCCCCATATCGCTGCTCAATACACTCCCAAAATATACTTAGCTCATATGTTTTGAAAATAAAATTCTTTCTTTGGTTTGAGATAATAACACAAAACATAACTTAAAAGCTCTCTTGGAATTCGGTGTTTCCCTTTCTTTTTCAAATGTGAAAAGATTTTAAAGTCTTGAGATCACTCAATTCTCTTATAACTTTTGAAGAAATGAGATCAACTCTATAATTTTTGCTTTAATCAAAACATAAGTCATAAAACAAAGTTAAATTGTTTGTGAAAGACTTTTGAAAACTTTATTAACTTCTCTTGACTCGATTCTTAGCTTCTAGAATTGACTCTTAACTTTCCTCGAATTGAATTATGGATTCAAAAAATTGCGATATGAAAGATATCATGATGTTTAGGAGTGTTTTTAGATAGTTAAACGTCATAAAAGAAATCAAGAAATCACTATCTGGAAAAAACTCTGCAACTCCTAGATGTATTTAAATATTTGATCGCGATATTTAATTTTGAAACAGAGGACTCTGCGTCCTAAATACGACTAAGAGGTGATTTTTGTACACTAGGGTAGCAAGTCTGCGATTCTTTTTCCTTATTTGGTTTCTCGTCCCGATTCACCTAAATCTAATTCTTTTTTCTCAATCCCTTTTTATATTCAAATTCCAGTATATATACACAAGAATCTAACTCAATACAATTCTTAAATCCGCATGATTTCATAAGTATATCCACAATCCCATCAAATCTTGGGAACTAAAGCAAACTTAAAGAACAAAATTCAAGAATATCATACTTTCAACTTTCTTGAAACGAATTTCGCTAAAGCAAACATGATTGGCCCGTGAGTGAACGAACTCAACACTATGAAAGTCTCACATACCGGGTAGGATTGAATCCTTGGTGAAGTTCACAAACAAAATTGCAAGAACTTGATAAATCTTGAGTTTCTGTTCTCCTTTCTCCTCTTTTCTCTTCCCTCAAAGCCCTAGCGTATTCTTAATTGCATAAACTGAACTAACTCAAATCATACCCCACACAAGTTACTAAAATAAAAAAATATACTCGTGTAAGTAAAAGAGCAAAACACCCTTTAAATATCCAATTTCAGAATTTCCTTATTTTAACAACCCAACTTCAAATGACCATATCTCACTCATACGACCTCGAAATCGAGCAAACTCGGCGGTGTTGGAAGGATAATTCCAAGATATTGCCTCAGGTATCTGGAATCACACTTAAATAATTTTGAGGATACAAGTTATGGTCATTTTAAGTTGATCAAAAACCCAAACTTAACATACTTAACAAATTTCCAGATTCTTCTATTCTTTCTAGTTCTTTCAATTAGCAAGATGTTACAATATATCCCCCTGGAGAACATTTGTCCTTGAATGAGATTACTCTTTATAGGCTAAGGGTGTAACATCTGACATTTATCTCAAACACCTAAAAACCAAATTTAACACATCAATTATATAAATTAAAAGTACTAAGATGAGTACTTGTACCTTGGTTTGGATTTTTCTTTGTGCTCAAAGAGATATGGATATCTCTTCTTCATAACTTCTTCAGCTTCCCACGTAGCTACCTTAAAAAATTGGTTCCTCCAGAGAACTTTTACTGATACTACCTCTTTTTTTCTCAACTTGCGAATGTGACGATGTATAATATGAACATGAATCTCCTAATAAGATAATGTATCCTTGATCCGAATATCTTCTGTTGTTATGATCAATGAAGGATCGCGCATGAACTTTTTCAATGCAGACACGTGAAATATCGGATGAACCGTTGCTAACTCTTGTGGTAGCTCTAATTCATAAGCTACCTTGTCAATCTTCTTGGATATTCTGTAAGGACCAATATACCGGGGACCAAGCTTCCCCTTCTTATCGTATCTCATAACATTCTTCATGGATGATATGTTCAAGTAGACCCAATCATCTACTTCGAACTCTTACTCACTTCTCCTAACATCTGTGTAGCATTTCTGTCGACTCTGCGTTGTTTTCAACCCTTATTGAATCATTTTCCCTTTCTCTGTAGCTTGATGAACCAAATTGGGTCCTATCAACCCAGCTTTACCAATTTCAAACCATCGAATAGGAGATCTACATCTTCTCCCATAAAGAGCTTCATAAGGAGTCATCTGAATTCTAAAATGGTAACTATTATTGTAAGTGAACTCGAAGAGGTAGGCGATCATCCCAATTACACTTGAAACCAATCACAAAAGCACTCAATACATCTTCTAAAGTTTGAATTGTGCCCTTTGCTTGGCCATCTGTCTGAGGATGAAATATAGTACTTAAGTTCACCTTTAACCCAAGCCTTTTTGGAATGACTTTTAAAACTGTGTAGTAAATTGCGTACCTCTGTCCGAAATAATGGAGACTGGAACCTCATAAAGTCTTACCACCGTATGAATATACAACTTAACATAATCTTCTGGTAAATGGATATTCTTTACCGGTAAAAAATTGGCTGATTTTGTCATTCTATCAACAATCACCCAATTAGAATCATGCTTCTTGCGAGACCTTGATATACCTGTGATGAAGTCCATATAATCATATCCTAGTTCCAATCTAGAATTTCTATACTTTGAGCCAAACCACCAGGACTTTGGTGATTTACTTTAACTTGTTGGCAATTCAGATACTTCGCAACAAACTTCGTAATGACTTTCTTCATACCACTCCACCAATAAACCTATCTCAAGTCAGAATACATTTTTGTGGAACCCGGATGAATGAAATATCTAGAGATATGAGCTTTATCCATGATCATCTCATAGAGTTCATCAAGCCTTGGTACACACAACCTATCTTGATACCTTAATACTTCATCTCCCCCTTGTTCAAAAGCCAATACCTTTTGCTTAAGAACATTTGCCTTCAACTCAAGCAACATAGGATCTTGGTCTTTCTTTTCTTTCATTTCTGCCACTAATAAAGACTCAACCTCATTCATCACCACTATTCCTCATTCTATGAATCCATTTGGCGAACTCCCAGTCATGCAAGTGTATGCACATCTTTCGCTAACTCTCTTTTCTTCCTCAACATGGGCGGCACTACCCATCGACAACCTACTTCAAGTATCCTCAGTAACATTAGCCTTACATGGGTGATAAAGAGTACTCTTGTCATAAGCCTTGAGTAGTTCTAACCAGCTCTTTTATTTGAGATTAAGGTTTTTCTGAGTAAACAATGATACTGAAGACTCTTGTGATCGGTGGACACATCCACGTGAGCACCATAAAGATAATGATACCATATTTTAAAATAAAAATCTACAACATTTAACACTATATCATGGGTTAGGTAATTCTTCTCGTGAACTTTCAACTCTCTTGAGGCATAAGTTATAACCTTATCATTCTGCATTAACATACAACCCAAACCAACTCTAGACGCATCACAATAGAAAACAAAATCTTGATTAACTTCTTGCAATGTCAACATTGGCGCTGTATTCAACCTATTTTTAAATTCCTGAAAGATTTTCTCAAAAGCTAACAACAGATATGAAAAATAAAAACCTAGAAATCCAAAAAACCATCCAATTAGATCAAACATGACCTTCGTGAACTAATCTTCAGATGAAATTTCAATTTGAGCATGTTTCGTCGAAATATTGACCAAATTCAAATTTAAAAACCAAAACTTAAAAGTTAAAAGGGTTAAAACCACACACAGAAAATAAATGCCTCAAATTTTTTACCAACCATCCTACTAGACCAAAAATGACCTTCTAAAGCTAATCACACTGATGAAATTTTAATATGAGCACGTTTACCAAAGTTATTGACCAAATCTACATTCTGGCCAAAAGTTTAAAGTTAAAATAGCTAACTACACAAAGTGAAAATGGAAGCCTCAAAACCTGAACTAACCATCCTGTTACATAAAAATGACCTTTCTAAGCTAACCACGTTGACGAAATTCTCATCTAAGCACGTTTACAAAAAAATGTTATGCGAAGTCAAATTTTGGCCAAAAGTTAAAAGTTAAAACACTTAACAACACAAACTCAAAATAAAATCTCCAAATCCAAATCAACCATCCTATTAGAGAAAATATGAGATTGTATAGAAAATCGCAATGGCAAAGTTCCAATTTGAGCATGTTTCCTAAAAATATTGACCAAATTCAAATTTTGGCAAAAACTTAAGAAGTTAAAATGCTTAACGACAAAAAGTGATAATGAAAGCCTCAAAACTCAAACAAACCATATTCCTACTAGACCAAAGATGACTTTACTGAGCCAATCGCGCTGACATTATTTTAATCGAGCACGATTACAAAAAATATTGACCAAAGTCAAATTTTTGTCAAAACATAATATTTAAAATGCCTACAGAAAATAATTGAAAAAGGATGCCTCAAAACCTGAACCAACCATTCTATCGAATTAAAAATGACCTTTCAAAGCTAACCGCTGATAGAATTCTCATCTAAGCACGTTTGTAGAATATGTTAAGCTATGTCAATTTTTTTCCAAAATTTAAAAGCTAAAATGACTAACAACACAAACTAGGGCTGGAAAGGGGATGGGGAAGGGACGAAGGGGGATGGGACAGGATGGGGGACGACGCTGGCGGGATTTGGGGGGACAAAAATATGTCCCATCCCTTCCACTATATATATGCGATGGGACGGGGTTTGGCGGGACGGGACAAGGGATTTTTACTTCTTATATACTTATTTATTTGTATTGAAATTATATGTTATTGAATAACGTTTTTATTTTTTTTAGCAAATAAATATTGCTTAAGTTTTCAAATTTCAAATTTCACTTCCAAATTTCAAATTCAATTTTCAATTTTCAAATATCAAGTTACAAATTTCAAATCTGAGAAGTTCAAATTTGTATTTTAAATATTTTAAAGTAAGTTAAACTTGAAATTTAAAACTTCAAGTTTCGATTTTTAAATTTAGTATTTTAAAGTTTTAAACTTCAAATTTCAAATTTCAAATTCAAATTTCAAGGTTAAAGTTTCAAGTTCCAAATTTCAATCTTGAGAAGTTCAAATTTGTATTTTAAATATTTTAAAGTAATTTAAACTTGAAATTTCAAATGTGAAGTTTCGATTTTAAAATTAAGTATTTGAAAGTTAGTTTAGTATACATGTAAATATGTATGTATATATTAAAATTTAAAATGCAAGAGAATAATTGTATAAAAGAACTTGAATAAAGCCTTCAAATTTATTCAATAAAATTTAATTTCAACTTAGAACATAGAAGTTCTAATTTACAAATATTAGTGGAGTAACTAATTTACGAACCCACCTTCTAGGAAGGGTTCTGTTTAAATAAGTTTTCATATGTAAAACTAATATTTGTACAAATATTAGATGAATAACTAATTATGCAGCCACCTTCTAGGAAGAGTTCTGTTTCAATTAGTCCTCGAATGTAATCTTATATCTATGTTCTCCTTCAAAATTCAATTTTTATTGTCACATCATATCGATGGTGACATCCTCCGGTATTGGAAAACTTTCTAGAAACTCTTGTGACTCTTATTCATCATCACTAAAACCTTTTTAACCAAAGCTTCTTGTTTGGCATTTAATTTTGGCATATTATAATTTCTCCTCTCGACATTGACCCAATCTTTAAATAAACTGATGTTCCAAACTTTCTTTTGCCAATTAATATCTACAATCACCAATTTGAAACATTGCCGCACTAAAAGCAGCATGCAATGCAACCGATGAAGCTCGAATAGTTAGAACATCACGAACCATTTTACTCAAAATTGGAAATGCAACGCTCCGCCTCCTCCACCATGCTATTAAATCTTCATTGTCATATTTGTCTTCCACTGCTTCTAAAGATTGATTAAGATGTTCTTCAAAATCATCGTGGTTAGTAGAAGTAAGACCAAGAAAACCTCGCATATAAGTTGAAATTTGAGCTTTACTCTCATGATTAAAAGTTTGACCAACTTCTCCATGAGTATTTTCTGTAGTTTTATATTGTTTTCATACAAAAATTTTTCTTCTACTTTTATGCTAGACTTACACGTTTTATAAGTTGGAATTTCTATTGGTAAAATTTCTTAAGTATAATAAGAAGTGTCAGGAAGTCCCTGCACACCTTGTAATTTATAATCGGGATGAAGTAAAGTAGCAGTTAAATAAATCTGAGGAATAGGAAAAAAAATATTTCAAAAGTTTTCCAATCATACAATCAATTGAACTCTAATTTTTTTAATTTTTTTTATGTTTAGAAAAATGAATTGAAAGAGCACAAATATTTATTAATACTGATGAAATGGTAGGATGATAAATTATAGAAAACATGGTTGTAGCATCATATAAAGTCTTTAAAATTTTAATAGTTTACTAGTTTCTTCCCAATCTTCTTCATAAATACTAAATATTGGATCAGAATTATGAACATTAAAAATCATTTGTACGAGTCTTTTATATTGGTAAGCAATTGAAAACATTTCGTAAAAAGAATTCTACCTTATTTTAGCATGTCTTAAATTTTTTCTTGGTGGCAATTCACATAGTAAAGCTCATTAAATTCCTTAATTCTACTTCTTATGAGCATAAAAAATTCAGGCAACAACATATTCAATTTTCATGCAACCACAATCAAATAATGATATACCATCTTGTACAACTAAATTTAATTGATCTGCAACACATCTAACACGAAAAGCTTTACCATTAATTGGACATAATCTAACTTCTTAACATACTAGCAACGTTTGCATTATTAGAAGCATTATTTAACGTGACAGACACTACTTTATCTATAACATGTAATAATCCAAAACACTCAAAAAATTTGAAGCTAAATATGCATTAGTTTTTTTCTCTACACATTCTTTACAACTTAAGATTTTTTTTTGCAAATTTCAATTATGATCAATCCAATGTGTTGTAATAGTTAAGTAATCATGTCATTTAACAATAAGACCCATGTTCAAAGTTATAGACCCTCTACAATCTAATATGCTAAACAAACAACGAAGATATTGACAATGTTTACCTTGATATACAAAAGCATCAGAATTAACAATATTTTTTGCAAAACCTCTAAATTAGGATGATAAGTTTGTTGAATATATTCAATAAAATCGAGATTTTCAGAAAAACTATAAGACAAACAACATGTAGAAATCATTTTAGCTAAATTTTCGCGATCTCTTTCCTTATTATATTTATGTTGTGTTAGTGGACCACCGGAGTTAGACAGATCTAATGTTCGTTGAACCATGTTAGAATCCCCTACCGATTCATTAACACTAATGCCAAAATCATTAAATGAAATTGGCACACAAGATAACAAATGTCTATTGAAGCCCCCCTGCCACCTTGATCCCGACCTTGTCTATGTTTAAAAGGTTACTTACAGTTATTACAAATAGCAAAATTGTATTCTTTATCGAAAGTCATAAATTACCACATAATAAAAGTTTTAGGGTGTTGATTTCACCTTCTCCCTTGTGGGAGGTATAAGGGGTGGGTGTCCACAATTTTGCTCCGTTAAATTTGTAATTTTATTTGGAACTTCTGTCATCAGATTTGTAGGTGTATCTTCTAATTCCTGTTCTCCGGAATCAAATTCTACTTGTTCACCTGAATTTTTATCAAGATTAGGATTTATATTACCATAACTTCGTTCTAAACTTTCATGATTGAGTTGAACATTTGAATAAATATCATATGAAGTATCATCAACATAAGTAGAATCATTTGTATTAAATCTAACTCTAGACATTGATTGAGAAGAAGTACCACCAAATTTACACTTATTTTTTTCCTTACTACTTTTCTCTTACCAAAATTAAATAATTTACTAACGGCACTTTGTTCTTTCTCTTTTCCTTTACCGTTATCTTTTATGCTAAAACTCATATTTAATTATATGTAAAGTGTAATATAAAAATAATAATAAAATAAAAATTAAATATAAAAAATAAAATATAAATATTATGAAATGAATGTACCAAACGTCTGCATTAATAGCAGGGTTAAACAGATTCTTGAAGCTAGTAGTTTATTGTAACTTGTAATTTCAAAGTCCAATAGTTGATAGAAAATCTGAGAATCTATATATTATGATATAATTATGAAAATTTAGAATTGAAATATATGTCTTAAAATAATATGAGACTCAAATGGAATAAGTAATTAAGATTGAAAGGATATAGAATATAGAGGAGAGAATATATGATTTTGTAAGAAATAATAAGCGATAGAGGGGTATTTATAATATTAAAAATGGGTTAAAGTGTATTTATGATAACTTGAGAGTTTAAATTATAGTGTTAAAAGTAAGGGGATGGAAGAGGGTGTTGGGGAAGTGAAAAAGTGATATAAATCCGTTGGGGGTGCGCTAGCCGTTTCCTCAATGGTTGGCAATGGATACAATTTAGACAATTTAAAATAAAAATAAAAATAAAATAAAAGGTATCTTGCTAAACCAGCCGATTCAGCCGAGCCGGGTCGACTGTGATCAAAGGTTGAATCGGCTCCTGACCGGTCCCCTAACCCCAAGTACCCCCAACCCGAGAAAACCCAAGGGACCGGATCCGACGAGATAGTTCTCGAGCTGGTCGCGGGCCGACCCAACCCCCTTAAAAGCACTAAGCATTGTCGTGCCAGTGGCACATGTCTCACTATAGTGGCACAGTGTCCATATTCTTTTTCGCGGATTTTGCCTTCTCCATTAACGACGGTTTGAGTCATTACAATAGATATATATTTACCACTCGTTCGTCCCAAACGACTAAGGCTTGGTCATCACATGCTTTCACTTCCGGACTCTTCCCGTTAGTGAAACAACTCTTACACAAAATGATGAAAGTTTGCGATCTTTAAATATTTGGAACCCTAAAAGGGTAGACACACACTAGAACGAAGGATTAAATGCACTATACAAAAGGAGTAACAGGTTTGCATGCTAGGGTAACTTATCAAGTAACATGTGAAGTTCGAATTCCAATCCATTTTTTTCTCACATTCTACCACTATAGCAGGAGATCTCCCGCTAAAGTTGGAGATCAAGCGCAGAAAATGGGAAACGGAATTGTTTTCCTCATTTTCCTTTTTACCATTTTTCAAACTCTCTCTCAAAACTCTCCGATCTTTCTTATCTGAATCGTCGTAATTAGGTATGTTTTCTCAATTTTCTCGCTCTAAACATTTAATTGTCACCATTATACTGATTGCATGCCCACATCAAATCAACTGGTAGCGATTTTAGGTAGTAATTTTAGAATTTGAACTAGCTTGCTAGATGTATTAGAAAATTGTAGCATGGTTACTTCCATTAATTCCCCAACGTTTATACAACTTCCTGGGCATATGAATTTTGCCAAAAACATGGGTAAATCGATTAAAAAAAAGGGGCGGGGAAATTTGAAAAGTCATCTTAACATAAATTCGGATATAGACACAATTTAGGGGTTATTTGATTGAAATACTTGCTAATTTTTCTTATAGTTAATATACTCCGATCTGCTGAAAAAACTGATAAAACGAGGATTTTGGGATGAAACAATGTAATATTTGCGTCAAGATTTCGTCCTAAATGAAGGTTGTTGTAGCGGCCTGCATCCCGCGGTAGTGGCCTGCATCATCTCGTTGTAGTGGCCTGCATCATCCCGCTATAGCAGCCTGCATCATCCCGCTGTAGCGGGATGATGGTCGAAGCATTGGGATGACCCGTACCAGTAGTTGGCTGCCTTTTCTCTAAATTTTTCTCTTTTTTGCTTATACTTCCCTACCTGGTCTATACTTTCCCAACTCATCTTATTTCTCACAAGTTCTCTTAAATGGCCAGTCCAACTGCATTTGTCTGGATCCCGGATGCTGCTAGTCGGGAGAGCCATCACGATTATTGCACCATTGGATTCATCTGCAGGAGGACGATGGCACATCATAAGGTGAAGGAGAAAGCTTTCGCCTTCTACGCCCGATTGGTCGGGTTCGGGTGGCTTTTGTTGATTGAGGCTCCCACAAGTGCCCTGTCTACCTGGGCGAGGGAGTTCTATGCTATCCTCCTTACTGTACGTTAAGATGATCCTTATCAAATTATTCATATTCAGGGAGTTCACGTTCCCTCGAATGCTACTTCCACCAATGAGTGGCTGGAAGTGTTGGAGGTTCAAAACCTGGTGCACGAGAAAAGCTTAGGTTGATGGATCTAGAGTGGCTGCGGGACACTGTTGTGGATCCTGCAAAATGGGATCAGGTTTACTAGGTTACAACAGAGGGCATTAGTCATCCTAAATGGTCACGGATGTTAAAAGGTGGCTACACTTGGTATTTAGGAGGATTCGACCGTCGAGTAACCCCACAGACGTAACTTATTATCGGGCTCTGGTGGTGGCGTGCGTTGTACAGGGCATTCAACTGAATGTGGGGCAGAGATTATCTTGGAATGGAAGATGTTCTATCGAGGTAACAAGAAAGTCTTCTTCTGTAACGACCTGTTTAGTCGTTTTGAGCAGCAGATTTTATTTTTGGAAAAATTGGCTGAGACGACGGACCCCACGACGGACCGTCATGGGCACGACGGACCGTCGCAGGGTCTCGTTTCAAAACACTTAGAAATTCTGAAATTGGGTACTGAAATCGACTCTCTGAACTTCGTAACGGAATGGCAGGACGGACCGTCACAGGCGTGACGGACCGTCACAGGCGTGACGGACCGTCACAGACTCTTTGGTGGAAATTGAGTCTCTGAACTTTGCGACGACCTGCATGACGGACCGTCGCAGGCACGACGGGCCGTCACAGGTTGCGTAAAACCCAGTCTGGGTCGGATTTCTATAAATGTTTTAAGGGACGTTTTGGACTATTCCTGCTTTAATTATACAGTTAATGGGTTAATGTTAATAAGTCTAATTACGTGGGGGTTAAAAGAGGTAACCTTAAGTTAATTAGTGGGTTATTATTGCCATCTTTTATTCTTAATTATATGCTAATTAGGGTAAAAGAAAGAGGGTAGGAATAAGAAAAATAGAAAGAACAAGAGAGAGGGGGAATTGAACGAGGAAGAGAGAAACAAAGCTTGGGAAATTGCTTGCTTGATCGCTAATCTTCGATGGAGGTAGGTTATGGTTTTTACGATATTCGTAGTAAACTCTTAATAGCGAATGATATGTATTGATAGTATTGTTAACCCTGCTATGTGCTTAATTGTATGCTTGCATGAATGTGATTATATAATTGTGATTATATAAGCATGATGAAGTTATTGAATCCCAAATCTTGCAAAACCCTAATCTCTTTGTTAATGATAATGCCTTGGTATGAGAGAAGGCTTGATAAACTAAAGTAATGAGAATGATAATGCCTTGGTATAAGAGGAGGCTTGATGAACGAACTTAATGAGATTAGTGGATCGGAGTGTCACGTTCCGACACATAGAATTAAGGGATCGGGTGTCACGAACCGACACGTAGTATTAGGGGGACCGGGTGTCACGAACCGACACGTAGATTTAGGGGATCGGGTGTCACGAACCGAAACGTAGATTTAGGGGATCGGGTGTCACGAACCGACACGTAGATTTAGGGGATTGGGTGTCACGAACCGACACGTAGATTTAGGGGATCGGAGTGTCACGTTCCGACACATTGTAGTAGGGGATCGGAGTGTCACATACCGACACAAGAGAAATAAAGATAATGAATCTTGAAAGATGCTAATATACTCAATCTAATGAACATAATTCTCAAATGAGTATGGTATTGAGGCTTGAGTCCTCATGTGTGAACTTGACGGTAATTGTTAATGATATAGTACTTGTTGTTGCTACATGTTGAGTATCATAGTTGATTTTATGATATTACTTGGTATATACTGTTTTCTATTTCGAGTTGGCCGATGATATCTACTCAGTACCCGTGTTTTGTACTGACCCCCTACTTTTATGTTTTCTTCTTTGTTATTTGTGGAGTGCAGCAAACGTGCCGTCGTCTTCAACTCAACCGCAATTCTAGCCAGTCTTCACTACATCGGAAATTCAGGGTGAGCTAATGCTTCTAGCTTGGACTGGATCTTCTTCTTCAAGTCTTGATGCCTTGAACTTTCGGCATGGACTATCTTTTATTTGTTTTAGCTTCTTAGACATTTTTAGTTAGAAATTTGAGGATAGATGTTCTTGTGATGATGACTTCCAGATTCTGGGGAATAATAGATGTTGAATATTAATAGTTATTGAATTGGTTTTATTTAATGAGTTTAAGTCTTCCGCATTACTTTCTGTTGATATACATTGAAATGTTAAGGTTTAGATTGGTTGATTCGCTCACATAGGAGGGTAAGTGTGGGTGCCAGTCGCGGCTCGGTTTAGGGTCGTGACAAACTTGGTATCAGAGCATTAGGTTCGTTGGTCTCATCACACAAGAATGAGTCTAGTAGAGTCTTAAGGAACTGTAGGGGGACGCCTTTACTTTTCTTTGAGAGGCTATAAGACTTTAGGAAAATTCCATTCTTTCTTTCGTGCTATTACTTGAATCCAATTGGTATCTAGGTGATACAAATTGATATCTGACCATCTTCACTATTTTCGCAGATGGTTAGAACTAGAGCAACGACTGCACCAACACCAACACCGGCAAGACAAGAAACGTCTGAGCCAGCCACTGGGGCTGTGGCTCGAGGGAGAGCAGTGGCAAGAGGTCGTGGTAGAGGTCGTGGGAGGACGTCCTCTAGAGGGAGAGGACGAGTACCTAGCCCATCTGATGCTAGGGCGGTACCTAGTCAGGCACCTCCAGTGTTTTCTGCACCAACACCTCCGGTTTCAGAGGTACAACATGCAGCCACTATGGCTCCCCGTATGGATGCCTCATTGGAAATAGGCACGTTTCCACGTCTGACTACTGGGCCTATAATGACAAATGATCAGCATGAACTTTTCAGTAAGTTCTTGAAATTGAAACCTCCAGTCTTGAAGGGTGCTGAATCAGAGGATGCCTACGATTTTCTGGTTGATTGTCATGAGCTACTACACAAGATGGGTATAGTAGAACGGTTTGGTGTTGAGTTCGTGAGTTATCAGTTTCAAGGGAACGCCAAAATGTGGTGGCGGTCACACGTTGAGTGTCAACCAACAGAGGCACCACCTATGACTTGGGCCTCATTCTCTAGCTTGTTTATGGAGAAATATATCCCCCGAACTTTGAGGGATAGGAAAAGAGACGAGTTCTTGAGCCTGGAGCAAGGTAGGATGTCGGTTACTGCATATGAGGCTAAGTTTCGTGCATTATCCAGGTATGCCACCCAACTTTGTTTCAGTCCACAAGAGAGGATTCGCCGTTTTGTGAAGGGGTTGAGGTCAGAGTTGCGGATTTCAGCCTTACAGGTAGCGGCTACGGCAAAATCCTTCCAAGAAGTGGTAGATTTCGTGGTAGAGGTGGAAGGAGTGAAACCAGATGAATTCACCATGGCATCGACATCAAAAAGGTTTCGAAAGGGAGGTGAGTTTAATGGTTCTTACTCCAGAGGACAGGGTTCCGGAGGTTACTCAGTTCGACCAATTCAGTCTTCACTACAGACTGTAGTTGGGGGTCCACCTCAGACCGGTCAACACTTCTCTGAGAGACCTATGCTTGACTCTAGAGAGTGTTATGGATGTGGGGAGACTGGACATATTAGGAGGAATTGTCCAAAACAGAGTTATAGACCCCCAATAGCTAGAGGTAGAGGTGGTTATGGAAGAGGCCGTCATTCTGGAGGACGCGGTGGTCGAGGTAATGGTGGTCACCAAAACGGCCGAGGTGATGGGCAAACTGGAGCCACTACAACACAACATGGTAGGGGCAACGGACAGACGAGTAATGGGGCCCATTGTTACGCTTTCCCTGGGCGGTCTGAAGCGAAGGCAACTGACGTTGTCATCACAGGTAATCTTTTGGTTTGTGATTGCATGGCTTCTGTATTGTTTGATCCTGGATCCACATTTTCTTATGTATCTTCTTCATTTGCTAATGGTCTAAATTTACATTGTGAATTACTTGACATGCCTATTCGTGTTTCTACTCCGGTGGGTGAGTCTGTGATAGTGGAAAAAGTATATAGGTCTTGTTTGGTGAATTTTTTGGGGAGCAACACTTATGTAGATTTGGTTATCTTAGAAATGGTTGACTTTGATGTAATTCTGGGTATGACTTGGCTTTCTCCGAATTTTGCGATCTTGGATTGTAATGCTAAAACTGTGACATTAGCCAAGCCTGGGACAGATCCGTTAGTGTGGGAGGGCGACTACACTTCCAATCCGGTTCGTATCGTCTCCTTTCTTCGTGCTAAGAGAACGGTTAGTAAGGGTTGTTTAGCTTTCTTGGCACACCTCAGGGATGATACTACCCAAGTACCTTCGATTGAGTCGGTTTCGATAGTCCGTGAGTTTTTGGATGTGTTCCCTGCAGATTTTCCTGGCATGCCACCGGATAGGGATATTGACTTCTGTATTGATCTTGAACCGGGTACTCGCCCCATTTCTATACCCCCTTATAGAATGGCTCCCGCGGAGTTAAGAGAGTTAAAGGCACAACTTCAAGAGTTGTTGAGCAAAGGCTTCATTAGACCAAGTGCATCTCCTTTGGGTGCTCCGGTTTTGTTTGTGAAGAAGAAGGATGGGAGTTTTCGGATGTGCATAGACTATAGACAACTGAATAAGGTAACTATTAAGAACAAGTATCCTCTTCCTCGCATTGAAGACTTGTTCGATCAGTTACAAGGTGCTTGTGTCTTCTCTAAGATTGACTTGAGATCCGGTTATCATCAATTGAAAATACGGGCAACGGATGTGCCAAAGACTGCCTTTCGAACCAGGTATGGGCATTATGAATTTGTAGTGATGTCTTTTGGTCTTACGAATGCCCCTGCTGCGTTCATGAGCTTGATGAACGGGATTTTTAAGCCATATCTGGATCTCTTCGTGATCGTATTTATTGATGATATACTGATATACTCTAAAAGTAAGAAGGAACATGAGGAGCATTTGAGAATTGTATTGGAAATGTTGATGGAGAAAAAGCTTTATGCCAAGTTCTCTAAGTGTGAGTTTTGGCTAGATGCAGTGTCCTTCTTGGGACATGTAGTTTCTAAGGATGGAGTGATGGTAGATCCCTCTAAGATTGAGACAGTGAAGAATTGGGTGAGACCCATGAATGTGTCAGAAATAAGGAGCTTCGTTGGTTTAGCTAGCTATTACCGTCGATTTGTCAAGGGATTCTCTTCTATTGCTTCCCAATTGACGAACTTGACTAAGCAGAATGTTCCATTTGTATGGCGGACGAATGTGAGGAAAGCTTTCAGAAGCTCAAGACTTTGTTGACTACCGCACCTATCCTTACCTTGCCAGTAGAGGGTAAGAATTTCATTGTTTATTGTGATGCATCCTATTCCGGTTTGGGTGCAGTGCTAATGCAAGAGAAGAGTGTAATTGCTTATGCTTCAAGACAGTTAAAGGTGCATGAACGTAACTATCCGACCCATGATTTGGAATTGGCTGCGGTAGTGTTTGCATTAAAGCAATGGAGACACTATCTATATGGGGTTAAGTGTGAGGTCTATACGGATCATCGTAGCCTACAGTATGTCTTTACTCAGAAATATTTGAACTTGAGACAGAGGAGATGGATGGAACTACTGAAGGACTACGACATCACTATTTTGTATCATCCGGGAAAAGCGAATGTTGTGGCGGATGCTTTAAGTAGAAAGGCGGGAAGCATGGGAAGTCTAGCTCACTTGCAAGCTTCTAGACGCCCATTGGCTAGAGAAGTTCAGATTCTGGCTAATGACCTTATGAGGTTAGAAGTAAATGAGAAGGGAGGATTGTTAGCTTGTGTAGAGGCAAGATCTTCCTTCCTTGACAAGATTAAGGGAAAGCAGTTTCATGATGAGAAATTGATCCGGATCCGAGATAAAGTGTTGCAATGAGAGGCTAAAGAAGCAACAATCGATGAGGAAGGTGTTTTGAGGATTAAGGGAAGGGTATGTATACCCCGTGTTGATGATTTGATCAATACTATTCTGACAGAGGCTCATAGTTCAAGGTATTCTATACATCCGGGTGCAACTAAGATGTACCGTGACCTAAAGCAACACTTTTGGTGGAGTAGAATGAAGCGCGAAATTGTTGATTTTATTGCCAAATGTCCAAATTGTCAACAAGTAAAGTATGAACACCAAAGGCCCGGAGGAACACTTCAGAGAATGCCCATTCCTGAATGGAAATGGGAGAGAATCGCAATGGACTTCGTGGTTGGTCTTCCAAAGACAATGGGCAAGTATGACTCCATTTGGGTGATTGTCGATAGGTTAACTAAGTCTGCTCACTTCATTCCGGTCAAGGTGACTTACAATGCAGAGAAGTTAGCCAAACTTTACATCTCAGAGATTGTTCGATTGCATGGGGTTCCACTCTCCATTATATCAGATAGAGGTACGCAGTTTACTTCTAAGTTTTGGAAAACAATGCATGCGGAATTGGGTACTAGGTTGGACCTTAGTACCGCATTCCATCCTCAGACCGATGGTCAGTCTGAGCGAACGATTCAAGTGTTGGAGGATATGCTTCGTGCATGCGTGATAGAATTTGGTGGTCATTGGAATAGCTTCTTACCCTTAGCAGAATTTTCGTACAACAATAGCTATCACTCAAGCATTGATATGGCTCCATTCGAAGCATTGTATGGGAGGAGATGTAGCTCTCCCATTGGGTGGTTTGATGCATTTGAGGTTAGACCTTGGGGTACGGACCTTTTGAGGGATTCTTTAGAGAAAGTGAAATCTATTCAAGAAAAGCTTTTAGCGGCGCAAAGTAGGCAAAAAGAATATGCAGATCGAAAGGTTAGAGACTTAGAGTTCATGGAGGGTGAACAAGTCTTGTTGAAAGTTTCGCCCATGAAAGGGGTGATGCGGTTTGGTAAAAGAGGTAAGCTAAGCCCGAGGTACATTGGACCATTTGAAGTACTTAAGCGAGTAGGGGAGGTGGCTTATGAGCTAGCCTTGCCCCCAGGGCTGTCCGGAGTGCATCCGGTATTTCATGTGTCTATGTTGAAAAGGTATCATGGGGATGGAAACTACATCATTCGTTGGGATTCGGTTCTGCTTGATGAAAATTTGTCTTATGAGGAGGAGCCTGTTGCTATTTTAGATAGAGAAGTTCGCAAGTTGAGGTCAAGGGAGATTGCATCCATCAAGGTGCAATGGAAGAATCGGCCGGTTGAAGAAGCCACTTGGGAGAAGGAGGCCGATATGCAAGAAAGATACCCACATCTGTTTAAAGATTCAGGTACTCCTTCTCGCCCTTGTTTTTCTTCTTGTGATCGTTAAAGGACGAACGATGGGTAAATTGGTATCTATTGTAACGACCTGTTTAGTCGTTTTGAGCAGCAGATTTTATTTCTGGAAAAATTGGTTGAGACGACGGACCCCACGACGGACCGTCATGGGCACGACGGACCGTCGCAGGGTCTCGTTTCAAAACACTTAGAAATTCTGAAATTGGGTACTGAAATCGACTCTCTGAACTTCGTAACGGAATGGCAGGACGGACCGTCACAGGCGTGACGGACCGTCACAGACTCTTTGGTGGAAATTGAGTCTCTGAACTTTGCGACGACCTGCAGGACGGACCGTCGCACGCACGACGGGCCGTCACAGGTTGCGTAAAACCCAGTCTGGGTCGAATTTCTTTAAAGTTTTAGGGGACGTTTTGGACTATTCCTGCTTTAATTATACAGTTAGTGGGTTAATGTTAATAAGTCTAATTACTTGGGGGTTAAAAGAGGTAACCTTAAGTTAATTAGTGGGTTATTATTGCCATCTTTTATTCTTAATTATGTGCTAATTAGGGTAAAAGAAAGAGGGTTGGAATAAGAAAAATAGAAAGAACAAGAGAGAGAGGGGGAATCGAACGAGGAAGAGAGAAACAAAGCTTGGGAAATTGCTTGCTTGATCGCTAATCTTCGATGGAGGTAGGTTATGGTTTTTACGATATTCGTAGTAAACTCTTAATAGCGAATGATATGTATTGATAGTATTGTAAACCCTGCTATGTGCTTAATTGTATGCTTGCATGAATGTGATTATATAATTGTGATTATATAAGCATGATGAAGTTATTGAATCCCAAATCTTGCAAAACCCTAATCTCTTTGTTAATGATAATGCCTTGGTATGAGAGAAGGCTTGATAAACTAAAGTAATGAGAATGATAATGCCTTGGTATAAGAGGAGGCTTGATGAACGAACTTAATGAGATTAGTGGATCGGAGTGTCACGTTCCGACACATAGAATTAAGGGATCGGGTGTCACGAACCGACACGTAGTATTAGGGGGACCGGGTGTCACGAACCGACACGTAGATTTAGGGGATCGGGTGTCACGAACCGACACGTAGATTTAGGGGATCAGGTGTCACGAACCGACACGTAGATTTAGGGGATCGGGTGTCACGAACCGACACGTAGATTTAGGGGATCGGAGTGTCACGTTCCGACACATAGTAGTAGGGGATCGGAGTGTCACGTACCGACACAAGAGGAATAAAGAATATGAGGGAGCGGAGTGTCACGTACCGACACAAGAGAAATAAAGATAATGAATCTTGAAAGATGCTAATATACTCAATCTAATGAACATAATTCTCAAATGAGTATGGTATTGAGGCTTGAGTCCTCATGTGTGAACTTGACGGTAATTGTTAATGATATAGTACTTGTTGTTGCTACATGTTGAGTATCATAGTTGATTTTATGATATTACTTGGTATATACTGTTTTCTATTTCGAGTTGGACGATGATATCTACTCAGTACCCGTGTTTTGTACTGACCCCCTACTTTTATGTTTTCTTCTTTGTTATTTGTGGAGTGCAGCAAATGTGCCGTCGTCTTCAACTCAACCGCAATTCTAGCCAGTCTTCACTACATCGGAAATTCAGGGTGAGCTAATGCTTCTAGCTTGGACTGGATCTTCTTCTTCAAGTCTTGATGCCTTGAACTTTCGGCATGGACTAGCTTTTATTTGTTTTAGCTTCTTAGACATTTTTAGTTTAGAAATTTGAGGATAGATGTTCTTGTGATGATGACTTCCAGATTCTGGGGAATAATAGATGTTGAATATTAATAGTTATTGAATTGGTTTTATTTAATGAGTTTAAGTCTTCCGCATTACTTTCTGTTGATATACATTGAAATGTTAAGGTTTAGATTGGTTAGTTCGCTCACATAGGAGGGTAAGTGTGGGTGCCAGTCGCGACTCGATTTAGGGTCGTGACATCTTCCTTCCCGGTCTTAATACTTCCATATGAAAGCGGGCAGGGGTGCCCTCGTTTGATGCTGACGAGGTATTGCCTATGGAATCCCTTATTCACCATCTATTAGTTTGAGCAGGTTCCGTGTCTAAGATTAAGAGGAGGACGAACAGGGCTAGTAGTAGGAGGACACCTACGGATTCAAACGGTGAGGATCCTCTCTTAGGTGGACGGGTCGAGATAGACATGGAGACGGTACGGAAGAAGATGGGGAGTGCGTATGCTGACTTAACTTAGGTTCCCCCAGCACCGCCATCAAGGTGGAGTTGCTCTACCACTAGCGGCGCCAAGAGATAATGAAGGGCATGGAGAGGGATCATTTGATGGCTCGGATGTGGTAGACTATTTAGGCCATCTTCACTTGCATGACCTTGGGAAAAGAGATTCCCCCACTAGAACCGAGGGACTTCTCATAGTTTGCGATGTTGAATGAGGCTTGGGACGACTTGGAGCGCCCCTAGGAAATGGACTCTGACATGCACACCACCCTACCTGAGGATTGGAATTTCTTTTCTTTTTTACTTGTGGATATTTTCTGTTTGAACTACTGGTTTTATTTTTACTCTTTGATTGTAATAAGTTTTTATAGCACAAAGATGCTCATTTTTGGCTGTCTATGTAGCCCATTTTAAACTTCTTAATATATTTTAGTTACTTCTATTGTTGAACGCTGGTTTTGGAGTCGCAGGGATTGATTCAAATAAATTTTGGGTTGTTATTTGAAAATAGGGAAGGACATAAAATTTTTGGCTAAGTTCTGTCCCTCTCTATTGCACTGTAGCAACATCGCGCCAACAGGGATAATCCCATTGCAGCGGCTCAGACAGGACCACAACCTGGCTAAAGATTTTCTGGATACATTGTCACTATAAAAGATTTCTCCGACCTTGTTTTTCACTATCCACTTCACCATTTTAGGCCTACGTCCACCCAGGTAAAGTTTAGCCTAAACTAGCAAAAAATATGACCTTTGATAAAAGGCCACACTTTTTTACTTTTAGCAACACTTTTTGAGGGGTGGCCTAAAAAAGCATAACCTTTAACATTAAACAACACTTTTGATGTGTTTCCAAAGCAGAAAAACTTAAAAAGTGGCCAAAGAGGTATAAAGGCTACGTTTTTGAGCATTTTATTAGCAACATTTTTATCTGATTATATTACACTTAAAAGTGTGACTTTTGTGTTGTTATTGGTTACACTTTAAAATTGTAGCCTTTTATATCTCACCTAAAATAACACTTATAAAGTATAACTTTTCTTATGTACACATAAAATTTATAAACAATAAGCCACACTTATGAAGTGTGGCAAATGTAGATTTTTTGTATAGTTATATAAAGCACAAATAATTTATAAATAATTCAAAATATAATTTTGAATTAAATAAAGTTCATGAACATGCCCCAAACATATAGAAATACATATAGAAATCAATTACTTCAACATCTCTAGTAGCAATACATTCCACAAAACCAAATGTATTCAAACAACATTTATGATAATTGCACAAAAACTCTTTATCGTTCTATACGATAAATCGAGTTTACTTTTGTCCTCTATATATCAAAATTTAATCAACAACATCTTCCTGCACATTTAAAATTAATTAAAAGTTAGAGAATCATGTATTTCATATGCTCACTATATTGTTTCAATACCCAGCCCCTTCCCAATCCCTTCACAGTTAAATGATATCACTAAACATGTACAACTATAAAATCTTGGAGATAACAATAGGGCATGTATTCAAAGTCTATCACAGTAGAAAAATATGATTGATTAAATAAATTAGGGAGAAAACAATAGGCAAAGAGTTACATTATCCCAAACTGCATGTATAAAGCAGACCCATTATGAATGATAAAATCATGAAGAAAACAACATGCAAACATACAAATGAATAGAATACATATGATCAAATACTCTTAGAAACTATTGACTCCAACTCTTTTTTGAGAAGAAAATAAAAGACGGAACAGAAATGAATAACAACTCAACTCAGTCTACCTTGAGAAAACAGGCAAGATAACACAGATCTTACAACAAAAATTAATCAGTAAGACTGGCCTTACAACCTCTGAAAAGTATCTTCCCCAAAATCTTTCACTTAACTGAGAGTGAACCCTCCAAGCTTTTCTATCAATGTAGTGAGCATATCTACTACCATAACATTTTATATTCTTAGAAAGGCTCCTAATTGAAAAGTCGAGATGACAAAATATTCTATGCTTTCCAATTGATTAGAACGATTGACTCATCCACATATGCAACAGTAGGTAATAAACTAGTTGAGCTGCAAACTTACGTGAAAAATATTACTAAACTCCAAGCTTCAGTGTTAATAAGAAATTATCAAATGCAGGTGTCCTCTGTTTATATCAAAATTAATAATTTTAATACTCACAAACATATCCAACCAATAATGGAAAACTTAACAAGCATGTGCTAAGAACAAATTTTGGGTTTTAGGAGATTTAAACACAGGTGAGGCCAGTGAATAAGAGCTTCAAAGATATCATAATAATATGACACAAGTAAATAGTATATTGAGAGTGTCTTCAAGGATCAGTGATAAAATTGCACATTCTCATCAGATTTAATGACACTTGGAGACTTTTAATTTTCTTATAAAACTAGCCAACAAAATTGATTGATATTGATCACACCAAGTATCAAAGGAACTTATAGTAGCATAAATCAGTTTTCAGTAAAACAGCAAACTACTCAATTATATTACACCTTTCAACATGCACCAATACCAGCTTTATATAGGGAAAGAGATTCAATGAAATATGTCCAAAAAGGTCAGTAGTACTCATCAAAGATTATTAAGCTCAGTAATGACACTTCCTACATTTGCATAAGAAAAAATAGTGCACAAAGATGGGATTTTTAAAATAAAAAAAAATCGAGATGCACACAATAAAGGCCAATCAGTTCAAACCTCATCTCAAGGCACTGCTACTATTTTTGTGTCAAGAATATACTTTAAGATTAAACATCACCTTTGATCTAAATCAACATATTTTCACAAGGTTCGAATTATTTTAGAGGAAAATTCAAAATATCACAGGAGAAACGGACAAAAGCAAAAGAATACAACAAAACGAAGAAACAAAGAGTTCCTGGCTGAAAGTTAATTCAGTTCTATAGGTTTGACAGTTCTGAATTCTAAAGTCAGAAGTATGGCCCTATGCAACAGATTTGTTGTAAAACGAGCTTAGAAAACATATAAATTAAAACGTAAAGGGAGATCAAATAGAAAAGGTTCATATAGAAAAATGAGCAAAAAATTTCTGTGGTGATAATTATCATGAATCCTCATGATTTCTAATTGACACAAGATTGTTACCTGAAGTTATTACCCCTTCTAAATGCCATTTCGTGCATCAGCTCATAGACAACTGGATTGTGTTCTATTCCTTCCATGCACATTCCAACACCAACTTGCCAAAGCGTATCCAGAAAGCAAAAAAAATAGTAATGGATATTCAACAAATTCAAGGAAATGGATTAAAAACTCAAATAAAATCATAGTATGCAACAGTTTAAGAGGATATAGAATCATAAATCATAAAAAGCTTAAGGTTCTAAATGTATATAACAAAATATTTTTAATTAAATGGTAGGAGATATTACCATTGTTGAGTTCTCACTTGTGCGGGCATCAAAACGACTAGAAGTCACTACATCTAACACTCCATACATTTCAATGTTGCCCACAAAGTCGTGCAGCATACAACTTTATGTTTTGTTAGACTAACATTAGAAAAATAATTGATTGATATGCAAGCTTGATGATACGTGAAACACCATATTCAAGAACCAAATTATACAGAGTTGTTTCTACACAGAACCCTCTGATTACCAGATATAAAGAGTGCCATAGAATTGAGAGGATGATTTCCATATTGGTTAAACATCAGCAAATAAATCAAGAACTTTTATCTTCCCATGTGGAACAGAATGTAAAATTGATTGTTTGAAAGCAAAAGATTAAAATAAAGTAAGAACAACAGTCTGCAAATTATCAGAGTCTGATAGTGAAAATATGTTCTTCTCAAGGGTGCGATGTTTTGTTGTTAAAAGATTAATTTTACAAATATGGAAGGAATAGGGAGATCAGATTTTACTCTAAACTACGAATTTTGTGGAATCAAAAAATAAGTGCCACATGAGTAACATGATCAATAACTTTTCCTGAAGACGTTAGTAATAACCACATAAATGACGGAAAACCTACAACACCTTTAGATGCTCAAGACGTGTCATTTAGTACTATCCAAGTACACTGTATCACTCAACACAAAAGCTCCCCATGGAATCTATATTTGTAATGAATTCATGAAGATGACGACACTATTCAAGATAAATGATACTATTACATAACTTAAAAGGAGATAAAGAAAAGTAAGAACCACACACTCGCATGTACTTCAAATCAGAGATCCTTTTTTCATATATATATATATATATATATATATATAAGCAGAAGCAGACAAATATAAGTACAGATAATTATTATTCTAAACTCCCACGAACATGAATATTTGATTAGAAAAAACAATGATGAGACAGAAGAGATAGAGAAGAACCTATACCACCTTTCCAGTCTTGAACAGAACATTGTCATGCTGGTACAAACAATTTACTGTTTCAAATCAGAAGACGAAAGGAATGAGAATGAACAATATTTAGACATCTAACACTATCCTATCATCTTGTAAACGTAGAGAAGAAAAAAATGTTGATAATGTGGTTCCCTTCTATAAAAAACATATTTCCGATCCTCATATATGAAATATTTGGAAATGACTTGCTACAAAGATATATGAACACATCATTCTGTCAAAAAAACAAACCACAAGCACAGTGTACTGCACAAAGTTACAAGAAAAAGGATTAGAGATGATTTTCCAAAATATAAGATAAATGCATTTATGGAGGGAAGAACTCAATAGCAACATGTCATAATTATTTAAGTCTGTACAAAGCTAACTTTCCAGGATTATTTTTCATCTAATAATTGAGAACACATAGACAAATGGGCTTGGATCTCTAGTTTTCTTCATGCCTTCCCATGACAATAACCAGAATGAAAAATGGGGAATGTCAATACATCCGGGAAAATGTGAATAATTTTAATCATCAAACAATGTCACTCAATGTGCATAAAAAATATTGACAAAGGAAAATAGAAAGAAAATATACCTTCAATTGCTCTGTAACATTTTGTAATTTGATCGAAGAATCCATATGATTTTGAGAGGAAACAATATTATTTCTGTCTCTAGCAATTGGGAAGGTTCTTAAAATACTAGTTGTTATATTTAGCTGCACAATTAGAACTAAAAGAAGTAGTTTTATTATACATATGAAAAATGCAGGACTACATGAGTAAATCAAAAATATGACTATGAAAACAGACATTCTTATTCAACTCTATGTTGTTGGATCAACTATCATCACATCAACTGGCTCACTTATATGTTCTGCAACTTCTCCCAAAGAGGTTATCCTTTCGTGTTCATGTTCTTTTTCTTTCACTGTTTTTGCTACACTAGTTCTTTTTGGAGGTATTCTTCATTCTCAACCCTCCAGTTTGGCCGAACGACTGCTCTTCTTTTGCCATCTTTTACTTCAAACTCACTTTATGGATGGAGAAGCATAATCCAGTAGTCGGCCGCCGGAATCTCAATTGAGCTCCGTGGTTCGAATTTTTATGCAGATAAACTAGAGAACCATAGTGATCGTAAAGAGGATTAAAGAAATTGAATCTGAGATGGCTCGTACCCAGAAAATATACATGCACTAATGGTCATTGCTATTTCTAAGTTAGCGGACATTGTATTAATGGTTCTCGATGCTTCAAAAAGTGAAGGCCATCGGCAAATATTGACAAAAGAGCTGGAAACGGTGGGCCTGAGATTAAACAGGAGACCTCTTCAGATACACTTCAAGAAGAAAAAGACTGGTGGTATTTCTTTCAATAACTCTTCATCATATACATGTGGATGAGAAGCTATTCTATTAAATTCGACATGAATAAGAGATCCACAATGCTAAGGTTTTATTTCATGAAGATGCTACAGTAGATGACCTAATTGATGTTATTGAGGGCAATTATAAATACATGAAGTGCATTTATGTCTACAACAAGATAGATATTGTTGGTATTGATGATGTAGACAGATAGCCCGACGAGCAAACTCCGTTGTCATCAGCTGCAACATGAAGCTGAATCTGGACAGATTGCTTGCAAAAATGTGGGAAGTTATGGTTCTTGTGAGAGTTTACACAGCCTGAAGGCCAGCAACCAGACTTCACAGATTCTGTGGTCCTTTCTGCTGACAGAGGTGGATGTACAGTAGAAGATTTTTCTAATCACATACATAGGAGTCTTGTTAAGGATGTGAAGTATGTGTTGTTGTGGGGTACTAGTGCAAGGCACTTCCCCAGTATTGTGGCCTCGCAAATGCTTGAGGATGAAGATGTGGTCCAGATTGTTAAGAAAAATGAGAAGGAAGATGGAGGAGGTAGAGGTTGGCTCAAATCACATTCTAATGGTCCTTCTCTTATATCTGACCGCGAAAAGAGGGCTCCATTGAAGACTTAGTTGAGCCACATAGTGGAGCTGCTAGCTCTATTTGCTGATCTAGAAGGATGCATGTGCCAGGTATTACTATTGAAGAACGAGCTATACAATGAAAATAGGTAGAGGTTTCTTCAACTTTATGAAGTGAAACCTATTTATCATAAGTGGCTAGAAGATTTCAGTGTTATATTCTATATTTGATCATCTTACACTCTAGAGCAAGTATAATATCTGGGGACATGCATTTTTCCTCCATATAATATTTACTGATGTTAATTTGTGAAATATTAAGATAAAAAAATTTTATCTTAAAAAAATCATCTTTTTTCTTAGAAATGAGTCACAGGGGAAATTCTCCACCAGTAACTCTAACGTTATAAGAATTATTCCAGCTTTTAATCAATCACTTATTAGTGGCAACTAACACAGGGAATAGTTCCAAAATCACAAAGGAAATGAACCAAGAGTTGTAATATTCACTCGGTAGACTAAATAAATATGCTTGAGCTATTCAATGTGGAGAACATATTAGATAAGAAACAAACACCCATTACAGAAAATGAGTCACCAAACGAAAATAAGACAGATTAGGTACTATGCATACGTAACATCTTACATTCAAAGGTAGTGAAACCAGAAAGTGTAATGAAAAACCAGATTGCAAAGGATAACAACTACAGCAAGGTGTCTCAGTTTCAGACATTTTGATGAAGATATCCTAAGCGTTAATATCAATTCAAATATGCCTCCGCGAGAGATGGTGTTGTATCTAAAGGAAAGGAGCAGAACAGAATAGGTAGATAAAGTAGCATATGGAGTTGAGAGAAATCCAGAACTTGTTTTCACTTCATCTTAGATGAAACTACTTTCAGAAGTAGTGGAATAAGGATTACGAGTCATGAATAATAGCTTGAACAACAACAAATCTGTGACAAAACAACCAAAATAGTACATATGAAAACAGATGACTTTATGGTCCATGATAATCACTTCTACGGTTCCCCATTAAGCTCTTGGAACACAGTAAGATGCTTTTAAAAACAGGAACTAAAACACCTACAGATGATTTAAACTCAAATCCAATTAACCAGTCAACTCCAACACAACTTCTTGTCTACTTTAAGGATTCTAATTTCATCAAAAGAAACATGAAGCTGATTATTCACATTCTTATCCAAATATATTGGAATGTGATTTTAATGTGGAAAGTGAATTATAAATGCTAATACAACTAGATACTCAAGCTAAACGAAAATATAGTATCAAGCTAAGCTATTCTGCAACAAAAAGTCATTTACAAGAAAACGCCATCTCCAATAACCCAAAGTGAAAGGAAGAATAAGATAGTATATATTGTAATTTATGAACAGCAGTAGGCATAGTATGAATCCGACACAAGAAGTAGAAGTAATCCCATCAACCATTCACATTAAGAACTTATAGAATCTCTCTTCATATCCACATATATGAAACAATATAGATGTAAATGCTAGTTGAATTTGCAAATGGAGGCAAATTTGAAAGAGAGAGAGAATGAAAAGGGAAAACATATAGAATGAGAAGCAAATTAAATGCTCCTCGACTCTTTGCTTGTAAATTCCTCTATAAATCCTGCTATGTGCACCAGAAGCAAACTTGTTACCTATAAACAACTGATACAAATCAGCTGTATATTAATCTTGATACTCTTTAGAAACTTCCCAACTTTCAACATTATCAGACTCTAATATCATTGACCATAATTCTAAACTATCAACTCTTTCCTTATCTATTGTTTCCATATCTAGATGCCTCATTCCCAGAAATCATAAACAACATAATCTGGCTGAGGAATCATAATTAAACACAATATCTACTTACACGCAACATATCATATGCACAATACTTATTAAGATTTTCGAACCATTTTCTCAGGAGGAGGACAGTATAACCAATTTGATGATTCAGTTATACAGGATTGTGCAGACGTATCCGTTCCAATGCATACACAGAGAAGTACTAGAAGACAAACCATCCGCACAATACACGTACATCTCTTACTACTTCAACAACATACATAGTCACATATACACAACCCCTGTATTTGGTACACGAGTTCCGTATTTGTGTATCCAACACTTATAATGTCTACCACCAAACTTATCTGACAGGTGGATACAATAAAACATGGAATTTGGGCCCTCCAAGCTACACATGTCAATATTGCAGCGCCATTCTATGGTATGAGGAGCGGAAAGACAAAAGCGAAACACCCCAACAGTGGTGCGTTCATTTACAACATACATAAAGGTATGTCCGGAAGTTCTCTTTGATCTTTTCAAGGTTTAACCATGTTTACAATAGTGCCTTCATTTACTTATAACTCTAAAGAAAAAAAATCTCGTCTGCTCCATATTCCTAGGTTTAACTTTGACGTTCAGAATTTTGCCACTTTCTTCCCTTACTTTCGAATTTCAGCTATGCAAACACAAAGTAATGAATTACTTATAAACACAAGACAAAAATTCAACCAATTGACTATTTTTAGTACTAGACGATTAATATCGAGTAATAAGGAACCTCGACTGTACGAAATTGGTACCTACGCTTGATGAAATCGGTTTATCAGTTTCTGCTCTTCAGTATTTCGATCGTCAAATCCTCGATCGATCCCAGTTCGTCAATATCAGCTCTTCATCTATTCAAGAAAATTGGGTTTTGGAGAAGAGAATAAACTCAGCTCTTCAGTTTTTCAGCTCAGCTCTTCAGTTCTTCAGCTTCCTCTCTTTGATCTTCAGCTTCTACTCTTCGATTTTACCTTCTGGAGAAGTGAAATTGTATGTTTTTCAGACAGGAAAGAAGGGTAAAGTACCGTGTGTTCTAATGTGTATCATATGTTCTAATTTTCAGCTAGGGGATAAGACAGAAAAGTTTTTATTATTGTTTTATTAATTATTTCTTTTGGCCAATAAAAATGGGAGGGAGAGTTAAAAATGTTGGAGGGAATCTAATATTTTAGTGAAAAGTTTTAGGTCACACTTCTAGTTTGTTGTTTTTACAATTATAAAAATGAAACACTTTAAAAGTGTTGTCATTTATTTCATGCTATGACAATGTTTATAAAGTGTAGCCTATACCAAGTGTTGCTAATATTATCGTTGTCAAAAGTTAAAAATTTAGGCTACATTTTAAAAGTTCCCAAAAATATTTTACGCTGCACTTTTCAAGCGTTGCTGAGATTTAGTGTTGTCGTAGGCCTAAAATGGTGTAGTGATCCTCTGAGGCTTGTAAATTTATCCGACTATGATACGCGAGGTTCACTTTCTAAAGCTGAAAGGTAACTCGACACCGCAAACTTCACATCCCTAGGATACACCCACACATTGCAACTAGCACGATTCGAACAGTTTGGTAAGAAATTTAAGCCATCCAATAATACTCCCACATACACACGTAATTTATTCGACGAGCAAGGTACAATATATTATAATTCAAACAATAAAGTACAATTTAATCAAATTTAAACCACAAGTCACACATTCTAATTATTCCAAGCAGCAAGGACCACACATGCACAATTTTCCACCAATAACGCACACAGTTAAATTTTAGTGATTAGTTCATCCCATAGATGACCATTACTGCCATCACACTCTTTATAGTCTCTAGGGCTAGATACCAATTGGAACCTTCCTGTTCAATTGACTTATTGGTGTTCTTTGGTTGTTCCAACGATGTCACTCCAAATTGTCAAGATTCCAATTGAAATTGGGAGATACCAATTGGACTCAACTGATACCACAAGAGATGCTTCGAACGAAATGAGTAAAGGAGTGGAACGACTTCCTAGAATGATTTGTAGCCTCTTGTAGATTAAATGTGGATGCGTACACACTACACAAAAGTCTATTCCCATTTTGCTCTTGTATGGGGAGACCGGTAACCTAGGCTCTAATACCAATTTGTCACGACCCAACCTACCGCTAACATTCTCTTCTATGAATCAATCTTGCCACATCCTTATAGTAGCGTCACCTTGTTTACCTTAAACCATAAGTTTCCCCCTTTTCCCTCAATCTCTAACCAATAACACAATTGTCCTTGGAATAATTACCCCAACAAACGCCTCAATAAATTACTCATTCTCGACAAGTACCCCTCAAAAGATGTCTACACATCACCCCACACTCACACACATACCGGTGTTTCCACCTACATTAGGTCATCTTTAGATAAGAACGGAATTATCACAAGTATAACAACATCATAATACAGAAAAATGACATGTTTTTCACTTCAACTTATCACAATTAGTTGGTCCTCTCATGGAACCCAAACTCAAACTGTTAGTGCAGCGGCGTGGTATCTGATCCAAGTTAGCTTGATGGAACGTGAAAATTCGATCCCATAGTTATGACTGAACGTGGCAACCCGATCCGATATTGATCCTGGAATGTGGCAATCCGATCCCATAGTTCTACAAGAACTTGGCAACCCGATCGCATATTTATGCTGGAACGTGGAAATCCGATGCAAGTTAGCTTGCCAGAACATGGCAGTCTGATCCCCAATCACACATCATAATCACAATCATAAGTACATGATCAAGCTCGTACATTTACATCACGATTTCATGGCTATATCATAAATCTCTCAGTTAGAACAACATTATCAATATTGCGTCATTTGTACACATACAAGTATCATAAGGAAGCAATAACAAACATATCCAACATCAACATGAAATCACAACTATCACATTATAAATTTTCCCTAATTCCTTAGCACATAAGAGACCAACTTCAGCCCTAGCTCCTCGTCAGGGTTCGTCATTAGGGGTTTTAAACCTAAAATTACTAAACATTCAACAAGGAGTTACTTAAATAGGTTAGACCTAGCATATACCGAATTTCATTCTCTACTAACGAATACCCTTTATTTAATGAAGGAAATATACTCACGAAAACAATCAAGAACACTCAACCAATCACCAATATCTCTACATCAAGCACTAACCCAAACACGTTGTATCATTGAAATTTTTCACAGAATTCACTAGGTGCATGAACGTCCATGCATATCTCTTATTATTAATTTCATATATTACGTGATAAACACAGATTTACATCTACTCAATGCACTTAAAACATAACCTACCTGGATGCCGATCAATTTGTACGAAATATGATCTCTTTTCGAGCTTTTGCGGATTTGCTACGATGAAGTTGGCCAATATATCACAAGATTCAGCCATCCCCACGATAGAAATCTCCTTCTCCTTTTATCCCAAACTTTAAATAACTTTTATGGGGTTTCCAAGGTAATTTATGACCTATATGTTATTTTTGAAAATATGGAAAAATAATGATTTATCAAAATTCGAGTTCTACCTTGCTAATCCCGCTTTAGTGGGGTAAGTTGTTGATGCAGCACCTCTATGCCAGCGGCATATGTCCGATTGTAGCGGGACAATATCCATATTCTTTTTTTTGCAGATGTTCCCCTTCTCCATTAACGACGGTTCGGGATGTTACAAAACATAAGCTAATAAAAACGCAATGACGAATGAACAAACATGTGTTGACTATCTATGAAGCTTCTAAAACAATTGGGATGGATGTCGGGATAGGCACAAGACATCCTAATGAACTTATTAATATTGAATATAATAAAAAAAAGATCCCCTGGAACCAAAAAGGCTTACCACAAGACTCCGAGTGCTCAACTGGATCAACGATACACTGGATGTTGATCATATTTACCTCTATCTACATCATAATAAGATGCATGCCAAATGACATCAATACATTGAATGTACGAGTGTGCGAAGGGAATTCTAAAACAAGACATAAGGTTGAAAGGGACTGAACACTTTACCTAACTCAACTTAACTCAATATAACTAAACTCATTTCAATATAAAGTAGTTTAAAACAAGTGCAATATAAAGAAAAATTGATCAAAATATGATGTCAACTCTGTATTAATGCAAAGATACATATAACTCTAAAATTAATGTAAAGATACAATTGAGCTGTGTATAAAAGAATGCAATTACTTATATAAGAGTTTCTCTAATCGATAACCATCACGTAAGAGCTATTGTGATGATACATCTGTTAGGTTTTATTTGCCCTAAATTTCTTACCATAAATAGGTTTTCCTTTTAGGAAAAGGTTTTGAATTGATTAATCCTTTTCATGGTAGAAAAAGGTTTAGGACTCTATTAATAGAGACATGATCCTTCTAACTTAACCAGCATTCACAATGTAGTCATAAGAGCTTTGAGAGTTTTGCTTAGGGGGAGAATTTATGGGTCACAAGCTTGATACGACATCACTTGTGTGAACCTCCCATATATTGTGAGTGAATTGGTTGAGGTTGTTTCTCTCTGTATTTTGTACTCTCCTATTTATAGTGGATTGCTCATCTCCTTTGTGGACGTAGGTCGATTGACCGAACCACGTTAAATCTTTGTGTCTTTTGGTATATTTCTCGTTGTCTTCTTACTCGTAGTCTTTCGAGATATGCATTGCTAGCTTCCCCATTTACACCTGCTTATTTTCGGTCCTAACAAGTGGTATCAGAGCCAGATTCAATGATGAAGTCAGGTTCAGTGGTTCGATAATCGATTATTGAACCAGGTTAGAAAGAGGTGTTCATCTTGACGGGTGTAGTTCTAGCCGCAACCTTTTTGACAGTAATGAAGATTTTGTTGGAGAAATTGTTTCAGAGAGGTTCTCTGTTGATACATAAATTTTGCAAAGGAGATTACGGAGAGGAGAAGCAAGTTGTTGAAGATTAAGTAAAGAAGGTGGACAAATTTATTTTGTCAGAAATTCAGGCCACGGGGGTGATTTGTTGGGTTTTATTTGCCCTAAATTTCTTACCATAAATAGGTTTTCCTTTTAGGAAAAGGTTTTGGATTGATTAATCCTTTTTATGGTAGGAAAAAGTTTAGGACTCTATTAATAGAGACATGATCCTTCTAACTTAATCAGCATTCACAATGTAGTCATAAGGGCTCTGAGAGTTTTGCTTAGCGGGAGAATTTATGGGTCACAAGCTTGATACGTTATCACTTGTGTGAACCTCCCATGTATTGTGAGTGAATTGGTTGAGGTTGTTTCTCTCTGTATTTTGTACTCTCATATTTATAGTGGATTGCTCATCTCCTTTGTGGACGTAGGTCGATTGACCGAACCACGTTAAATCTTTGTGTCTTTTGGTATATTTCTCGTTATCTTCTTACTCGTGGTCTTTTGAGATTTGTTTTGCTAGCTTTCGCGTTTACACCTGCTTATTTCCGATCCTAACAAGTGGTATCATAGCCAGATTCAATGATGAAGTCAGGTTCAGTGGTTCGATAATCGATTATTGAACCAGGTTAGAAAGAGGTGTCCATCTGGACGGGTGTAGTTCTAGCCGCAACCTTTTTGACAGTAATGAAGATTTTTGTAGGAGAAATTGTTTCAGAGATGTTCTCTGTGTTGACACATAAATTTTGCAAAGGAGATTACGGAGAGGAGAAGCAAGTTGTTGAAGATTAAGTGAAGAAGGTGGACAAATTTATTTTGTCAGAAATTCAGGCCAAGGGGGAGATTTGTTAGGTTTTATTTGCCCTAAATTTCTTACCATAAATAGGTTTTCCTTTTAGGAAAAGGTTTTGGATTAATTAATCCTTTTTATGGTAGGAAAAGGTTTAGGACTCTATTAATAGAGACATGATCCTTCTAACTTAATCAGCATTCACAATGTAGTCCTAAGGGCTTTGAGAGTTTGTCTTAGCGGGAGAATTTATGGGTCACAAGCTTCATACGTTATCACTTGTGT
Organism: Solanum peruvianum; assembly: GCA_027705065.1. Classification (NCBI taxonomy): domain Eukaryota; kingdom Viridiplantae; phylum Streptophyta; class Magnoliopsida; order Solanales; family Solanaceae; genus Solanum; species Solanum peruvianum. The sequence continues at coordinate 40,630,137 of JAKWJD010001766.1, read as the reverse complement.
GAACCTTCCATGTATTCTGAGTGAATTGGTTGAGGTTGTTTCTCTCTGTATTTTGTACTCTCATATTTATCGTGGATTGCTCATCTCCTTTGTGGACGTAGGTCGATTGACCGAACCACGTTAAATCTTTGTGTCTTTTGGTATATTTCTCGTTGTCTTCTTGCTCGTAGTCTTTAGAGGTTTGCATTGCTAGCTTTCCCATTTACACCTGCTTATTTTCGGTCCTAACAGCATCATTTTATCTCACGCTGCTAGGGCCATCCTATACCTTTCCATGAGTATAGAACCTTAACTACTAAGTGGATCCACTAGTTTATGCTAAAAAAATCACTAGGAATCATCTAAAAATTATGACCCTTCTACCCATGGTGGCTACATGGTTTAGGGAGGGTTATGAGTTGTTGAACTCTCCTCACATCAGTGCTCAATACTACTCCCAAAATGTGATACTATCTTTTATGTTGAAAATGTACTTCTTTCTGTGATTTGAGATAATTTCTATAAACTTAGCTCAAAGGGTACCTTGGAAATCAAAGTTTCCCCTCTTCCTCAATTTTGAAAAGTATTTACTCTTTTCTGAAAACTTGCTCAAAGGCTCTTTGGAAATTAAAGATTCCTTACTTGTTTAAATCTGAAAACATTTTAAACTCTTAGGGAATACATAGTCCCTTTATACTTTTGAAGAAATGAACTTCAACTTTACTCTCTACTGAACTGAAACTAAAGTCTTAAAACAAGGTTAAGTCATTTGTAAAAGCCTTTTTGAAGACTCTATGAACTTCTCTTGACTTGACTTTTAATTGATCTTTGAATTGAATTATGGAGTCAAGGGTTGATATTTGTGATAGAAACGATCTCATGATGTTTAGAAGTGATTTTAGATAGTTAATCTTGAGAAACGATCAAGAAATCATAGTTGTGAACCTACTCCACGACGCAAAGGTGAATTAGAATATTTGGTTGTGAAATAAATTATGAGGCATAGTAGGCATGAAGCCAATCCATACCTAGAATGACAAAATATACCATGTCTAATTCAATTAAATTCTCAATGGTTCTCTTATGATGGACGAAAATGGTACAATCAGGATAGACTCTCTCAGCTAGAATAGGCTAACCAAGTGTAGAAACGCTAAAGGTCTCAAGAAGTTTCTCATAAAGAAAATAAAAATTCATCGCAACATCAGGAGGAACAAAAGATAGACTCACTCCTGCATCTAGTAAAGCATAAACATCAAAAGTAATGACTTTGATCATACTAGTGAAAACATATGAGGAATTCTCTTTCTCTTGGTGACTAGTAATAGGATAAATACAGTTTGTTCCTCAGCTTGCCCCTGAAGTATCCCCCTAGATGCAACTCTATTTGGTGGAGCAACGGAAGAAGGTTGGGATCTATTGCCCCTATTTCCACTATGTTGCCCGTTCTTAGGACACTTTTTCACAAAACGACCCTCTTGACCACACTTGACAAAACCAGCAGAGCCATAATGACACATTTCTAGGTGGTTCCTACCACACGTAGCATATGTAGGAGCCCAATTGACTTCTTATGCCACACTACCTTAACACTCTATAGGTTAAGTTACGAATTATGTGAATTATGATTATCGAACTCACCTTTGTTCCTTGGTGTAGGTGCACTAGCAGATCATAGAGCATGTCCCTTTTTCTTATGATGGGAACATGACATAGCTTTCTTGTTTCTAAATTCTTATGTGTCCCTTAGATTGTACTCCTCAACCTATTACACGTGGATCATCAACGTTGCTATGTCCATATCTCCTATCGGCGCAACTGCCTTACCTTCCTTACTTGACAGGCGAGACTACCCAATAACAAACAAAATCATTCTACTCTTCATATCAACAACCATCTCCTGAGCATAATAGAAAAGTAGGGTGAACTTAACATTGTACTCATAAACACTTTAGATTCCTGCTTAAGAGAAAGGAATTCTTGTACATTTGCTTCTCTCAGTTCATGGGGAAAGAAATTACCCAAGAAGGCTTCTTCAAACATTGTTGAACTCACTACTGATGCACTTTAAGACCTATTCTTTTTCCATTGATCAAACCATATTCTAGCAACACCCTTCAATCAGTATACAACTAGTTCCACCCTCTCAACATCAACAATGTGTATAATCTCAAAAACTCTTCCACAAAGTTTTCCAGATCCTCTGTGACACCTGAAACCTGTGAAGCTTGCATGATTTATCCTTAAGAACTCACGGATCTTTGAAGTATAATCCATTTCATATTGATTCTCTCTTTCCCCAACTTGATTGGTAAGATCTTAACTTTACATCTGAATGGCTTCATGTAGAACTCAACATTGGTAACCTCTCAATGGGTTTCACTTCAGGTGTATTAGGTAACCCTTGTTCCTCGACACTTCTCCTAGAAGGGCGACCTCTAAAAACTCCTCTTGGATGCATTATCTAAAGATACACACAAACATGAATTAGAATAAAACATTAGTGATAAACTCTATCACACTCTTGAACTCTGTGCTCTGACACAAAAATTTTCACGCCCTGAGCCTACACCCTGGGTGGGACTGGAACTCGAGGATCATTGCTGGCTACAAGAAAACCCTTGGAATAACGTACTACTCACAAGAAGACTTTACTTAACAAAGATAAGTTCATGAAGTAAACCAGAATGTTATTAAAAAACATTTAACTAGACAATAAGGAAACTGAAGTCCTATGATCAAGACAAATGAACTAATACCTAACTTTATATGAAGCTTCTAATACTATGAGGAATGTTAGGAATAGACCTCTGATCATCCTAAAAGCTGAAATTATAAAACAATAATAAGGGGATTCTCCGTAAAGCACAGAGGCTCACCAAGTGACTAGGAAATGATTAACTAGATGAACAGAACACTAGATGTTGATCCTAGTTAATTGTATCTGCATCATAAAACCATGATTTCCAAATGTAATCAGTATATTGAATGTACGAGCATGAGGGTAAAACTAAACATTACATAAACTTGAACTGAATTATAAAAGAAACGCTTACCTCAACTTTACTCAACTCATGGATAGTCAACTCAATGCTGAGATAAACAAAGTTTGATGCAGTTTATATAAAACATTCAAATTGTAGGGAGCAACTCAATTTATTGATAAAATAAAATTTTAACTCAATTTATATTATAAAATATAATATAATCTTGTGGGAGTTTCTCTAACCGACAACCATCACTATGAGCCATGTGATTATACAACGTCTCACCCACGTTGCTGTCCTATTACTTGCCGAGATATAGAACTCCTAAACTAAGTGGATCCACTAGTATATGATAAAATTCATTAAGGAATCATATAAAAAGTATGACCCTTTCAACCCATGTTGGCTACACGCTTTATGGACACTTTACTTATTATGAATTCGTTTCCCATATCGGTGCTCAATGCTACTTCTAAAATATACTCAACTCATATGTTTAAAAACATAAGTCTTTCTATGTGGTTTGAGGTTATGCTCAAAATCTGCCTCTTATAAAAGATTGAACTCAAAACTACTCATGAAAAATTATTTAATCGGTGTTTCCTCATATCTTAAATATGAAAAAATTTACTATTTGAGAATACTAAGTTCCCATATATCATTCTAAAGAAAAGAACTTGTCTCTACTCTTTCTCAAACTCAATGGTTAAGTCTTAAAAAAATTTCAAAAAATTTGTAAAAAACTTCTTTAAATTACTTGAGAACCCTCTAGACTTGACTTTTAACTCTACCTTGAATTTGAATTATGAATTCGAGGTTGTGATTTTTTATAAGAAGGATATTTTGATGATTAGGAGTGTATTTAGATAGGTAAACATGAGAAACAATCAAGAAATCATTATCTGGGAGAAAGTCTGCGACACGGAGATGCACTTTAATATTTGGTTGCAAAATAAATTTTTAGGTTGTGGGGTCAGCGACGCGGAGAAAGATTTTGTTCATAGAGAGGGCGGGTCTGCGACACATAGTGGAGTATCAGATTCACCCGACTTTTCCTTCTTCATTTTCTAACCCTAATTTTCCTAAATTCGATTCTTTTCTCTTTAGGTTGGGATACCTAGTACATATGCACAAGAATACACTCATAAACGACTCTAAAATCGGCACAATTTCGTAAAGAACTCAACAATCTCATCCTAACTAAAGAACGATAGCCAATTTCAAGAACACAATTCAAGATCATCAACTTTAAAATTTCTAGAATGAGTTTTGCTGAAATTAACATGATTCATGCATGGGTGAACTAACCCAAATCTATGAATGTCTCACATACCTCTTTAGGGATCAACCCTGGCGAAATCCATAACGAAATCTTATCATCTTGACGCAATCTTGACATTTTCTCCTCTTTTCTCTCCTCTCAAAGCCGCAGCTGTAATTTTTGAATACGTAAGCTGAACCAACTCAATTTAGAAACCAAATAAATTACTAAGAATGAAAAATATTTAATGGGGATACCAAATACCCATTTAAAATCCGATTGACTTTTCTTATCCCGACAGCCCGACTTCAAAAAGGAATATCTTCATCATCGCACTCAAAAATTAGTAAACTTAGTGGCATTGGAAAGATATTTCAAAAAGCTTTCATTGAATATCTTTTAGCTCACCTATCTCATCTTGTAGTAGGAGTTATGTTTGTGTGAATTTGACCCAAAACTCATACTTAATATAGTTTTCAAACTTCAAATTTTTCTTTGCAAAAATGGTTCTTTATAATTCTAGCTCTATCAAATAGTGGGTGTTACAATTTTCTAGTAAAACCTATTTTTTTTTAAATAAATATTTATAACTAATTTTTTTCTGCACCCTAATTTTCTAAAATAAATAACATGCACTAACAATATTAAAACATATAACATTATTATGAAAATCATCAAAAAAAACTTCTCAATTTAAATCTCCTACTACTTAATACATCTTTGTACATTTTGTGAATTCACATATGTCATAAAAATAAAACATAGTGGCTTGAAACTCCTCCTTGAGGGATGTAGTTTGTGATCTCTTAAAAATAGTGAAGAAAAAAAAACATAAAAGCAGAATTTAATGTTAAAAGTGAGTTTAAACTTTATTGACTATATTATGAGCTATTGTGGCAGCATTTGTCGCCGCTAAAGATCTAGTTGATCTTTTGTAATGAATCCTAGTTGGCTTAGCTTAGGTGGTGGAATTAGTAGCTTGCTATAGGGTGATAATTTTTTTAAGTATTTGTGTTCTCTTAGGATAACGGCAGGCAGGGGCATTTTTATCCTAAGGTATAAGTGATCTATTTAGCATAATTCAGGAGCAATTTTGGCCCTTTTCCAAAAATTATTCGAATTCCAACTATATTTTGTACTCTTTTTGTTCATTTTTGTTTATTTACTTAAGCTTTTCATGTCTTTAAATTAATGATCAATATGAGTATTTTATCATAAAATTTATAATAATTAATATATAGTTTTAGATTTTAAATAATAACTTGGAGGATAAATTATTAATGTTAAAGTAAATCATGAAAAAAAATATTTTCTCTTGATATGCTAAAGTAAGAAGTAGAGTAATTTTTGTTTAATTTAATAGATGAATAAAAGTAATAAGGAAGTATTTGACAATTTTTTACTATAGTTTCAAAAGGTAAGATCTATAACGCTAAACAATCAAAAGGACAAAGGAAATTTGTTATAGAAAATGTATGTTCTTTTTATTAATATGGAAAAGAGAAGTAAGATCGTTCATTTCCTTTGACTTCTGAGTTACCTATCGATATCTATATAATAGGAGAGTAAATAGTGCCTACGTGTTAGTGCCACAATTAATCTCCAATTTATAACTTTTCAAAAGAACTAATGTAATGATCTGTAAAAAGTAGTAAGACCTAGCTAGAGCGTCATGAAATTTGGTAGGTGAAACTAGATCCTCAAGGGTGAGTTGAGTTAGAAATGTGAGTGAATATTGTAAAACAGTGTACCGAGTCAAGGTTGAGGAGTTTAGGGGTTAAATGTTATGGTATGACTCCCAAGGACCACCCTAGGGGTCCTTGAGGAGGACCCTAAATCCTAACCCCCAAAGCTCCCCAAATCTGCCCAATTAGTAAAACTTGTGAACTACAAATGGGAGCAATGAGGCTTAGGTCTATCCACGACTCATGGTCTTGCTCGTAGGTCAAGGCCTCATTAGTCATGTCTCTGATCCAAACCACGCATTGACTGGATGGTCCGTGGATCCATCCACAATCCGTGGGTGAGGGGTCCATGGATCATCATTATTTTATTGGTTTGGTTCAGCCATGTGTAGGGTCTATTTGGTAAATTGTTAATTAATTAGAATTCATTAAGGGTCGGTTACAATTTGTTTATTCCACTACTATAAATTAGTTTATGGTATTATAACACATTTTTACTAATACCACAACCCCAAATCAAATCCTAATTTCCCTCCTCTCCAAAATATTCTCTCTAGAAATCCATTGAAGAAGCAAGAACAAGTTCAAGCCTAGGGTTCAATGTCCAACCTTTTCACTCTAATTTCATGAGGAAACATCAATTAAGGTATGATGGTTTTCACTATGGGTAGTTATCACCCGTGGAACCATGTCAACAACTTTTAATTCAATTCTAGAAAACTTCAAAAGCTAGAGTTTCAACTCAAACCCATAGATTCCTTTCAAAGTTGTTCTAAAAGGTTGAATTATTTTTGTTATTGATGATACTACTTATTTTTTTAAAAATAATTTTAACATGAACTCCACAGAATCCATGAGTTTTCGCCAATCCAAGCTTTGAATCTTCTTTACATTATGGATGTTGTTGCAAGTTAATCAATTGATTGGATGTGAGTTGATTACGATGTTATTACATGATTTAGGAATAGTTCTACATGTATTATTTATTAAACTAATATTATAGGGTGAAATTGATATAGCCTAGGGTTAGGTCATGAAAGAGGCAAATTGAGGGTTTGTGCGAGACCTCCTAAAATTGATGAGTTGTCTTAGATTAGATTACCTAGACACTAATTTCCTATGAGTAAAGCTTCTATAAATGAACTAACTTGATCAGGTCTTACATGATGAATCATGGTTGAATTAGAATAGAATTTCGTTTACTTGATGCTATATGACTATAATTGATTAAGAATGAAATGTGTGGTTAGTTTACCTTGAGAGTTAGGTTAACATGATGACCATGTGAGGTGCCTCTTTAGAGTAATGCTCATAATATGAAGATGACTAAAAGGAATGGATTATGAATATTGAGGCTTTAAGAAGAAAGCTATTATGCATATGAATTTTATATGGAATTATTGTGGAAGGACTTTATCCACATAAAGTACAATATGACTGTATTAGATTATACACGTAATGAATGAACTACTTGAATTATGATTACATGGCTACTATAAGGAATGCAAGATGTTTTAATGATTCATGATTATGACATTATTTACATTCTTATGAATACTTTTATAGGGAAGTGTCTACGATGATAATGTTGTTGTTGTGTCATTGCAAAGACAATTATATACACATGCCATTAATAAACATGAATATGACATACCTATGGTGCTAATTGAAAGTATAGTTCTTCTAAACACATTATTATGCATTAAATGTGCATGACCATGATGATCCTATTGTGTCAATTGAAAGTCAATTCTCATGAGAACACATGATCTTGGTGTGAAAGTTATTCTCACATACTGATAATGATTCTAATATTAGAAGGTCATTCTCACCTAATTGAATCTATGATCTACTATACGAGTTGGGTTGAGGGAAGGGTAAAACCCCCTTAAAAACATGTAAATCCAATTCAACACTAAATAATAAATTTGGGAAATTATGCTTAGAACCAAGTGAATATGGAATACGAGGTAAGTACCCTCCTGTCAATGCAACAGGTCAGATAATCTAAGTCCTCATGGGATGGAAGCATCTCCGTCAATGCAATAGGTAAGGTTTCTAGAAGCATCCCCCCTGTACCATAAATATGTTCCCTCATAGGTCTTTCGATATTGGATCCACCTAAAAACTATGCATTTAGTTCTATCTTAGGGCAAGTAGGACACATTCTTTTAGTTTTGGGTTACATGACACCGGATATCATGTAACTGACATGGTCTATGTCAGTTAAGGATACATTTCCTCCATGAACAAGAAAGTGAGTTATGTGCCATGGTTCCTCAAAGGGTCTACTTAGCATGAGTGATCTTATGGGATGCCATTCGTACATGGAACAAGTAGTTGTTGAGAGTAGTCATGGTGTGTTTCTCTTACATAAATGAACTATGAATATGTTGCATGAACTATGACCAATGACTTCTCAAGAAGATCTACTTAGTGTGATTAAGGTTATGGGACTTTGCTCATACATGAAACAAGTAGACATTGAGAGTAGCCATGTTTTGGTTCCATTTCATTATGATGATTTAAGAGTTAATGCCTTCTCCTTTTAAGTCAATACTATAATTGACTTTCCTTTACACGATTAGTGATTATGAATGTCTCTTTACAAAGTCTATGAACTATGAATGATAAGTATGAGGATGGTGATCCAAAGGTTGTACTTACAGTAGATAGGGTTATGAGGTTTTATCTACACATGGTACAAGTGCAACCTAGGGTTACTTATGTGGTTATTCTTTTTTGGTGAGATGATCTTGATATTTGGTTATGCATGTGTGCTATGTCTTATGATGATTGATATTCACATTATGATTATGATTGAATACGATGCTTATGGTGATGTTGCTATCATTTGTGCTTCATGAACTATATGTGAGTTTCTATTGTGTTCTCCAACTCTATTAAGGTGATCTTCAAAATTGGCATATAGCATGATTTCAACTAAATGTCCCTTTTAAGCATGCTTTCAATGTTTTTATGCATAGCTACCATACTTAGTACATTTTATGCTAACTTATATTTCTATTTTTTCTACAAGTGTAGGGATGGGTTCTTGATGGTGGTATCCTTGGTCAAGCTTAGATTAGTTAGCTTCCCAAGCTTAGTTGCTGAGTCCTTTAGCTTCGAGAACAAGTATCTCATTTAGTAGTTTCTTTTAGTAGTTTCACTTTGAGAACTATTGTAAGAATCATGTCCCTAATTTAGCTATTCAAAAGTATTCAATTGTATTACATGGTCAAATGAGACAATGCCTAGACTTCCAAATCTGTTTTATAAAAATGACTTAGATTGTAAAAAAAAGTTTTCAAATTTTCCGCATTGTTTCTATGATTTTATGTATGCTAAAGGCTTGTATGAGATCCCTTCGGGGTCAAGTAAGTCGTGTTACTTCTAGGGGTAACCCTGGGTCATGACAATTAATTTAATTACTAATTACAGAAAAAACTCTCTTTTAGAAGACAAGTTAGAGTCTTTTACCAAATATAAATATTTTTTTTAAAAAAAGAAAAAACATGATATTTTAAAGACAAGTTACTACTTGTTTAAAAAAATAATTATATATATTCAATTAAAAACTTATTAAAAGAAATTTTAAAAATAAAAATACATGGGTTGTCAAGATTTTTAAGAATCGTCACTGTTAACTAATTTTGCACCTTTTTTTAACTAAAAAAAAAAACTGACTAAAAACATGTTGTTGTTTAGCATGTCAAGACCTCTTTGTTTGATCAAAGCTACTTTAGGAAATTCTAATAGATACATTAGATCAATTATTAGAAAAAATAGAATATTTTTATGTTTTTTAGTATGTGTATTCTTAAAAATGATTGCGGGTTTATTACATATTATTTTAAAATATAATTAAAATATCAAGTTGCTGGATAAAACCACATAACTTTAAAGTAATTTTTTTTAGAAAAACTATCAAATGAACTTTTACTAAATAAAAGGAGAAAAATTAGGGAAACAAATTAACCTCCACTTGAGGCATGAAAATTCTCTCAAGTTTCTTTATTGCCTACACTCAAACCAACTATTATACTATCATGCCCCGAGCCTACACCCTGGACATAGCCAACAAACAAGAACCATCACTGATCCTGACTGACCACTTAGTGGAAGACTTACTCAACAAAAATGGATATGTCCTTAAATTAGGGAGACTATAAATACTCGTTGAGATTTTAGCTTAGATGAGAATTTTATTATTGAGAATATACTATTATGATATTTTCCAGTTTTAGTTCTTACACTTTTTGGGAGATATTGTACTTGAACTTTGAAGGTTTTCAACTCCAAGAAATTTGAAGTGGGTTGTTACGCCCCGAGATACCCCCTAGACGCGGACACGGAACCTAGGACCACAAGTGATACCAACCTTCTGGCATGATCATGAGCATACTAAAGATAATAAACTGATGCGGAATCTAAATCATAATTAAATCTGAAAAGATGGCGAATACCTATATATATTAAAGCTGATATATATGAAGTCTGATGAGTTTAATACAATGAAGTTACTAACTCAACAGTAAGCTGAAACTAACTATGTCTGAAATAAGCCTCTAAAATGGACTAGAAATAGTGGGACAAGCCCCAGCTAAATCTAGCAAAAACTGAAACTAATTGACAAAATACTGAAATGAAACTCATAACTGTTGTCCTCGAAGAATGAGGACTCACCACGAAATCTACTGAATAGGATATCGGAAATCGATCTATGCGTGATCTAGATGCTGAGAACCAGAACCTATATCACGAGAAGATGTAGCGCACGTATGCGTCACTACTTTAAAGGTACTGAGCATGCAGGATAGAATAAAGATGAAATGATACATACCTGAACAAGCATAAAAACAAGTACAATAATCTGACATGATAAACTGAATTCTAAGCTAACTGGATGGAATGAGCAATTTATAACATGTTGAAACTGAATACTTAATAAACTGATAAAGGGTCAATGCAGAGTGTCCGACTGATCTGTGGGAGCTACTAATAACCGATAATAAAACCACATAAGCTAAATGTGGAGTCTGATGTATACGCCCCATCGACCGGACCCAATATACCCTACCAAAGTTATAAAGCAAAGCCGGTGTGATTACTAAACTAATTGCCCACAGAGGGGACTTACAACCTACTTGGCTAGTAGTTATGGGACTATTGGGTATGCTAAACCCTGGTCCAACTCGATATTATGCTACTCCCATGGATTCTGTAAATTTACTGATTATGTCGGAGTTTCTTTAAATACTGGATAGCTCGAAACTGAACATGCAAACTGAGAATGCAACAATTAATCTGGTAATTATGCATTTATGACTAAGGCATGTATATCTGAAGTGTCTGAAATATCTGACCTAGCATGTGTGATTTAAGAACTAAAGAAATACAAAGCGAGGGTTCTGAAAATCATGCGATAATCTGAGTAATAACATGATAATCTGATTTGGAACATAAAACTAATAAATTCATAAAGTTCTATTAAAGTTCTAGAAACCCTAGATTTAATCATGATGTGGGAACCAAGAATCTGACTGAAAACTAGGGACCCAATGGGTGAAAGGAACCCACTAGTGAAAATCCACATACCTGGTGATGAAATCCATGGAAAAATACTTAAGTTTCGGGGCTGGAACTGCTGGAACTTGTTGCGTTCTTGAACTGGGTTCTTGAGCTTTTTGCCCTCACTCTCTGAAAAAAGTGACTATATATGTAGTCACTTTTTGTCTTGGAAGGATCCGTAGTCCGTGACCGTCGATCGAGATCCGCATTTACCCACTCTCTGACAAGAGCTACGGATGACCAGTTCAAGAACGCAACAAGTTCCAGCAGTTCCAGCAAGCACACTACTCCCCAAGACTCCATTGTCCCTTCATGGGCCCATGGATTTTGCAATGCTATACACTCTATTTTAGCGGCTAAAATATTGGACGAGTTTAGTATGTCTAGCTCTACAAAATCTTCTAAGGTTACATCGGGGACTCGTACCAAGACCAACATGATTCACCAAACACTGATCCCCAGATAGATGGAGCGACTGTGAGTACATGATCTCTCTTTACCTCCCTCTCTATCTAATTATATTTTAACTTTTGGATAATTTTGATTGCATATGTATTTGAGGATGAATGATTGTTATTTGTGGTGCGGTGAGGCCCACCTTTTGTGTGAAATATTGATACTCTATGTTTTGTTGTTCTATTTAGGTTATTATTTTTCAAATTGTGTCTTACACTACTTTTCGTGGATGATTGAGCTTGCAACCTCTTTATTTTTAATTGAAAAACCATTTTGATTTTGACCCATCCGAAAAATTTGCCGCCACCTCTTGTATGTACTCGAACGTGGCTATTGTTTGGGAAATTTGAGTCTCAGTTTTGATCAATACTGATGACTTGAGTTGTACTCACTATTGAATAAAACATGAATATGCGATTGCGATGAGACCAACTGAAGTTGCATAAGACAATATGTGAACTTTTTGCATCTCATTGGGATTATCCAAGTATCAAACTAAGTTTCTTGCGATGAAAACTGCACAATAGAGAAAGCGTGGAGTCTTTTTTGACTTTGTTGTCGATGCCTTGTGTGATGAGCTTACGATTAACCATACATGATGACACCTAGAATTTGCATTATTGGTCTGGTTGACTAAGTGATGTGATCTCAAGAGATGATGTTAGACAATCTTGAAAGAGTCCAACCAATTTGACATATACTTTTTTCGTGGCCTACCTTGTCAGGTTGTGAACCTCTTTCCCTTCAACCTTACCCTTTTTTGGAAGAAACACGATGAAAACATGACGTATGTTAATATCATACCTATAATCCTCCAGAATTGGGGTTAATTGAATAGCAACTCAGGCTAAAAGTTCATGTTTGCAGTATGGTGAAAAGAGAAGGGATGTCAAGAAGAGCAAGAAAGTCCCCTTTAACCCATGGTGTTGAAGAAAATGGGACCCCTTCTTATATTAAAAAGGGGAATAAAAAGGAAATAAAAATAAGAAGAACAAAAAAGCTTTGAAATAAAGATATGAAAGTGAAAAAGAAAATGAGGTTTCCTAACCATCCATGGAGAAGTGAATAACGGGATGATTCATGAGCACAAAAGAAAATTACAATAGAAGAGGAAAGTAAGGGCTCTAAACACCACACTTCATGAGGATAAAAAGTCACTGAGCCTAAATGATCATACCTTTACACTCAGCCTCATTACAAGCCTTTAAAATACCTTTTTTTTTTTAATCTTGATTGAGCTGAAACAAAGTTTGATCGAAATATATGGGAAAAACTATGGGTGAATTCCTGCATTGTGTTCATCTTTGTGAGTGTGAGCGTTGAATTTTATTTTGGAACTTTAAATGGTTGAACCATTATGTGTGAAATGGAATCATTCTTTGTGAAGGAATTTTATCACTTTAGTTAAGCTTGAACTTGCATTTGAAGTAAGTATCGTAAGCTTGAAAAAAATTGATAATTTTGTGTCACAACTTGAGTCTTTAAGTATACAATTGATCCTTGCTTGAGTAAGTTGAGTCTTCTTGGGTAAATTCATGATTTAGTGTTGTGTAGCACTATTTCAGACATCCCTTTTGAACTGTTGAACTTGAGTTTTACTCAAGGACAAACAAAAGTTTAAGTTAGGGGTGTAGATGAGTACACGATTTGGACTTATTTAGGAATATATTTGTATGGAATTAGTATTCTCAAATGTACATTTTGTATCAAAATGGATGAAAAACCTTGAGTTTCAGGTATTTAGGCTTTGAGACAAATCATGGTCACAAGTGAGCAAAAAGGAACACAAAAATTAAAATAACGAAGAAAATATGGCCCGAGAATCATCTAATCCATTAGGCGAGTCGCTAAGTGTCCCTTTGATCGCCTAATGTTGTAGTGAGCTGAGACGTGATAAAAGGATCAAGTCGGCGGTGAAAAAGCGCAGTTGACAAACTGTTGGGAAGTAATGCAAAACAGTCCCGCACTGCCCAAAATTCCAAAAAGCTAAGACGATGAAGGCTAAAGCAAGGCAGTGTAGAATGTATCAAAACATTTAAGGTTTCTAACTCCAAGAAATTGGAAGTAAATATTTAAGGATTTATATCTTTGACGTGTGTAAAGATATTTTTATGGTACTAAGTTGATGGAAACACCAATTGGCATGATTTCTTGCCCCTTTTAACGTCTAGCTAAAACCCTAATTCTTCGGGTGTGATTATGTGAATATGGGTTGAATATTCTACTAGGTGTTGCTCATTAACAGTGTATTTTCAGTTTCAAAGAGATTTTATTCGGTAGTTGTGTATGAATGTAATGGGATTGTAGTTTCAAATATTATTTAGCCTTCGTGTCTTTGGCTTGGTTGAGGAGAGGCCTTGAGACCAAAACAACTGAATCGATAGCCTGTGGTTATTGGGTTGACGTGGGTTTAGCTGAGAGAATGATTCCTAAATAATTTCCCACACATTCATCTCGAGAAAGTGACAGGTCTAAGGCGAAGGCTGGGCATAATTGCATCTTATCGGTGTTTGAGAGAAACTGGTTTGAATCGGGGTAAGTTGTTCGAGAGAGAATTTACCCTTACTACATTCTAGCCTAGTCATAAATTTACATTGAGTTACTACTAATAATATGTACCCTGTTGTTTATTCTAGCCCATATTCCTATCACATCCCAAGAATCCCGTCTCCATATTTTTATCTCTGTTTTCTATTTTAGTTTGTTATTTCTTATAAAATGCTCCGTTGAAAATTGACACTTGTGTCATACCCTCTAATTTATTATGTTCTTATTCATTAATGTTTTTATCCATGACGATCTTGAACTAATTTGTACTTAGCTCTTAATTTCTCATGACCAAAATAAATAAAGCATGGTAAAATCAAGAAGATGTAGATTCTCCATTGAGTATTAGATTGAAACAAGAACAAGTGGTCAGGAAAAAAAAGAGAGATCAAAAGATTAAGAAAATATTCACTCATATGGAAGCACTGGAAAAGCAGATAAAGAATACATGTGTATAATTTAGAATTAAGGAGGGTTCGTCTTCCGGTAAATTGAAACCAAGAGAGAATTAAGGTTTGAACACCATGATATACCAGGAGGGTTTCTTCCTTCTCCGTTCACAGCGAGGTGGAAATAGAGGATGGAACTATAAAAGAGAAGAAGATCAAAATGCATATTAGAAAAGAGAGAAAAACCTTGAAGAGAATCACACAATTCTAGTGTGAGCCCAAGATCTAGAGGAAATGAAGACAACTCCCGAGTTAATGATCTGCTGTCGCGCATTCTTGATAAGGTGGAGGGATCAGGCAACTTGTTGAAAGGAATGCAATCAAAACATTTGAGGGACAAATGAGCTTACTTGCGGCACAATTGGAACCAAGAATGACAACAAAAGAGGATGGTAGACGATTAGTTGTAGTTAATTGTACCAGAATGATAACCATAAGAAGTGTGTCGGATAATGAATAAAATCAAGAGCATGAAATAAAGAGAAGAGTGGAAGAAGAGGTGACGTAAAAATATTGAGAAACAAATTTCTATCCCTACAAAAAAGTTGTGCAGCCTTTACCTAAGATATCGCCTCTGTTCCCTCAACTTCTTAAGATGAAGAATGACGATGAAAAGTTCGAGAAATTCCTATCAGTGTGCAGGTCCCTAATAATCAACCTCACTCTCATTGAAGCATTATTGGAAATGCCGGGTTATGCCAAATTCATGAAAGAGTTGGTATCTAAGAAAAAAAGCTTGAATTTCGAGACTACTGAGGTTTCTCATAATTATCGTGCAATCATGAAAAATGAACTGATCAAGAAGAGAGATGACCCATGGGCATTTACCATTCCTTGCACCATCTATATGCTTCCGTTTTCTAAAGCCCTATGCGACTTAGGAGCAAACATCAACTTAATGCCGTATCCAATTTGTAAACAACTCGAGTTGGGAGAGCAAAAAGCCACGAATTAATCTTTTGATGGCAGATTGGTCAATCAAACATCCTGTGGGGATGATGTACGATATCTTGGTAAAGGTTGATCGATTTATCTTTCCGGCGTATTTTGCCATTCTAGATTGTGAAATAGATGTCAAGATCTTATGATTTTTGGAGACTGTTCTTGGCAACTGGAAGAGCTTTGGTAGCTGTTGAGAGTGGAGAGTTGAAATTTTTGGTAAATGAAGATGAAGTAATATTCAAAGTCTGTAAATCTATGAATCACCAAATTAATATTAATGTGATATCCATTGATGATGTTATTGATGAGGCAGTAGTTAGCGTGAGAAACTTCATGCGTATGAGTGAATCACATGAAGCCGTTACTAATTGTGATGAGATTGATATTCACAGTTATAAATAAGTAGTGGATGCTATATCAGGTTTTGGGGGATATTATAAAATTCTGCTGAAGCTGGATATTGGCTTAAAAATGGAGAAAATTATCCGGCAAAGCCGTCAACTGAAGAACTACCAAAATTAGAGCTAAAAGTACTTCCTGCCCCATCTGCCTTATGTTATTTGGGAGGAAATAACACCTTTCCTGTGATTATTGTAGCCGACTTTGTAACACCCCTGAAATACTAGACCAACTTTTGCGTGTCGATGCACCATTTCTTAATTACTACATTATGTTTTATTCTTATTTATGGAACTTGAAATTTTGTAATATTTGCAACCTTGTTAAACATAAATTGTGATTGTAATTTAAGGTATTATATGGGGGTATTTACGTAATTTGACTAATTATAATTAGATATAAATTGGAAGTGTTGGTATCAAGTATATACATATAGGTGTATATGTATGTATTTTGGGCAGCACATAATAATTTGGGCAACACCTTTTAGTGACAGTTGTATATGTGACTAAAATTCACTCTTGAGTTTATATTTTGACATCTCCTCTTGTGATTTTCTTTTCAACTTAAGACTAAGAACCTTAGAACATTTGCTAAACATTTTTTCTTTAAAATCAGAAGATAAAAACTTGGTCCTTTTGGTTAGAATTCGAGACATACCCTTTTCTTTGGTAAGTGACGAAATTTGCTACTAAGCTTTGTAGTGTTTGGTTTTTCAAGCATATCTCGTAATATATAATTTATTTTATAGTGAATAAATAAGATTTAAAAATCTAATTCTTATACCTACAACTCTAACGTTTATGTATAACTCTAATTTAGCTGTTATGGATTCGAGATATGGGACACAACATAGGACAAAATCTGCCCAGATTTGGTGTTTAGAGATCCTATATGGACAATTGTTGGTATCGCGGTGATATCTGTTTTATAAAAAATATATTTACCGGTGATTGTTGATTGTTTTCAACCTTAAAGATGTACCTACATCTTTCATTAAGGTTATAAAGTCCGGTTTTCCATTTTCCTTTTCAAATCTATGTTGCAACATGAGGTAATAGGCTGACCAGAATCACTGTTCTGGGAGCATAGTCGTATTTGTAAAGGCTATGCTTACTTGTGATGATTATCGTGTTTTACTTCGACATTATTGAGATACTAGGAATTTAAAGAAGGTATTTAATTGTAGTTTTAAAGGTGTATATACTCATGAACAAGTTGAGGACTTTGGTAAATTGGTTGATCTACGGTTTGAACTCACGAAGTTGTGTCAGATTGTTTCTATGCTAAAGCAATGAGGTTTGTGTATAAACTTGTATTTTTACTCTTTTTACATGCAGATATATCTGAAAGCTTATCTGGTACCTTGGTTACCTCTTGTCACTTTGCATTGTTGTTATGGTATCCTTTATGACGTTAAAAACACTTGTGTACCTTTCCCACTTGTACAAATTGTTTGATAACAAGAAAATCTTGTTGGGACCTTGTCCTTCTTATGGCTACGAGTTTTTCACTATTTGAATTCCTTTTGATTCGGATCATTTTCTATCTTGATTCTGGATTTTAGTCTGTCTTACGAATGGAAATTGTTCATTTTAAGTACTAACTAGAAAACCATTTTTAATATGGTTCTTGGTTCTCTTGATTATTGTGATCTGAACCTTCCTGATACAGGGCCTGAGCCTTCTTGATACCTGCTTGTGCTTGTTGTGATGACATGATGTATATATTGGGTGATTCTTGTTATTCATTCTCTTGGGAAATGGTGCTATGAGTGTTCTTGACATTTCGATCGCTAAATATCAAACTTGATACTGTTTATATAGTGTTTACTTTGATTTACTTTTACAATTGTTCTGCCTATGACCTGAGAAAGATAGCTTGGTGAATCTGAGGGCTCTGAACCTATAGTTGTTACACCAATAAGTTATATGCTTTGCAATAATTGTTTCTATCATAGGGAATATTCGAGGGGACGCATGAAGTTGGCCATTGGAGATGAAAATTTTGAGAGCCTTAAGGAAAATCACATTTGCATATAGACATCTATATAATATATAAGCCTTGGGACTTGTGCATGATCTATGTGTTATATATTTACGTGAAATTTTGAGGGCTAATTTGATCATGTCACCATGGGTTGTAATATCAGTATGTCTATATATTTTGTTTTGTTGGGGTGTGTAAGCCCAAGTCTTGTAATATATTAAATTTAATACTTGTTTTGAATGGTTGTGTGCAGGATGAACCACCTAATTTGGTTACTCGGAAGTTGGTAATATTCTTTTTATATCACTTTTGCTGTGTGAGGATAGTATATGCATGAGAATCTCATAAGTTATTTGCTTAAATTATTTTGAAAGGGTTGTTCCAGCATAAGTTAAAATTCTGCGCAATATAATTTTGACATTAAGTAAATGTAAAAATGGGCAGGATGCACATCCTTGACTATTCTTTGTTTGGTTTATGAACCTAGTCCAACTACTAGGTTAAAATCAATGTTCCCTTGTTAATCACTTTGGAATGTCAGAAGTATTAAATTAAGTCTCTTCATTAAAGGGTAGTATACTTCGGAAAGTAGGTCGCCACACACTTGCTTAATTTGAAATTCAAGTTTCTCCTTGAAGTATTGAAAAGATATATCAAAGCTATAGGGTGGAACATCGCTGATATAGTTTGCATCCCTCCCGGTATTTGGATTCATAAAATATAACTCGACAGTGATTGCAAGCCAAGTATTGAACACCAAAGGATATTAAAACCACCAATGCAGGAGGTGGTGAAATAGAAAATCATCAAATGGTTAGATGTTGGCGTGATCTATCCTATCGCAGATAGCAAGTGGGTAAGCTCAGTACAATCTGTACTTAAAAAGGGAGGCATTACGTTGTACCCAACCGAAAAAGTAGAGCTTGTATCTATGAGACCAGTGAACGGTTTGCATGGATTGCCGAAACCTAAAATATAGAGTTAAAAATATCATATCCCCATGCCTTTCGTTTGATCAACTTTCCAAGAGGGGATGGTATTGTTTCTTGGATGAGTATTCTTGATATGACCAAATAACTATTGCCCCAGAAGTTCAAGAGAAAACAACATTTACATGCCCATATGGCACTTTTGCCTTCAATCAGATGTTGTTTGGGTTATGTAATGCCCCTGCCACATTTCAAATCTCCATGTTATCCATCTTAGCCTATATGGTAAAAAATTTAATAGAAGTATTTACGAATGAATTCTCGATAGTGGGTGATACTTTCGAAGAGTGTGTAGAATCCTCAAACCAAGCTCTCCATAGATGTGTAGAAAAAATTTTTGTCCTCAATTGGGAAAAATGTCATTTCATGGTTAAAGAAGGTATAGTTCTTGGGCATACTGTTTCTCAAAAAGGGATAAAGGTTGACAAAGAAAATATTGAAGTCATTGCAAAATTGCCGCCCCAAATTTATGTGAATGGTATTTGTAGTTTCTTGGGGGATGCCGGTTTCTACAGAAGGTTCATCAAAGAATTCTCCAAGATTGAAAATCCTTTGTGAAAACTCTTAGATAAGGAGGTGAATTTCCACTATGATGATGTTTTCATGGTAGCTTCAAGTGTGTGAAAGATAAATTTGTGTCTACCCCGATCTTGATCAGTCCTGATTTTTCTAAATCTTTTGAAGTGACGTGTGAGCAAGTGGCACCACATTAGGTATTGTGTTGGGTAAAAATGCAATAAGCTCTTCCTTACCATCTACTATGCAAGAAAAACTTTGAGTAGCGCTTAACGGAACTATACAGTTAGTGAACAAGAGTTACTTGTGGTAGTGTACGCATTTTAAAAATTTTAGGCATAGTTGCTTAGTACTAAAGTGATTGTCCACACGCTTCCTTGCTCTACCTCATGGCAAAAAAGGATGCCAAACTGCGATTGATAAGATGAGTGTTGTTATTGCAAGAGTTTGACTTTGAAGTCAAAGACAGAAGAGGTTGTAAAAACCAAGTAGAGATCACATATCAAGATTTAAAGGCAAGGAGAATGATGAATCGGAAATTGACATCACTGATGTTTTTTCCAATGAAGAGGTCTTCATGGTAACCCTAAAACAACCCCCTTGTTATGTAGATTTTGGAAATTATACAATGTGTGGACTAATGCAAGTTGAACTGACCTTTCATCAATGAAAGAGGTTCTTGTTCAATGTAAAAACAATTCATTTGGGATGAACCACATTTAATTCAGGAATGTGCTTACCACATAATTAGGTGATGTATTCCAGAAGGAGAAGTGATATATATTCTCTACTCTTGTCATGTTTTGCATGTGGGGAGTCATCACACTGGTGTGCACACCACACCTAAAGTCCTCCAAAGTGGGTATTATTAGTCAACATTTTACAAGGATGCATACAAATTTTTGAAGAGTTGCGCTCAATGTCAAAAGCAAGGCAGGGTGACCAAAATACATGATTTGCCACTCAATCCCATTTTAGAAGCTAAACTATTCGATGTTTGGTGTAAAGAACTTATGGGCCCATCTATGAGTTCATTTGTTAATAAGTACATCTTCTTGATTGTAGATTATGTTTCCAAGTAGGTGGAAGCCGTTGCACTGCCAAACTATGAAGAGAAAAGTGTAGTTCAATTCCTGAAACACTACATTTTTTCTATATTTGGTATGCATAGGGCTATCGTTAGTGATGGTAGATGAATTTCGGAAATAAATTGTTCTGTGCTGCATTGAATAACTATGGGGTTAATCACATAGTGGCAACTTCTTATCACCATCAAACAAGTGGTCAAGTGGAAGCGTCAAACTGGGAAATCAATAGAATTCTAGCAAAGACAATAAACACCAATAGGACTGATTGGTCTCACAAGGTTGATGAGACCCTATGGGCATATCTTATCGCATACAAAACTCCAATAGGTATGTCTCTATATCAGCTAGTCTTTGAGAAGTCCTATCATCTCCCAGTCGAATTAGAACACAAAGCTATGTGGGCTTGAAAGCTCTAAAATTGGATTGGACAAGAAACTCCTAAGAGAGAATGGATCAACTAAACGAGTTGGAGGAGTTCAAGTTTAAGGCCTAGGAAAGTTCAACACTCTACAAGGAAAATATGAAGTGATGACATAATGCTAAAACACTGAAGAGAGAGTTGAGTTCAAAGTGTGAGATTGGGTACTGCTATATAACTCTTGACTTCGAATTTTTCCTTGAAAGCTCAAATTCAATAGGTCAGGAACATTCAGAGTGACATGAATGTTCACTAAAGAGGACATCAAAATTGAGGGGCAGGAAAGACCTGTTTTTAAGGTGAATGGGTAGTATTTGAAAGGATACTTTGACTAGTGCCAAGAGATATTCCTCATTGAAGTGGTTTATTTAGAAGAGGATAGAGGGAACTTCCACATCGTGCCACGACATTATATAAGGAGCTTCTTGGAAGGAAATCCAAGTTTTAGTATTTTAAATTTATTTGTGTTGATGTTGCAGGTGATTAATAATGTGCAAGGAAACTTTGTATGCATCGTTGAAGATGTTTGGTACTTGGCTCGTGATCATACCAACTGGTTCTCGACTGTTGACTACAATATGGAAAGTGTTCGAAAGGTAAAGTTGGTGATTCAACAATACAGTTCTTGAGTCACCAAAATGGTCAGCGATCACAACATAGACCTCTATTTGGACTTCAAAATCAATTAAAGCTTCTGTAAAACTCAGTGAGATCATGAAATCATTGGTCAATTGCGAACCAGTTTTGCGATCTTGGTCTTGACTACCATTTGAAAATCCAAATCAGTTGAAGGTTTTGTACAACTCGGCGAGATCATGAAATCATTGGCGGTTATCCAACCATTTTAGTGATCTCGATCTTGACCGCTATTTGGACCCCAAGCCAAATGAAAATTCTATAAAACTCAACAAGCTACATGAACATGTGGCGTGCCACCAAGTGGATTGTCGAACATGAGTAATGTCGCCGAACAGGCAAGAAACATGACAGTTTTTTTGACCCAAATGTTTAAAAGTGTAAATCCTTTTTACTTTCCATAACTTTCATACTGCACACAATCAAACCTAATTCATGTTTTCCAATATTCCATCACTTTGGAGTATTTAAGCTGTCGTTTCATGCTTGGAATTCAGATTACATTGTTGTCTAGTGATTCTATATTGATTTAGGCAACAAAAAAGGTTAGTTTCTGAATTCTAAGTTTTTTTTCCTTATTTTTGTACTTAAATGCAACATTAATATCGTGGTGATGTGTTAATCCTCTCTGGTTGGATTAGAATTTTTGATTACTTATTTTGTTTAGAAAATCTTGCCCTTATTGTGTTCAATAGTTTGTTTTCAACATTTGTGCCTTAAAATGGATGAAATTTTTGCGGGGTTGTGCATGAATGTTGTTGGGCCTGGACTTAATTTGAATGGTTCATGATCTGACTTTATTTTTGGAGGTTGAGGGGTAAAATTTGAGGATTTGGGCTGAAATTAGGCACATTGGATCATTTGGTGAGCTGGGCCGAGCTCCCCGAACAGCTCAACTGTTTGCCTAATATGCCCGTCTCACGTATATATTCATTCCTTATTTGATATAGGATTTTATAACTTTCGGCGAGAAGTTAGAGATCACCAAAACACTCCGTGAAACGCCGATAGTTTCTTGATTTCCCCTTTGTTTAAACCCTAAACTCCTCTGTGCAGTACACTCATTGATTCTCCTATGTGGTTTTCCGATTCACCAATCGTTTCGGCTAGGTTGTCTGTAGTTAATATTTTATGCTTGTCTTTGAATATTTCCTAAATTTTTTTTAAAGCTTTGCGGTTATGGCTAGAACAAAAGTAGCCTAAAAAGATATTCCACCCCGACAGATAAGGGATAAAAAACATACCAAGATATAAAATGGAATGAAAAAGTTGTGGAATACATATAAAAGTGAAAATTAAAATGGAATTCCAAACAATCCATGGAGAAGTTAATAACGGGATGACTCATGAGCACAAAAGAAAGTGACAATAGAAGAGAAAATCAAGGGTTGTGTAGACCACACTTCATTAGGATGAAAAGTCTCTAATCCTAAATGACTATACCTTTACACTCAGGTCCATTACAAGCCTTGAAAAGACATTCTTAATCTTTGGTGAGTTGAAACAAAGGTTGATTGAAAAATACGTGCTAACCTGTGTGTATCATGCATTGTGTTCATCTTTGTGAGTGTGAGTGTTGCATTTTATTTTGAAACTTAAAATGCTTGAACTATTGTGTGTAAAAAAGGAATTATTCATTGTGTGAGGGCATTTGATCACTTTAGTTGAGCTTGAACATGCGTTTGAAGCAAGTATCGTGACCTTGAAAATCTTTGGTTGTGGTGGTGTGTCACAACTTGGGTCTTTAAGTATACCATTTATCTTTACATAAATAAGTTGAGTGTTATTTTGTAGTTTCATGATTTAGTGTTGTGTAGAACTGTTTGAGACACCCTTTTTAAATTATTGAACATTAGTTTTACTTGAGGACAAACAAAAGTTTAAGTTGGGGGTGCTGATGAGTCCACCATTAGGACTCATGTAGGGCTATATTTTGGGGGAATTAGTGTATTCAAATACATATTTTGTCTTGAAAACTAATGAAAAACCTTGAGTTTTTGGTATTTAGATTTGGAGATAAAGCGTGGACACAAGTGAGCAAAAAGGAATAAGGCATCAAAAGAATGAAGAAAAGACGACATGAGGATCGCCTAATCTATGAGGCGAGTCTCCAAATGTCCCCCTTGATCGCCTAATGTTCCAGTGAGTTGATCCCTGATGAAAGTATTAAGTTGGCTGTGAAAATTAATAGTCGGCGTGTCGCTGAGCAACTCCACGAAGTAGTCCCACATCGCCCAAAGGATACAGAAAGACGACGATTGAATGTACTAAAGATCAAATCACCGAATCGATTGGCGATCCTGATTAACTCCGCCAAGTGGTCATTTGCAGCATAAATTATTGAAACTATAAATAATTATTGAGAGTTTAAGGTTAAGATGAGAATTTAATTATTAAGACTGTAATATTAAGATATTTCCCACTTTTAGTTCTTAGACTCTTGGGGAGACATTGTTCCTGAACTTTGATGGTTTGAAAGTTTCAAACTCCAAGAAATTGCAAGTAGATCTTTTAGAATCTTCATTTTTGATGTGTTTAAAGACATTTTCTATCATACCCAGTTGATGGAAACACCGGTTAGTATCATTTTCTTCCCTTTTTCATATCTAGCAAAAACCTTAATTCTTGGGCGTTGATTATGTGAATATGGGTTGAATATTTTACTGGATCTTACTAATTCATATTGTATTTGTTGTTCAATGTGATTTCGTTCAGTAGTTGTGTATGAATTCTATGGAATTTTAGTTGCAAATAAGATTTTACCTATGTTTCTTTGGCTTTGTCTAGAGAGAGGTATTAAGACCAAACTACTGAATCGATAGCCCGTGGTTATTGGGGTTACGTGGTTTCAACGTTATGATACAATTCTCACAAGAGAAACGTCGATAATATGCGAAAATCAAAGACAAAAAGTAAATATAAATAGATAGACACTAAAATAGGAAACAAAAAGCAACCAAAGGGTATATTAAACCCAATGACCTCGATTCTTTAATCCTACAATAAGCACCTAACTCTCACGATGACCTCAATAGAATCGATATCCCAAGCAAAAACATATCTAAGAAAAGGCAACAAAATCTTAACCAAAGTCTCAACATTCATACATGATTTTTTAATTTTTAACATTCAAAATAATATAATTCTAAAAAGAACCAAACTAGATACTTATAGTATTAGGATAAATGGTCTCAAAACTGATCCAAAGTTCCAAAGAGTAAGCTGTGTTGGGTCGCCTAGTGGACTGGGCGATTCGCATACATGGTTGGAGAGCATTCCTGTATGGTTTTATGTCATGGACATGTTCTGAAGCATTAAGTGAGCTGGGACCATCGTATAGTACCTGCAGTGATGCGCCAAGTAGGTCCTGCTCGCCAAAAGGGCCCCATGCAATCTTTAAGGTCTGAAATCCCTCATTTTCCATCAATACCATCTCGAGGACCTCCATCTTCATGAATAACCCTTGCAGCCTTTGAAGATATTAAGCTTGGCTTCTATTAAATGACCTTGATGAAATCAATGTTGCATCATTATCTCCTTATTGAAAAGAATTTGTCCTCAAATTCAGCGGATCATAAACATCAACAGTTGGGAAAGGGGACAGGTCGCATACATTGAATGTGTTGTGCACTTGATATTCCGAAGGAAGGGAAACCTTGTAGGTGTTTGCGTTGAGCCGCTCAATCACTGGAAATGTTCAATCACCTCTGAGTATCACTTTTGTCTTGCAATTGGTGGGGAATCGTTCATTGCTGAAGTGTACCCACACCCAATCGCCCGATTTAAACACGATTCTCTTATGGCCCTTTTGGCTACATATTGATTTTTCATGTCTTAGTGCAGCCGCAACTTTTGATGAATCTTCTTCGTGGAGTCATCTTGCTTACTACCCTCTAATCTTTACACAACATCTTGACAAAGAGGAGTGATATCTAAAGGCATCAGGAGGTTAAAATCACAAAACCACTTCAACAGGAGTCACACCAATAGTACTATGAATAACTCCATTATATGCAAACTCAAGTAAAGGCAAATGTTCCTCCCATGAGCCCAACTTTCCATGCATGATGACACGAAGCATAAATTCAAAGGTTCTATTGACAACTTTAGTTTGTCCATCAGTGTGTGAGTTACAAGAAGTTGAGACTAACAACTTAGTACTAGTATACTCCATTATTCCTTCCAAAAGTAATTAAGGAATTTTGTATTCCTATCACTTACAATGTTTTGGGGAATTCCATGCAATTTCACAATATGCTCAACAAAAAAAGATGCGACATTGGAAGAATCATCACATTTATGACATCAAATGAAATGATCCATCTTTGAGAATCGTTCAACAACAACAACAAAGATGCTATTTCTACCTCTTTTGGTCCTTGGCAAACCCAAAATGAAGTCGATTAAAATATTGAGCCAAGGTCTTTCAGAGGTGGGGAGAGGAGTGTATAAACCACACGGAAGGACACATGACTTAGAACACTGACATTCTACACATTGATCACAAATTCGGGCAACATCTTTAAGCATTTTAGGTCATTAGAGTGTTTCCTCAAGAATTCCCCTAGTTTTTTCAATACCAAAAAGACCCATTACACCCCTATAACATTCATCCCTCACAATTAATTATCTCAAAGAGCTCATGGGCAGACAAATTCTCTTGCCTTTGAACAAGAAACCATTAAACTTGGAGTAAAAATAGAAGAACAATCCCTCATCCCTCTTTTCCTCTCTCATTTCAAACTATCTTTGAAGATCTGAGCAAATTTGGGTCCTTGGTATACATGGACTTGAAGCATTCAAAGCCAATCAATTTAGAAGAAAAATTATTTATCAACACATGTTTACTAGACAAGGCATCAGCCACCACATGATGCTTTCCATTTTTGTATTGGACTACATAAGGAATGTTTCAAGGAATTCAATCTATTTAACTTTACGTATTAGGATATCATCCAATTCTAAGTGCCGAGGATCGCACGTAGAATTATAGACCAACCAAGGGTTGGATCGTTTCCTCAAGGAGTGTTGTTTTGTGAAATTAAAAGCTAAGTACGAATTAGTTCAGGCTAGTCACACCTAAAAACATTTGCAAATAAAAACACAATAAATTCTTGGGGATGACAAAAGTGTCAATTACGGGGTGGAGGGTGGGGTGGGGGGCAGTATTGTAAGCAGTTACAAACAAAAATAGAAAATTAAGATATGAATAGGGACATGGGACTGGTTTCTTTGGAACACCAATAAGATACAATTATGCCCAACCTTTGCCTTAGCTCATTCACTCTCTCGAGCTGAATGTATGGGAAATGGTTTAGGATTCACTCTCTCGAGCTGAAACGATGTCAACCCAATAATTATTGGCTATTGATTCAGTAGTTTTGGTCTTAAGACCTCTCTTTCTAGCAAGCCAAAGACACGAATATGAAATCATATTTTCAACTACATTCCCATTAAGTTCATACACAACTACTGAACTAAATAACATTTCAGTAACAAATGCTCTATTACTTAGCAAGACCCAACAGAATATTCAACCCATATTCACATAATCACACCCCAAGAATTGGTGTTTTAGCTAGTCATTAAAAAAGGAAAGAAATTGATGCCAATTGGTGTTTCCATCAACCAGGAACGATATAAAATGTCTTCATTCACGTCAAAGATGAAGATTCTTCAAGTCCCACTTCTAATTTCTTGGAGTTGGAAACGTTCAAACCATCAAAGTTCAAGAACTATGTCTCCCAAAGTGCCTGAGAGCTATAATTGGCAAATTTTTGAATATTACAGTCTCAATAATAAAACTACAGTCTCAATAATAAAATTCTGATGCTAAGATAAAACACTCAATGAGTATTTTTGGTTTTTCGAAATTTGTGTTGTGAAGGACTACTCGCCGCAATAAGTCGAGATCACGGATAAACTCAAAGATCTTCCCTTTAACACATTCCATCGTCGTCTTGCTTTAGACTTCAACGTTTTAGTGTTTTGGATCTCTAGGTGATGTAAGACTACTTCACGAAACTGCTCCACGACCCGCCGACTGCTTCTTTTCTTGGACGACATGATCCTTTAATCAGGGCTCAACTCAATGGAACATTTGGTAAGAAATGGGGCCATTTGGCGACTCACCTAATGGATTAGGTGTTTCTCAGGTCGTCATTTCTTCATTCTTTTAATTACCTTGTTCTTTTTTGCTCACTTGTGTCCATGCTTTGTATTCTAGTCTAATTACATAAAACTCAAGGCTTTTCATCACTTTTTGAGATAAAATATGCATCTGAGGACACTAAGTCAAAACATAATATACCGCTAAATGAGTCCAAATCGTAGACTCATCAACACACCCAAGTTAAACATTTGCTTAACCTCAAATAAATCTGTTCGAATGTTAAAAAATGATGTTTCAACAGTATAACACAAGACTAAATCATGAATATAATGTACAAAAAAAGACTCAACTTACTCATGCAAGGGTCAATTGTATACTTAACGACTCAAGTTGTGACACACAATTATATTTCAAATATTTTTAAGATCACGATACTTTCTTCAAGTGCAAGTTCAAGCTCAATTAAACTAATCAAATGCCCTCACACAAACAATTATTACATTTTCGCACACAATTGTTTAATCATTTTAAGTTCCAGAATCAAGTGAAATGCTCACACTGACAAAGATGAACATAATGCATGAATTCACCAATAGCTTTGCCCATACTTTCCAATCAACCTTCGTTTCGACTCACTTGAGCTCAAGAATGTCTTTTCAAGGCCTGTACTGGGCATGAGTTCAAAGGTATGGTCATTTAGGCTAAATGAATTCTTATCCTCATGAAATGTAGTGCTCACAATACTTTATTTCGTCTCTCTTTGTCATTTTCCTTCATTCTTGTATGTCATCCCATTATTCGTCTTCATGGACTGTTGGAAAACCCATTTGATTTTTCACTTCCATTTCTTCATTCCACAACCTTTTCATCATTTTTCTTTTTGTTATATTTTTTTAAGTGCGAGTTCCATTATTTTCAAAACCATGGGATAAAAGGGATTCTTCTTGCACTTCTTGACTTTTATTCTCTTCTTACCACACCCCAACTTGGGGTTTTAGCCTATGTTAGCTATTGGATTAAGAGAGGTTATATTTTTATCAAATTTCATCCAAATAAAGGTAAGGCTCAAGGGGTATTCCAAAGAGGTTCCCACACTCACGAGGAATGCCATAAAAGAGTATATGTTGAATTGGTTCATACTCTTTAAAGATAGCCTAAGATCATCTCATGAGATTACATCACTTAGTCAACAGACCAATGGGGCAAATTTTAGGTTTGATCATGCATTGTTCATGATAAGCTCATCATACAAATAATCACACCAAAGTCAAACAAGACTCCACACTTTTATTAATTTGCTATGGTCATCCCAAGAAAAATAATTTGATACTAGGCTAATCACAATGAGATGCAAATACTTCACATACTATCTGATACAACTTCGATTGGCCTCATTGTATTCACACATTAATGTTCATTGGATTGTTACCACTATTAAAGTCATTGATATTGATCAAAATAGAGACTTAAATTTTCCAAAGAACAACCATTTTCAAGTACATACAAGAGGTGGCAAATTTTTTTCTGACAAGTTAAGATCATTTTGCAATTAAAACAGAAGGAGCCACAAGCTCAATCATCTACATCTAGCAGTGTAAAATATAATTTTAAACAAAACAACCAAAATATATAAACAAAACACAGAATATTGATATTTACACAAAAAGTAGGCCTTACCCCACCACAAATAATGATCTTTTGTCCTCAAATGCTAATGAAATCAAAATTATTCAAAAGTTAAAATATAATAAGACAGAGAGGGAGATAAAGACAGATCCTAACAAAACAGTCGCTCCATCTCTCTGGGTAGAATGCCTGGTGTATTAGCCTGCTCATGGGTCTTAGCACCCGGTTTAATGTAAGAAATGTTAGCTCCACTAGACAAAGATACTTGTATATCAATAAATGAAGCCTACACAACTGGATCTACCATGGCCTCCTCAGTCCTAGTATGACATTCATTAAACCTCAACAACCACCTCAAGGTCCTTCAAGTCTCCATATATGTTCTCTTCCTGTATCTCTATCCGCTCATATTTTTATCCGTCCCATCAATTGTAGCAACGTCATTTAGTACTTCTCTGATGGTAGCTGGATAGATCTATGAAATATCAGGTGCATTCACATCATGTGCAACCTCTAGCAATGTAGTGAAGTCAATAGACTTTAAATAGTATACATTCTTTCTCAAATTAGCAATCTCGACTCTCTCAAGGCCGTAAGGTCAGAGTTCTCCCCCATCTTATCTTGCAATCCTCTACTCTGGTGGTGAGAGAATAAATGATAGTATATAGAGGGGAAAATGTATCTAGAATGACATCTTTAATCCGAAGAGGAATATCCCTCTACATTCAGGTAGCCCTCACATCGGCTGACTGAGCATAATTCCCTATCTTGAGGATCATCACCTAAGTAACCTTGGGCAGCTGGAAAAGAGTGGAGGTGCCTAGAGCCTATGAATAAGAGGTAGGGAAAGAAGTAACTAATGTCCCAGAGGCTTGAGTTTGAGTAGGTCCCTCCATATGTGTCGAATATATGTCCACTTTTGGTGAGGTGTCCACCGAAGTTTCCCTTCTTTTGTCTGTCTCCTCTATAATGAACTCAACTTCTGTCCATCTGATATTTGTAAAATATGAAAGGGTAACCTCAAAGTCTATGACAGAATCCCAAGGCACACTAGCACACCGACATAACTCTGTGATCAAGATAGGGAACACTATTGAGGTTCTTCAACTGTATGATGATCCTTAATTCGATGCGCCTCCAGGATATGATGGGTCCTAGGCATGAAAAATTAAGATGGTGCGAAATAGATTAGTTCTGGGATGACATTATCTATCTTCTTATAAAGCTAAGCCAAAGTTGGGTAGCTACACTTATGTCCCTCTTCTAAATAGGAACTTTGACCTCGATTCACCTCGGGTTGGTATCCTAAAAAAATGGTTCTAATCAGTCCTTTAGAACATCCATATACAGAGAAATCGATAATCCCTCGTAAGGACTAGTAGAGCAAAAATATTTATCCAAGACAGTGTTGATGTACTCCCTATGACACTCGACCTCCTTTCCTCAAACTATGACCAACCTCACTGGTCTTAACTTACTTTCCTTCTTCTATTTTGCGGCACCAAGCTACCATACACTGCATAGAACATTTGGGCCCAAGTAATAATATAGGAACCTCGACTCTTACTACAAGTTTCAAATTTGTGGAATCGGATGGTGTCCAATATACTTAGTATTTTCGTGGAAGGCTCTTAGTTGATAATATATTAACCTAAAAATTTGTATTTAGTCATCACCCTTTAACCGATTAAGGAGACTCGATGGAGGAATCATTGGTGGAATAGGAGCCTCAGGAGGTTCTTCGGTTGATGCTGAGTGTGGTGTTGTGGGAGATGGAGTGTCCCTGGTAAATGTGGGATGAGATATAACACAAAGTTTAGAGCGCCAAGGTCATATCAGTTAATCATCGTCAGCCTTAGACAAGTTAGCATGAGAGCTCGCAACAACCCTATCATACATGGGCCTATTTCCTTTTCCTTTATCACATGAAGCTAGTTCTTTACCTCATCTTCTTAGAGGAACATTCTTTATTTATTGTTATTCCCCATACTCTTTTATGGGGCAGCTCATCCATAGACCATTTTTGCAAGGTATTTCAGAAAAAGTTAGAAATAACTTAATTTTATTTACTGAATAGTAGTTGCAGAGGAACTCGCCAAAAATGTTGGCACGCTAGATGTAGACCGTCATTAGTCTTAAGACAACTCCAACGTAGAGTCTGTTAAACTTGGTTAGCCTAGAAAAGCATTGGCGAGTCGTCGACCGAATCAATGATCCCGACGTGAACCACTGTTTGGTCCCCTAAACCAGCTAAAGGTTCTGTAAAACTCAGCGAGATTCATGACCATACACCGCGAAGCCAGGTGGTTAGATGAACATGACTAATGTCACAGAATGGGCAAGAACTGGATATCATAACCAAAGTTTTAAGAGAATAAATATTTCTTGCCTTCTCTAACTTTCATACTTCACACACTCACCTACTTCATATTTTTCATTATTCATGAAATTTGAAGAGTATCTTAGTTTGCGATTCATGCTCGGAACATGGATTATACCAATTCCTAGTGATTCCATCTTGATTTAGTCAGCGCAAAAGTTATGGCTAGACTTAAAGTAGCTGAAAGAGATATGCCACCCTGACACATAAGGGCAAGAAATTTCAGAAAAAATACAAGGGAAACGGAACCTCCCAATACAAAAAGTGAGGGCAAGAAGCCTACTTCCAGCAAGCGGACTACTCCCCTAGACTCCACTATCCCTTCATGGGCCTCTTGATTCTAAAATGTTGTACACTCCTTTTTAGCGGCTAAAGACTTGGATGAGTTTAGTAGGTCTGGCGCCGTTAAATCTTTTAACGTGACACCGAGGACTATACCCAATACTAGCACGATGCATCGAGCACAGATGCTGAGACAGATTGAGTGAATGTGTAGAAAAGATCTCTCTTTATGTCCCTCTATGTCTTATTATATTTTAACTTTTGGATAATTTTTATTTCATTTGCATTTGAGGAAAAATAATCATTATTTTTGGTGGGGTGAGGCCCTCATTTTGTCTGAATATTGATACTCTATGTTTTTGTCGATCTATTTATGTTGTTATGTTTCAAATTGTATCTTACACTGCTTTTCGTGGATGATTAAGATTGTGACTCCTTTTGTTTTAATTGCGAAATGATTTTGATTTGACCCATTTGAAAATTTTTCCGCCACTTTTTGTACGTACTCGAATGTGACTGTTTTTTGGCAAATTTGATTCTCAATTTGGATCAGTGCCGATGATGATGAGACCAACTGAAGTTGCTTAAGGCAATATGTGGACATTTTGCATCTTTTTAGGATTAATGGAGTATCAAATTAAGTTTTTTTTTGCAATGAACAATGCACACTAGCAAAAGTATGGAGTGAAATGGGAAAAAATTCCTCAAGTATACTGTCTATGAAGCCTCTAAATACTAACATAAATTTCTGGACAGTACCCACTACATCTTAACAAAGATGAAATATAAATGTGGAACCTTCTGAGATCAAGGAGGCTCACTAGAGTTAACTGGAATGAAAATGGTATGAATAAAGATCCTGATGATGATGCAGAACAATTGTATCTGTATCATCAAAAGATGCATATTGAGTGACGTCAAAACATTGAATGTACGAGCATGTAAGGAGACTGGAATATAGATAACTGAACTGATAACATGGGAAGACAAAACTCATTTCAACTCAACTCTAGTATGAAAGCAATAACAAGAAATGCAATACAAGAAGCTTTTAAAATAATAGATAGCAACTCAAAATGTATAAAAATATAATAACATACTCTTTACTCTTATTTTGGAGATTCTCTAAACGAAAATTATCACAGTGAGCTACGTGATGATACAACATCTCTCCTATGCTCTTAGAAATTTCCTATACCTTCTTGGGGTAAAGAACATCTAAACTAAGTGGATCCACTAAGTTATAGTTAAAAGCAATAAGGAGGCATCTAAAAGGTACGATCTTTAACCCATGTAGGCTACATTGTTTATGAGGAGTGTGGGTTATCTTAATTAATCCCCATATCAGTGCTCGACACTAATCCCAATAATATATAACTTATGCTCAAATATAATAAACATTATTGTTTCTTGACCTGAGGTTATTACTCCAAAGATTTTGTTCAAAGAGGTAAAACTCAAAAACTTCTCATAAACTTATTTAGAAATCAATGTTTCGTTCCATTAAACATCAAATAGTTACATTTGGGAATACTTAGTTCCCTAACAACATGAAACACAAATCTCCTCATTCTGATTTACACAAGACTTAATTCAAACTATGATCAGTTTAAAAAAAAAACTCTCAAAATTTAACTAAAAATAACTTCATGAACTTTCCTCTTAATTTTACTATAATTTGAAATGTAAATTAAGAGATATGATTAGGATATGTAGGATCTCTCAAGGATTAATGAAGACATGAAGATTTAATGACAAGTAGAGATCCAAGAAGCGATTAGAAAGAACCAACATGATGAAGAACGAAGAAGAAATGGATGTGATGACCGTAGCCTATTATTGCTAGTGGGCGCTAGAACTGAAAGTACTAGGCTGCTTTTGGGCCGCACTACAGGCACAACGAACCAACCTTTCCTAGCGAATTGCCCCACCCTAACCCAGAAATCTTATGAATTTTCTTTCTCAATTTTGGGTCTTAACTCATCTATAATCAATTGGTTTCTTCCAAATTCTATTTGATTTACAAACCTAACACAAATTAATTGAAATATGACTTAATTTCTATCATTCCACTCATTCACAAACCTCACCTCAAGAACTCAAAACCTCCATTGTTAAATAATCAGGTTAAAACTCAATTATTCTTCAATAATATTAACATATATGATCTCATGGATGAATTTATGAAAGAATTACATGTTTTTCATGAGGATGAAAAATTCCATAAATATGAGAAACCTCACATACTTGGGAAGAGCGATTGGTCTTGGCGAAATTCCTCAACCCTTGAATGAATGCTTGAAAACCTTCTTTTCCTCTTCCTTAAACTTTACACTACAATGCTAAGTCTTTAGGAATTTTAAAAATAACTTAGCATATGATTAAAAACCTATGTTAAGTGACAAAAAACATGGTCAAGCCTAGTGGAGTAAGGAAGAGACCAAAATAGCCATAACTAAAGAGGATTTAACAAACTTGGTGGAATTAGAAAGAGGACACAAATGTCTTCAATTTCATAGCATATGGCCCTGTAGTTCTTCATATGGTAAAATATATATTCATCTAAATTTGATCCAAAATTACAAACTAAAGTTTATTTTGTACGGATCATTAGTTAGTTCTTTTGACGTACAAGATGTTCAATATTTACCCTTGGGAACATTCATATCTCAAATGTGATCACACTAAGAATAATAGGGGTGTGAAGTGTCTAACGACCATAACCCAAGCACCCAACAAGAAATCACCATGAACTTAATGCGGCAACTTAATAATATTTGACAAAAAGTTATTACCTTAGTTTGAAATTTCTTTGGAAAGAATGAGATGAGGGGATCTCTTCTTCATATCCTCCTCAGCCTCCCAAGTAGCTTCCTCAACAAATTGATTTCTCCATGAGACCTTAAACGAGGCAACATCCTTGGTTCTCAACATGCGCTCAAGACCAAACTCACCAGACCATGAGGGCACCCACTCCAACACCTAAGTAGTAGAACCCTCATCCTAATACTAAAACCAAGCGAAATTTTAAAGAAACAAAAATAAATATAACACTTACGATTATATCAATAATACCTTTAGACACAATTTTGGTTTAACTTGTAAATAAATTTAAACAACTCCCGTTGATATATTAGAAACATGTACAAGAGTTATTAAGATTACAGCTAGATAATAAATAAAAGACAGTTCCCACCATGCAAAAGGAAGACTTGAAGCTGCTGGAGCTTTTCTTCATCTTCACCTAGTAAAATGTCACCAATCCTTCATCCTGACTATGTGAAAAGGTCATAACAAGAGTAGTATAATTAAAAAAGCATATGTACTTTGTAGGCACCATCGGTCAACTTGATGCCGACCACATAACATACGATACCAACTAA
Organism: Solanum peruvianum; assembly: GCA_027705065.1. Taxonomy (NCBI): domain Eukaryota; kingdom Viridiplantae; phylum Streptophyta; class Magnoliopsida; order Solanales; family Solanaceae; genus Solanum; species Solanum peruvianum. The sequence goes on along the minus strand of JAKWJD010001766.1, from coordinate 40,594,442 downwards.
TAAGATCATGAAATAGCCACTCGCTTCTTTACCTTTACTCTCTCTTGAAAAACCTCAAACATATTCTAGTACTCTGACTACAAACATGCTTCTCATTCAACCTACTTACAAGGTTCTTAATCATTAGCTAACTGTTCTAACACATTACCATTCCCCAGTTACACCCACAAGTAATCCAACTAACCACTCACCTCGTACCCTTAATCCCCGGCTACAATAATAAGCCATGATCACATAGTACACTACCTCAAACTTTTTTACCACTAAACCCAATCTTTTTCCCCAAGGATAAATCCTCTTAAGCATATTTCATCACATACACTACCTCTATTTCTTACCATAACATCATACGAACAACTCTTGTTATCTATTACTCACCCCTTGACCATTTTGCCCTTCCACTATACCCACAATATTTCCTCAACACGAAGAAAGATCACATATAAGCTGTCATATCATATGCCCACTAAGTATAACATATATACATCAACAAAACAATCTAATCACTTTCACACATATAGAATATATACAATATCGTCATATACATGAACCACATACAATTTAACTATTCTCAAAATACACAATTTTGAGAAGTAGTTGGTCCTCTCATGAAATCCAAACCTAAAATATTATCATAACGAAACACAATGCTAAATCTCATAATTATGCAAAAATGTGGCAACCGATCTCAATTAGTTATGCCAATATATGGCAACCAATTCAGTTAGTTATGCTGGATCGTGGTTTTCTTATTCTACTTAATTATGCAATAATATGGCAATCCAATCCTTTAAAACATCACAATCACAATCAAAAGTATATTCTCAAGCTTATATAATTTAATCATGATTCATGGCTTTTAAAATTCATACATCTCATCGTCTAGGGCGTCTTTCTAGGATTTTAATAAAAAATCATTTGGTGCACGCAGGCTTACACATAAATATTTACATCAATTCACATATATTATGCAGTGAGCACAAATTGAAACTACTCAATTTATAAAATATACTCTACCTAGGCGCCAAGCTATTGCACGGAGTTTTGATCTCAATTTTGCTTTTTTGAGCTTTTTGACAGTAAATTTGGCAAAGAATTTGTAAGATATAACCATCCTCATGCTAGAAATCTCCTTCTTCTTCTTTCCCAAGACTTGAACCACTTTTATGAGGTTGCTAGGGTTTTGTACGACTATTATTGTAAGAAGGAGAAAATAGAATTTCACGTTATCTGCATTTTATCTCATTTATCCCACTTTGACACCAACTTACTCCACCACGTTACAAACGCCTTAGACGCATTTGAGTCGCCCTGGCGGGACAGTGACACTAAATTCTAAAAAAATTTTGTTTCTCCTAAATAATGACGGTTTGTGTTGTTATACTAGATAAAATTTACCCCTCATTCATCCCCGAACAACTAGTGCACGGGACATCACACACCCCATATTGTTTTACTTTTATATAAGTACTTGGTCCACTATCGAATCACAACGAATGGTGACTTTCTAGTTTATTGATGTAATAAAATCACTAAGATAGAATACTAAGTGAAGAGTAAAGCCACATACAAAACATTTTACATTACACAATTTCTGTCGCGCCCCGAGTATACACCTGGGGCTTGGCTGGCACTCAATGACCAATGCTGTCCTTGATCGTATTCTTGGCCCATCTCACTTATCTCGGCGGAAGAAAACAATCAATACTATAGTGATCAAATAAATGAACTAAACTGAATAATAAATAACTAGAATATTTTAAAGATTTAAACATTCAACTTGGCCAAAGTAGCAACCCAAGTCATTAACATAAGAATTGTAAGGTAAAGACTACTAAGCTACTAACTATCTATATATGAAGCCTACTAATACTGAGATGGATTTTGGGACAGAACCCACAACATCATATAAAATGAAAAATTAAAAGCAATAAATGTGTTCTCCAGAATGCAAGGATGATCACCGCTGACTTTGAGTGCTCAGCTAGATAAATGAGGCATGGGGATGATGTTGATCCTGGTTAACTTTGTCTGCATCATATACAATACAGGATAACTAGAATTAGTACAATGAATGTACGAGTATGCGAGTTGGAGTTCCAAACAACATAGACTTCCAAAAGTAGTCTGAAGAAACACTTACCTTGGCTCTACTTAACTTATGACTAACTAACCCATTTCAATATAAAGCAATTAAAAAACAAGTGCAATATTAAGAAATTTTTCTGAAAACATATTGATAACTTTGAATGTACAAGGATAAAATTAACTCTGAGATGTACGTAGAAGTACAAATAAGTTGATGTACCTAAAATACAATACTCCTGCTGGAGTTTCTCTAACCCACAACCATCTCATAAGAGCTACAAGGATGATATAATGATCTACTTCACAATGCCAGCGCATCCTATATCTGTCCAAAGGTATAAGACTTGAACTGCCTAAAGGATCCACTAGTCTAATGTGAAAATGGTTCATCTAAAAAGTATGACCTTTTCTACCCATAGTGGCTACATAGTTTATGGGTGTTGTGAGTTTTCTGAACTCATCCTCATATCGGTGTTCAATATTACTCAAAAAAAATTACTACCTCTTATGACTTAAAAACATACTGAATTTGTGGACTAAGAATAGTGCTTAAAATACTTAGCTCAAAGGCTATCTTAGAGATATCAATTTCCCTACTTCATTTAGAAAGCTATTTCTCTTTAACTGAAAACTAGAATGAAGCTCATTGGAAATCTTAGTTTCCCTTCTTCTAAATGTTAAAACATTTCAAGTTCTTTTCGGGGATAAATAGTTCCCATATACTATTTGAAGGAATACTTCACTTAACTCTGAATTGAACTTGAGCTGGAGTCTTAAAATGACATTTAAAATGTTATTGAAAGACTTATGAAAACTTGAAATGAATTTCTCTTTATTATCTTTAGTCCTTAATCAAACTGATCTTTAAGTCTTAAAAGAGGTTAATGCATTTGCAAAAGACTCATGAAAGTACTTAAAGAGTTTTCTAGACTTGATTCTAACTTACACTTAAATATGAAATTATGGATTGAAGGTTGTATTTCCGTGTTTATCGATTATTTATTTGTGATTAGAATTCATTAAGAGTAGCTAGAATAATTAGGAAGTGTTAAAGCACCTTAGAAGGGCCGAATCAAATTGAACTACAAAAACTGGGCAAAAAATGACGATTTTGGTGCTTTAGGGGCGAGCCGTGTTAGACCATTTGGTCTGAGCACCAATCTAGAGCATCGCAGGCGCGCCTCCCTAGGCCCTCAGGCGTAGATGGGGTGCGCTGCGCCTGGTGCTACCTTAATGCGTATGAACGATTTTCTCCTCTTGTTTTGTGACCCTAAATCTCCTAAATCTCTATAGCTCTCTTTCCAAACCTGTAGGATTATTTGTACCTTAAATATCTAATATATCTAACACTTAAAACAATCCGGAAGTACGAATCAAAGCAACAATAGGTATTCAATAACTCAATCAACAAGAATTCATCCATGCCTTTGAATAACTTCACTATTATCATTCAGCCAATCATAAATTTAAAGGCTTGAATCAAGATTGGTGTGTGGGTAAACTAAACCAACACTAAAAGATCTCACATACCTTGATAGGTGTCACCACGGCGAAATCAACAAGTTAAACCTCAGAATTCCTAGCAAATCCTGCATTTCTCCATTTTCTTCATCATTTCTCTCTTATCCAAGCCCTAAGCGTGATTTGATTTTCTAATTAGCACTAAAACTTTTTTTACCCCAAATAAGTCCCTAAAGATAAATAGGAAATTAATGGTGAAAAGACTAGTTTTCCATTCCTTAAACCCGCATAGGGACTTTCATTACTTCAACAAATCAACTTCAATAGGCATATATCCCTCATATGATGTCAAAAATGCAAAAACTCGGTGGCATTGGAAAGCTCTCTCCAAAGGCTTTTGAACCATATCAATAACTACCTCTAAATCATCTTGATATAGGAGTTACATACGTTTTAAAATGAGAATAACTTACATTCTTAACTTAGGAAATTTTCCAGATTTTTTCCTTTTATTTCCAAATATGAGTACTTTGAGTTTCTTATCTTATTCCTATCTAATTCAAAATTGTGAGATGTTATAATATCTCCCCCTTGGGAACATTCGTCCTCGAATGAGATTTCTTTCACTAAGCTTAGAATAGTAACATCTTTTCAACACTCAATAATCAATAACCTTACTCATAGTTTATAAAGTAACAATAACATAATTAATACCTTGATATGTATTCTCTCCGGATTAAAATATATGTGTATATCTTTTCATCATATCCTCTTCATCTTCCTAAGTCGCTTCTTCAACAATTAGGTTCTTCCAAAGAACCTTGAATGATCCAACCTTCTTGGTTATGAACTTGTGAACTTGGATATCCTAAATCTTAACGTAGAACTCTTCATAAGATAGGCTATTCTTAATCCCGAAACTTTTAGTTGGTACAATCAATGAAGCATCCGCGATATGAAATACTGAATGAACTACTACTAACTCTTGTGGTAGCTCTAACTCACAAGCTAAATTACCAATAGTTTTGTCTATGCGATATAACAAACATATTGGGGACTAAGATTCCCCTTCTAACCAAACCTCATATCACCCTTCACAAGTGAAACCTTAAAGTACACCCGATCATAAACTTCGAACTCCAATGGCCTTCTCCTAAAATCTGTATAAGATTCTTGTCGACTTTGTGACATTTTAAATAACTCTTGAATTACCTTCACCTTCTCCGTATCTTGGTGAACCCTTCTTATCCAACTTCGAACCACCCAATAGGAGATCTGCATCTTCTCCCATAAGGGGCTTCATATGGAGGCATTTGAATGTTTGAATGATAATTGATGATGTAGGCGAACTCAATGAAAGGTAGGTGACCATCCTAATTTCCCTTTAAATCAATCAAAAAAGCCCCAACATATCTTCTCAGGTCTGGATAGTACGCTCAACTTGCCTATCTATCTGAGAATGAAAAGCAATGCTTAAGTTCACCTTTGAACTCAAGCCTTTTTGGAAAGTTTTCCAGAATTGTGCACCTCTATTTGAAAATATGGAAACTTGGAATCCATGAATTCTCACCACCTCCTGAATGTATAAATTTTCATAATCCTGTGCCGAATTAGTGGTCTTTATCGGCAAGAAGTGGGTTGATTTTTTCATTCCATCGACCATCACCCAAATTGAATCATGCTGCATACGAGACCTTAGTACTGTGATGAAGTCCAAATTAATCATCTCCCACTTCCATTGAGGAAGTTCTGTATTTTGAGCCAACCCTCCAGGCCTTTGGTCCTCTACTTTAACTTGTTGTCAATTCGGGCACTTGGAAACAAATTCAGCAATGCCCTTATTCATACCCTTCCACCAATATATTTTTCTCCAACCATGGTAATCATTGTTTAATCCGGATGAATGGAATATCTGGAGCTATGAGCTTCCTACATGATCCATTCTTGGAGTACATCATCCATAGGTACACATAATCGACCTTGTATCTAAATACACCATCTACCCTTTTTCAAAAGCTAATACTCTTTCCTTATGAACATTTGCCTTCAATTCATGCAAAATGGGATCTTGGCATTACTTTTCTTTCACTGCTGACACTAATAATAATTCAACCCTATTTGTCACCACTATCCCTCTTTATGTGGAATGAATAAGTCGGACTCCTAGGCGTGCAAGAATATGCACTTTTTTAGATAGTTCTCTTCTCTTCCTCAAAATGGGTGGTACTACCCATGGACAACCTGCTTAAGGCATCAACAACAACATTAGACTTACAAGGGTGGTAAATAATGCTCATGTCCTATTCTTTGAGCAATTCTAACCACCTCCTTTGTCTAAGATTAATCTCTCTATGAGTGAACACATATTGTAGGCTCATGTGATCAGTTCATACAAATTTTGATGCCATAAATTCAAGGTAAATACTACAACAACCAACTCTAAGTCATGGGTGAGATAATTCTTCAACCTTCAACTGTCTGGAGGCATAAGCTATAACTTTCCATTATGTATTAACACACAACGTAACCCGACTCTAGATGAATCATAGTACACCACAAAACCTTGAATACCTTCTAGTAAGGTTAAGAGTGGGGCAGTAGTCCACTTCTTCTTCAACTCTTGAAAGCTCTTCTCACAAGCTTCAAACAATTGAAACTTAATTATTTTCTTAGACAACTTGGTCAAATGAGACGAGCAAGATGAAAACCCTTCAACAAACCTTCTATAGTATCCTGTCAAACGTAAGAAGCTCCTTATATCAGTTGAAGAAAATAGTATAGGCTAACTTTGAACTGCTTCTATCTTTTGGGTATCAACTCTAATCCCATCACTATTAACCATGTGGCACAAGAATGACACAAACTTAAACCAAAACTCACATTTTGAGAACTTGACATAAAACTCCTTATCTTTCGATGTATGAAGAACTATTGTGAAGTGACTAGCATGATCTTCTTTATTCCATGAAAGATTAATATGTCATCAATGAAGACAATAACAAAAACAACTAATTCAGTCTTGAAGACTCTATTCATAAGATCTATGAATGTTGTAGGCTTATAGGTCAACCCAAAGGACATGACCAAAAATTCATAAAGCCCATATCTCGTTTTCAAAGTTGTGTTTGGAATGTCGAATACCCTAACTCTCAACTGATAGTAGTTGAAGATGATCGAAAAGATCATATATTCTTGGAAGAGGACATTCTTGATGGTAACCTTATTCAATTGACTATAATCTACACATATTCTAAGGTAACCATTTTTGTTGCTCACAAACAAGACAGGAATGCCCCAAAGTGAGACACTTGGTCAAGTGAAACCCTTATGTAACAAATCTTTCAAATCTTTTAACTCTGCTGATGCCATCATATATAGAGGAACAGAGATAGGACAAGTATCTGAAACGATGTCGATGTCGAAGTATATTTCTCTCTCAGGAGGGACTTTGGGTAGATTATCAGGAATGACTTCTAGAAACTCTCTTAGCATTACGACTGACAGAATAGTAGGCACCTCAACACTTGAGTAATTAATTTGGACTAAGTGATAAACACACCCCTTAGAAACTAATTTCTTTGCTTTAAGGTTCGAAATGAAATGACCCTTAGGTACTACTGAACTGCTTTTCCATTCTAAGACTGGCACATTTGGAAACTGAAACTTGACTACTCATTTCTATAATCAACTGAGGCATAACATGCATGAAGCCAATCCATACCAAGAATGATATTAAAATCTACCATGTCTAACTTATCTAAATCATCCATAATACTCTTGTGATTGACTGAAATGAGACAATCATGATAGACTCTTTCTACTAGATTGGATTCACCAACAGGTGTGGGAACACTAAATGGTTCATTAAGTTGCTCATGAATAATATAAAAGTGCATAGCAACATATGGAGTTACAAATATAAACTCGTTCCTGGGTCTAGTAATAGATAAATGGTACAGTCAAAGACTTGAATCATACCAGTGACAACATCTGTTGAGTTCTTCTTCTCTTGGCGATTGTTAAGAGGATACACATGGTCTGTTAATCCATTCACACCAGAAGTAGCTCCCCTAGGTGCACCCCTGTCTTGTTGAGCAAATGATAAAGACTGGACTATATTGCCCCCATTACCATTTTCTTGCTTGTTATTTGGACACTCTCGTATCAAATGCGTTATCAAATGTGACCACACATAAAACAACCACTAGAGCCCTCACGACAAATACCAAAGTGGTTTTTACCACAGTTGGCGTTGAGAGGAGGCCAACTACCTTCTTATGCCACACTACCCTATGAATATGCAACTTTAGCTTTAGAATTCTTACCATAGTACTCATTTATGTTGTTAGGTGCAGGTGCACTAGCAGATGATGAGAAAGGACCCTTCTGTTTCTGTTGGAATGATGATTGTTTGGCATTACTCTTCTACTGCCAAGTCTCATTTTTGTCTTGTCTCTCTTGATTATATACTCTTCTCTGTCCCTGAGCTTCTCCTCTTCAACCTGCTACACATAAACCGTCAATCTCGATATTTCCATGTCGCCTATCAGCATTGCAGCTCTACTTTAAGTACTTGATGCATGACCCAAGCAAGTGACAAATAAGATCATCCTGCTCCTCATGACCTTAACCATTTAAGTAGCATAGCGGGACAACTGGGTGAACTTCAACCCATACTCATGCACACTTAAAGAGTCTTAATTTAGGGTAAGGAACTCTAGTACTTTAGCCTCTTTCAATTCTCAGGGAAAGAAATGCCCCAATAAATCCTCTTTAAAATAGACCCAACTCGAATGTGCTACATCCTCATCTCTGTCCTCCTTCCACTGATCAAACCAAGTCCTAGCCACATTTTCACTTGATATGTAGCTAACTCAAATAGCTCAGCATTACCAGCAGGTGTCATATAAAATACCTTCTTCAGTTTCTCAAAAAAAATTCTCCATATCCTCAGTAGTAACCGAACTCGTAAATCATAGAAGATTCATCCTCAAGAACTCAAAAATCCTTGAAGTGTCAAATTCTTCTTTTCGAGATCCTATCTGTTGCAAACTTTATTGCTCACAACTTGACTTAGCATCATTATTGCCTCTTTGAACTCATCATTAGAAATTTCTCCTTAAGGTTGCACTCCAGGTGCGTTGGGCAAATCTTGTACCTCTACATTCCTCCTAGTTGGGAGACCTCATGATGCTCTTTTTGGAGGCATAGTTATCTTAAATACACGCAAGCATGAGTTAGAGAGAAACTTTTAGAGACAAATTCTAACGCACGAAATGAATATGAAAGAAGTCAAGTATTTCCTAAATATCGCAACCTCTTAATTATAGATGTGATGCACTTCATACCGATAATTAGGACTCTATAGACACGACTTCAAAGACTCTCTATGACTCCTAAAATCTATGCTCTGATACAAAGTTTGTCATGCCCCGAGCATACACACTGATCGCTTCTGGAACTCAATGACCATTGCTTGCCTTGAGAACACCCTTGACATAGCTTACTTAACTTAGCAGAATACAAGTATCAATACTGTAATGATCAAATAATAGAACTAATTGAACAATAAGATAACTTGAATGTTTTAAAGATTTAAACATTCAACTTGGACAAAGTGGAAACCCAAGTCTATAACATAGGAATTGTAGGGTAAAGACCATTGAACTAGTAGCTATCTATATATGAAGCCTTCTAAAACTGAGATGGATGTTGGTACATACCCCATAACATCCTATAAAAATAAAGATAAAAACCAATAAATGTGTCCTCCAGAATGCAATGAGTCTTACACTAACTCCGAGTGCTCGGATAGATCAACAAAGCACGTGATGATGTTGATCCTGATTATCTGTGTCTACATCAGGATACAATGCATGCCAATCAGAATTAGTACATTGAATGTACGAGTATGCGAGTTGGAGTGCTAATCAACATAGGCTAGAAAAAGGAGTCTTGAAGAAACACTTACCTTGGCTCTTCTCAACTAATGAATAACTAAATCATTTCAATATAAAGCAATTTAAAAACAAGTGTAATATAAAAAAAGGTGTTTTCAAACATGTTTTAAACTCTTAATGTATACAAGGATACAATTAACTCTGAGATGTATGTAAAAATACAAATAGACGAATGTATATAAAATACAATACTTATGTAGGAGTTTCTCTAACCGAAGACCATCACTTAAGAGCTACAATTATGATACATCGATCTACTTAAAGCTGCCAGCGCATTCTATCCACGGCCAAATGTATATGACTTGAACTGCCTAATGGATCACTACTCTACTATGAAAATGGGTCATCTAAAAGTATGAACCTTTTCTATCCATTGTGGCTACATGGTATATGGGTGCTGTGAGTTGTCTGAACTTTCCCCTAAATCGGTGCTCAATATTACTCCAAAATATACTAGCTGTTATGTATTAAAAATATATTGATTATGTGGATTGAGAATAATTCTCAAAATACATAGCTCAAAGGTTGTCTTGAAAATATCTGTTTACCTTCTTGCTTCATTTACAAAGATATTTCTTTTTCACTTAAAACTAGCCCGAAGTCTCTTAAAAAATGTAAGTTTCCCTTCTTTCAAATGTGAAAACTTTTTAAGTTCTTTTGGAAATACTTAATTCCCATATACTGCTTTGATGCAATCCTACACTTTACTCTAAACCGAACTTGAAATTAAGTCTTAAAATGACACTTCAAATGCTTTTGAAAGACTTATGAAAACTTGAAATAAATTTCTATTTCTTATCTTTAGCCCTTAATCAAACTTATCTTTAAGTCTTAAAACAAGTTAATACATTTGCAAGAGACTTCATGAGAGGACTTCAGCAGTTTTCTAGACTTGGTTCTAGCTCTCCCTGGAATTTGAAGTTATGTATTCAAGGTTGTAATTGTGTTTCTAGATGATTTCTGTGTGATTAGAACTAATTAAGCTTAGTATAATATTTAGGAATTGTTAAAACACCTTAGAAGGGCTTCAGACTGAAATACAAAAAAAAAGGAAAACAACATCAATTTGGGCACTTTCGGGCATGCTGCGCCAGACCATCAGGTCTGAGGAAACATTTTGATGCATTGCAGACAAGGTACCTTATTCCCTCTATCGCAGATGGGGCGCACCGTCCCTAGCTCTACCCATATGCGTCTGAGCGATTTTCTCATCTCGTTTTCTAATCCTAAATTGCCTAAACCTCCATAGTTCATTTCTCAAACCCTTAGGATTGTTTGTACCTTCAATACCTAACATACATAACTCAAAAAACAACCTAAAATTAAGAATCAAAGCAACAATAGGCATTCAACAACTCAATCAACAAGAATTCAACAATATTATTCAAGAACATCACTATTCTCATTCATCTAATTCGGAAATCAAAGGATTGAAGCAAGATTATTGTGTGGTGAATTGACCCAACACTTAAATATCACACATACCTTGATAGGGATCACCCTCAACGAGATCCACAAGTTAAACCTTGGCTTTCTTGGCTAATCCTTGAATTTTCTCCCTTTTCTTTTTCTTTTATCTCTTCTCCAAGCCTGTAGCGTGATTTTGATTTCCTAATCTGAACCAAAACTTGTTTTTACCCAAAAAAATCCCTAAGACGAAATAGGATCTTAATTGGTTAAAAGGACTAGTTTGACCTTCATTAAACCCTGAGTGGGACTTTATTTACTTCAACAGCCGAACTTCCGATAGGCATGTCTTACTCATACGATGTCGAAAATGCATAAACTCGACAGGTTCGAAAGAGCTCTCCAAGGAATTTCCAAACATATCAAGAACTATCTTTAACTCATCCTAAGTTAGGAGTTACGAACATTTGAAAATGACCAAAACTCACTTTCTTCACTTAGGAAATTTTGCAGATTTTTCCTTTTCTTTCAAAAAATGAATATTTTTAGTTTCTTAGCTTATTCCTAGCTAATTCAAATTTTTGAGATGTTACAGTTTTGCGCGCAAGGGCGGGAGCTCTCCCGTTAGGGCGGGGCTATTGTGGCAATGATAAGATAGCTGAAGTAGGAGATTGGGAAATAGTCTAGGGGGATTGAGGAATGGTTTCCCCATTTCTCCCCTTTCACATCATAAAAATATCCAAAATCTCTCAATCTTTTAACTTCAAAATCTGAAACACAAGGTAATTCTCATTTCCCTTCAACTTTAATTTATTACTTGATTCGTTATTTTAACGTAGCATATGTACTTCCCTTACGTCCCCAACGTATTAACAACATCATAGTGTAAGGATTTTTTTTATAAAAACGGTCCAATAGATTAAAAAACAGGTAGAAGAAGTTGAAGAGTCCTATGGTGTAGAGCTTAGATTTTAGTCCTCATGTATGAGTTATTTTACCGATATAATTTTTTATTTATGTTATACGATAGATTAATACCCTGGTATGTTGAAGGTCTATAAAAAAGGTGGCTTTGGTACGATAAGGCGCCATTATAACACTTGGTGTTTATCCTAGATGAATGCTACTATGGTGTCCTTCACTATGCTACGGCGGCCTTTACAATTTGGCTAAAATGGGATTAGGGTCGTTGTGGCGGGATATGCTATATAGTTGCCTGCTCCTTAACATAAAATTTTTATGCTCGAAATTATATCCTACTATTGTAGGCTCTCTAAATGGAAGATCACAATGACGAACACTTACCCTTCATTTCATTCTCGATGCCACAAATCGAGAAAGATATCACGACCCATGTAACACGGGGTTCTATTGCGAGAGGGGTTTCATGCTGCACAGTCTATAGGAAAATGATCCTTCTTTCTATGCTTCTTTCTACACCATCCTACCTACTATATGATGGGATGAATCTCACCCAGTCATCAGTATTAAGAAAGCTTACATTCCTATAAATTCTACTGTCATCAATGAGACCTTAGAGGTATCGAAGGAACCAAACAATGAGTACGAGGTTAGGCTAAAAAAGATGGATTTGGAGTGGATGAGAGACCATATGGTTAAGCCTGTGCACTGGGATTAAGATCATAGTGCTACCACTGAGGTTATTACTACCATAGATTGGTCACCGAATGCTAAGAGGTGGTTACACTTGTTTGCTAAGAGGATTCGCGCATCAGGCAACTCCATCGACATGACCTTTACCTAGGGCTTGGTAGTGGAGTGCGCTATATAGGGCATCTTGCTAAATTTGGGTACATATATAATTTCCGAGTGGAAGATGTTCATATATTCATTCTTCTTACTGATTCTCATACTATGTTCATAATTTCCGAGTGGGACGGAGTGCCGCTCCTTCATGCCGATGAGGTACTTCCTCTGGATCCCCCTTTACCCTCTTCTGGTTAGAGCAGATTCTTCTTCTAGGAGCAAGATGATGAGGATTGGCAGGACTAGCCGCTAATTCGGACAATGAGGCACGAGTCGAGGAGGATTTGTCAGCCATTCAGTAGAGAATAGGGAGGGCCTATTCTAACTTCACTATGGCCCCACCCATCATAATCATAGAGGTTGAGATGCTTCGCCGCCAGTTGCATTAGTAGAGGAGGAAGAACAATTTTCTTTCTTGTGTTCATCGCCTATAACCACAAGAAAGGGTTTTGCTAAAATACACAGTGTCAAAACTCTAGAGGCTAGACATAAGATTACCAAGAAAATAGATTTTTCTTAATCATCACATAACATCTAATTCATAATTGTGACGAACTTCACAACAATGAACAAAACACTATATATTGTGGTTTAGTGAGACATAGACCCTAGTTTATTTAACGGTGTTCTCTAATATCAAGTTTGACACGACCGGGGAGCACCCCCCAGTCAGAATGGCGTCGTTGTACTATCAAGGACTCAGACAAACCTTTACCATTCTTCATAATATGTCATCAGTTAACAATGCGGAAAAAATAGAAAATTTTGCACATACTTAGTGAGGTATACTTAAACCTCTCACATAGAAGCTTACTAATGCTATTCTTATAGCAACATGTTATAGTGGGATCGTCTGCTAGTGCCTATTTGAAAGATCGTGAGAACGATATTCACTTGTATTGCTCCTGCTCAGAATCTCTGCCATATCGACAAAGGGGATTTCCAACACTTCACTTTTATGGACGAGGCAGATACAAGACTGATATCTATACTTTAATATTAACAATACCAAGTCCAAAGGCTTTTGAGTTTTTTTTTTTTTTGTTTAGCCCTCTTAGGCTTGTGACTTTTAAGACAAATATGCTTTTATATTTAAACTTTCCATATTTTGTAGCACATGGATGCTAGTTTACCAGCTTTCGAAACCTACTAATTACTTTCTAAGCTTTATGATGTATACTTGGTTGCTGAACATTAAAGAGGAGAAGGGGTTGCAGGGATTCATCCAGATCCTATTTGGGGTTTATTTGGGAAACTTGGATAAACAAGGGTAAAGTATGTTGGGGTTTTATCTTCCCCGTTCCTCCCTGGAAGAGAAGTTCCTCCTCTAGCGGTCCCTCTAGGGTGAAGAATTTAGCCGTAGTGGCTCATACAGGACCAAAACCCTTGAAATAAATGTTTTCTTGGTTTTTCTGCTTTCTACATTTTATAAAGGTTCCAAGCCTTGCATAATAATTTAGGATAGTTCTCCGAGCTAGGAACGTCATCATCTAACCCAGATTAATCCTATGATACTAAAACAAATGATTGAATTCTTATTATTTTAGCACCACAACCCACGCATTCCACGGATACTCATATACAGTCACACAACTTATTGATGGTTACGACGTACATCCAGATTTCCATGTTACAAATCATCTTGTAAATTATCTAGACCCTTTCATCTAACTTAGTCATTACTTTCTTGTCACAACGAGTCTCACGGTACTCAAATAGTAACAACACACATAATTTCAGTAATTTGGTCAGCTCGTTACACATATCAATGTTCAATCACATACTTATTTTGCACATATTCATATCATCACGCTAGGTATAACTTTTCATACTAGCAGTTAATTCAACAAAGAGCACACTTTCATAGTGACAACTAAACATCACAAAAAGGACAAAATTGTTTAATTAGTTTGATCGATAGATGACCATTACCAGTCATCCACACTTCTTATGCATCCCATAAGGTGAGATAATAATTGGAACTTTCTAAGTTCTAATCCACCTCAATTCTATCCCTTCATTCGTAGCTACGAAATCTAGATCACTTGTTGAGATACCAATTGCAGTCGGGAAATACCAATTGGACCCAACTCTTTGCAAGACAATAATTCACACGAAGGGAACGAAAAGATGTAATACTTCCTAGGATGCCTCATAGCTTCTTGAAGATTAGATATTGACATCAAAATACCAATTTGATAAGAGTGTATTCCACATTTTCATCTTGTACAGTGGAGACCGATATATATGCTCTGATACCAATTTGTCATGACCCAACTCACCGGGACGTGTAGTCACCCATTCTGACACATAAGTAGGAGAACCGTCATGCCCAATAGAAAAAACATGTAGAATTTTAAAGAAACGAAAATAAATATAACACTAATGATTTTATAAATAATACCTTTGGATACACTTTTAGTTTCACACGTAAAGTAATTTAAACAACTTCCACTTACTAAGAGTAGAACTGTATGATAAATAAAAGACACAAGTCCCACCATGCATAAGGAAGAATAGAAGTTGCAGGAGATTTTGTTTTGCTTCACCTAATGAAATGTCACCGATCCTATATCCAAACTATGTCAAAAAGACATAGTAAGAGTAGTATCTGTACAAAATACGCGTACAGACTTTATTGGTGAACCCATCAACCAACACATAACATAAGAAACCAACTACTAAGATCATGAAATAAATCACTCACTTCTCCACCTTTACACTTTCTTGAAAAACCTCCAATATACACTAGTACTCTAACTACTAACATCCTTATCAATCAATCTACTTAACAGGTTCTTGATTATAACCTAACCATTCTAATTCATTACCAATCCCCAAGTACACCCACAAGCATTCAAACTAATTGCTACGTTGTGTCCTTAATCCCCCGCTACATTACTCTACCAGGTCACATAGTAAAGTACCTAAAACTTCTTTACCACTAAATCCTATCTTTTTCAACAAGGAAAAATCCACTTAAGCATATTTCATCACATATACAACCTCTACTTCTTTCCATAACATTAGACAAACAACCCTTCCCATCCATTACTCAACCCTTGAACGTTTTACCCGTCCACTATACCCACCAAGTTCACTTAACACTAAGAACAATCACATATAAGTTGTCTGTATTGACCCGAGATCACCCTTAAGTCGTAACACGATGTACTCGACCTCTCTGAGGTATTATTCAAGCCCATAGATATCATTCATCGCATATGTATGAAAAGTAGTGTGGAATTACAACTTTTCATCATAATAGTAAAACTCTTTCATATAAGTATAAGAAAGAACTAAGTCTCTTCATAGGACATCTTAGACACATATAATATCATAGGGTTGCAACCCTTACATCAATTTGAAATAAACTACAGTTTATTACAAAGTCTTTTAAAATGGGAAACTAAAACATAAGCAATTTCCTCGAACATATGCTGGCATACCAAGCTTGAGAGAATGTTCTTTCCCATGCTTCAACATCTAAGATAATATTCACTTGCCACCTAAACTTGTATAAATATAGAAACATACAGAATTAACACGTTGAATGGATTTAGTTTGGTGAATATGCAAGAAAATCATGCAAAAATGGACATTTACCTTAAGATATGCTTTCATCCTATTTTCATAGAAACCTTCATAACACAAGAAAAAAATCACTTATAAAAGATATTCACACACAAAAAATAAGCCTTTTCATTCCTTTAGACCCTCTACCTAAAGTTACTCTAAGACTCACTTGAGTAAGACATGAAGAGACTACCCATAAGCCGTCTTCAAGCACACTAAAGTGATCCTCAAAGCTACCCTAGATAAGAACCTTTCAATTAACATTCTTTACTAAGATAAACTTATTCATTAGAGTAATTTAAGAGACTAGTAGTAAATTAGGGTACTTCACATAATGTTCTTGAAGGATCTAGGGAACTCATCCTAGAACCTTCAAAGCCTACTCGTGCCATATAGAGAGTATCTTATTCCTTTACCTACACGTTGTAAAAATTCTCAAATACTAGAGTGCACATCCCATATGATGATAATATGAACTAACCGACATTGACCATACGAGCTAGGTATGGAATCCGGTGTCATAAGGACCCCACACTGTGGAAGGGGTTCTACATGCCAAAGTTAGAACTAGTAATCATCCTATTTTGGCACATGGTTGAGGGATATCAAGGGCTTCTTTGTACTCTAGTCTCCTATCAAATAGAGCTACTACCACAAGTATATTATCTCGAGGCTTTGCGTTGTTTATCATAGAGTAATTGATTTCCTAGGGGTATTAGAGAAGGTACCATCACTAAGTCTTACCAACTCATAATACTCTTTTTCCAAGGATGGGTCCACTAGGGATGAAAACCAAGCTCTATTAGGATAGCTCATATAATAGTAGTAAATAGAGTACTTGACATAATTGTCTTGAAGGACCTAGGGAACTTATCCTAGAACCTTCATATCCAACTCGTGCCATATAGATAGCATCCTATTCCTCTACCTAAAGGTTGTAAAAATTCTCAAATACTAGAATGCATATCCCTTATGATGAGAATATGCACTAAACAACATTGACCATACGAAATAGGTATGAAATACGGTGTCATAAGGACCCCACACTGTGGAAAAGGTTCTACTTGCCAAAGTTAGAACTAGTAATCATCCCATGTTGGCACATGGTTAAAGGATATCAAGGGCTTCTTTGTACTCGAGTCTCCTTTCATGTAGAGCTACTACCACAAACATATGATCTCGGGGCTTTGCCTTGTTTCTCATCGAGTAATTCATTACTTAGGTGTATTAGATTTTTTGTTCGAGATTCAAGAGGAAGGAGAGGAACCACCGCCCAATGGTGCTTTTACGAAAGTATGGTCACCGGTGGCTAATACCTTCTCGAGACTATCAAACCTGAACTTCGTTCAATTCACACAGGCAGGGTGATTGAGGTGCGTGCTTCAACATCTAAAAGGTACCATCATTAAGTCCTACAATCTCATAATACTCTTTTTCCAAGGATGGGTCCACTAAGGGTGACAACCAAGGTCTCTTAGGATATCTCATGTGACTACTCTTAAAAGGGTGCCTTAGGTCTACCTATCAAATAGTTATCATTAACCTTCTTTTCATTAATAAAGGTTTCATGTTTTTAACCTTCTTTTCATTATTCAAGGTTTTACATTCACTTAGGATTCTAGACTCATAGAGAAAGGTTAGTCTTGCGGTTCAAGACATACTGTAGAATACCTCATTTAATCATCGAAGGAAGGGTACAACCTTTAGGTCTACAAATCCTAGACTTTCATTCAAACAATAACATTCAAGTACAAAGTAGGGGAAACTAGTATTCTAATGCAGGATACAACATCATTATATAAAGGCTCTCCCTAGTCCTTCTTCATGATATATCAACAACTAGAGAATAAACACATTCAATCATATCATTATAGCACCCATACAAGATCATATAGACATCGCATTAGTACCTTCACTTTATGCCTTCACATATACCATATCATGATCATACTATAATTTACAAAATGATACCGACAAGGCCATGTTCTTAACATATATAACAATTATTAATCGCCACCATAAGTGCACCATACCAATCAATAAAAATTCAATATCAATTCTATACTAAACAAAGGAATTAGGTAACTCACCACCTTCCAATAGACATAGTCACCATTGCTTAGCTTTCCAACAAATTCACATAACAAAATATCCGTACAATAATAATAAATACAAGACTAGGTACACAATTCATATATATCATTGATTCATAAATATTCAATACAGATATCAACATTACAATGAAAGCTATGAACAATTCTAACATTGACCAATACATAATTCAATAGCCCAATACAACCTACACGTGAATTCAATACAATTAAGCCATGATCGATGCACTCACTTTTGAGACATTATTAGAAATTCAAGGAATTCATGGATTCAGGGAAATTTTGTTCTTAAAACATTCAATTAAAATTTATGAACTCATAAAACATCACTTTAATATTTTTCAGGGAAGAACCCATGCCTAGAATTGAAAATAGGATTTCAATGTTTTTAAAGATCTTTGAAAATCCTTTGGAATTGGCTCCTTCAATGTAATAAGAATCAAGGATGAATTGCCATACCTTTATTGAAGAACTTACATAAATTTATGTAGAAATCAATAAAGAACTTCAATAGTTGCTTCAACCTTGCTTCAAGCGTCAATGGATTCTAGAGAGAACTTAATTTGATCTTGGGTTTTGATATGGAAAAGTGCAGTCTTGTTTCGGTTTTAGGTATATAAACTAACTTTAAATGCCTAAAAACACCTAAAATAACCGTCTAGGACTTAATTAGGATGTTGGGTGCGCAACTTGCCCTCCTCTTGGCTGACACCTACAAAAAATTGTAGGACCAAATGACGGTTGCCAAACAACGGGACGTCGTTTGATCGACGGGGCGTCCTAATGGGTCATCATGTTGGTCAGAGTTGTTAACTTTTGGGGTCTAATCTCCCACATCTATTTTTGGAACCACTCCCCAATCAATGGGGCGTTGTTTGAACCATTGAACGTTGTTTGATGGTCGTGTTTTCGATAGTTTTGACAACTTTGGTGTAATTGGGTCCTTCTCAAGGACGTTTTGGATGGTCCTTAGGGAGTCGTGTTGGGAATTTCAAACCTAAATATGTTCATTGAAATGTTAGGGTCCTATCCTCTCAATTTAGACACCAAACAACACAAAAACACGCCTAGGTACAATAGCACATACAAGTACTAGTTTCGGGACGTCTTGATCATTCTTTAATGCTTCACTTCCAAACTCTACAACCTGCCCTATAAAGCTATAATTTATCATTTTAACACCTTATTAACTTCTTATTAACTCATAAAACACAACATAGGATCTTTTTTAACAAAGTTTATTCTAGGGTTGTTACATTATCCCCCACTTAGAATAACATTCGTCCTTGAATGAAACTAAAACACTTTCAACATTTTCAAGAGATAAAGACTCCAGACTATACAATAATAAAGATACAATAATTATATAAAATACACATACCTAGGAGTAAAATCCACTCGACATAATCAACAGACTCAAAACACAACAAGAAAGAAGGAACAACATCAACGATTTATCATGAAATAAGCCTCTACCTTTTTTTTCATTTCACATAGGAGGAACTTCCTTCTCCACATATCATCATGCTATAACATTAATTCTTAGCACATCATGCAAAAATCTCATAAGACACATTTGTGCAACAATTTCAAGAACTTCAATGTTAAGCATGTTTACAAGCTCACTCATGAAACCTTTGGGCAATTTATTATAGACGCATAACAATGTGAAAGACAAAATCATTTGAACTCAATTTACCATATAAACACAACCTCATGAAAAAAGAGATATGCACAATTCAAGGTGATCAATAAAATTCATTTTTGACTCCTAAACACATGCAACATGCTACTAGAAAGTGATAACACTCAAGCTTGAATAGAATCGAAGAGAAGAAAAGAAATCCATCAACCCATATATTCAGAATACTCCCCCACTTGGGAAAAACCCATCAACCAACAAAAGGGAAACTATAACTAGCCTTCACGTTCATCCGAATTTTCTTCCTTATTAGCTTGGAGGCAATATAAGTGATTCCTCTTTGGTTCATCAATATCCAACACCGCCAGAAGGAGATTTCTTGGCCTCTCTTCTTCTAGCCACAATAGTAGGACAATCTCTCACCTTATTATCATCCCTTCTATAACTAAATCACCCCCTTGTACAGACTAGACACTTCCTAAAATCTTTCTTCCCACAATTTAACCAAGTAGGTTTATCAATTTTGGAAGCACCACCTCTCTCATAGTTAGCCTTAGGAACACTAGGAACATCTTGATTTGGAGCCATCTTCTTAAACCTAGGTTGACCTTGCTCATCAGTTGTTCCCCTCTTAGCATATCTACCTCTACTTCAAAGTTTAGACTTTTCAATAGATTGAGCATACACCATGAATCTCTATATAAAGTCATGTCACCATAAATCATTGTCGTACGACACTCTTCTTTCACAAGGTTAGAAATACCGGTCAAGAACCCACTAATCTGATTTCTAGGGTTCGACACCATATATGAAGCATACTTAAACAATAGACTAAATTTCAAGGGATACTCCTCTACACTCATGTTAACTTGCCTAAGGTTTATAAACTTCTCGAATTTAACCTTCCTCTTCTCACGGGGAAAGTATCTCTTTATTAATGCTTTCTTAAAATCCTCCCATTCTATAGGACCAGATTCAAACGACTGATTGTCTTTCCATTGTCTGTACCATAGTTGAGCAACCACTTTAATTAGTATGAAACGAACTCCACATTTTCCCCGAAAGTTACCCCCATAGCATGCACTATCTTATACGTCTCATCTAAGAAAGCTTGGGGATCTTCTGCTACTTTAGAGCCAATAAAGATAGAAGGATTCATCATCACAACATCTCTCAACCTAGAGGTCATGGTACTCTCAAAGGAATTCCTTCTAGGCCCTACATCTCGATTCGCTTGAGGTTTCATGGCTTTGGCTAGGTAAAAATAGCTCATCTAATTTCCTTATTAGTCATTTACGGGTGAACCACTAGAACCTCATTCTCTTGATTAGATATAAGTACTTGTTCAACTTAAGGAACTTGAACCACTTGGGGAACTTATTTACCTAGGGTAGGAACTCCTTTATTCCCCACTTCTGCATCCACTCTTTTTGTGGGCGTCTTTCTTGTATTTCTATCCTATAAACGCAAGAGAAGATATTAGGAAAAGACACTTACGACCTCAACTCTATGGAACGATAAAAGAGTAATGGAAAAAGGTAAACCTCTATCATCCTATAGCCTCTCGCTCATAGATGTGTCGCAACTCACTACCGATGAACAAGACTCTACTAGACGTGGCTATATGAGACTTTTAATCCTTAAGACTACTTCATAACCTTATGCTGTGATACGAAGTTTGTAACGATCCCAGAACACCCCAAGTCGTCACACAGAGTACTCGACTTCTTAAAGGTCTTATAAAAGCCCTTAGATATCATTCATTGCATATATATGAAAAGTAGTGCGAAATTAAAGCTTTTCATCATAATAGTCAAACTTTTTTTTATAGAAATATAAGAAAGAACTAAGTCTCTCATAAGCCATCTTAGACATATATAATATCACAGGGTCACAACCCTTACATTTTCCGAAAGAACCTATAGTCTATTACAAATTCTTTTAAAAAGGGAAAGAAAAACACAAGTCATGTTCTCGAACATATGAGGACATACCAATCTTGAGAGAATGCTTTTCCCAAGCTTCCACTTCTAAGATAATCTTCACTTTCCACTTACACTTGTAGAAATAGAGAAACATATGGAATTGTCACATTCAATGCACTAAGTATTAATAACATGCAAGATAACCATGCAAAAAGGGACACTTACTTTAAGATATGCTTTCATACTATTTTGATAGAAACCTTAATCATAATAGTTTCATAGACATAATATAAGTGAATAATTACATATAAAAGACATTCAACACTCACAAGATAAGACTTTTTATTCCTTTAGATGCTCTATCTATAGATACTCGAATAATCACTTGAGTAAGACGCGAAAAGTCCACCCATACACCCTCTTCAAGCACATCTAAATGATCCTCAAAGATACCCTAGTTAAGAATCTTTCAGTTAACATTCTTTACTAAAAGAACCTTATTCATTAGAGTAATTTAAGAGAAAAGTAATAAATTAGAGGACATCACATAATGGACTTGAAGGACCTAGGGAAGTCATCCTAGCACCTTCAAAGCGTACTCGTACCATGTATAGTTATCATCCCATTACTCTATCTACCTACACATTGTAAAACTTCTCCAATACTAGAAATCACATCCCATATGATGATAATAGGAACTAAAAGACATAGACCATACGAGCTAGGTATGGAATCCGGTGTTATAAGGACCCCACACCATGGAAGTGTTATACTTGCCAAATGTAGAACTAGTAATTATCACCATGTTGGCATATGGTTATGGGATATCAAGGACTTCTTTGTACTCTAGTATCTTACTCAATTAGAGCTACTACCACAAGCATATCCTCTCGGTGTTTTGCCTTGTTTTCCATAGATTAATTAATTCCCTAGGTATATTAGGGAAGGTACCATCACTAAGTCCTACCAACTCATAATACTTTTTTCTAAGGATGGGTCCACTAGGGCAGCAAAACAAGGTCTATCAGGATAGCTAATTTGACTACTCTTAACAGGGTGACTTATGCCTACCGATCAAGAGTTATCATTGATATTCCTTTCATTTTTCAAGGTTTCATATTCTTAACCTTCTTTTCATTATTCAAGGTTGTACATTCACTTAGGGTTCTAGACTCATCGATAAGGGGCACCGTGCTTAGATCTACCGGTTCAATACATACTCTTCAATATCTCATTTAATCATTCAAGGAAGGGTAACAACTTTAGGTCTACCAATCCTACACTTTAATTCTTTCATTCATCTTATATAATTAAAGAACCAAGTAGGGGAAAGTAGTCTTCCAATACAAGATACAATATCATTCTATAGAGGCTATCCCTAGTCCTTCTTCATCATATATCAACAACTAGAGAAGAAGCACATTCAATCATATCATTATAGCACCCATACAAGATCATATAGACAACGCATTAGTACCTTCACTTTATACCTTCACATATACCATATCATGATCATACTATAATTAACTTAATAATGCCGACAAGGCCCTGTTCATAATATATATAAGAATTATAAATTTCCACCATAAGTGAACCATACCAATCAATAACAATTCTATACTAAACAAAGAAATTAGGTCAATTCACCACCTTACAATAACCATAATAACCGTTCCTTAGCCTTTTCCAACAAATTCACATAACAAGACCAATGCTTAGGTAGAGTCTCTACCCCTACCTAGACCAAGCTAAACCCCTTAGATTGTCCTAGTTAGAGTTCAATCCTTTAATTCATTTTACCTTTTGGTAACATCTTTCTTTAATAGAAATAGACCACATGAGCTAGTGTGGAATCTAGTGTCATAAAATCCTATACCGAAGGAAGGAGGACTACTTGCCAAGGCAGTAGAAAAACATAAAACATATAAACTACGTGGATCCACTAGCTAGTATTGCTATGAAGGAAACATAGTTCAAAAACTAGGAGATGTAGTTGGGACCCTCTTTATGATCCATGCATTGTAGTCTCCAATCTCAAGATTAATTTAGTGCTCCTACCTTCCCTATGTAGGAAGGGACACTCCTCAATCTAGTTCACTCGGTGCTAAGCTAGAGTCTCTTTTTGAAATGTCTTTAAGTCTTTAATTATTGAGCATAGCTTAGTTTAGATCATAGGGTCTACCCCTTGTATAACAATAATCATCAATAGCTCAATCAGAATTGTATGAGTATAAGTCATTTCATTACAATTTATATATGAGAAAGCACATTAGCATTTCATATCATAATAATGCACATTGATAGTCATCACCATCCTTATAACATATACACCTTAATAAACCTCACAACATAGTCAAGATATTTCAATTCAACATCATACCATCCTATCAATCCTACTACAAGGCTAACTCCAATATAACATCATGACTTAACCACAATTAATCACAATTGGAAGTAAAGATAGAGATATAAGACATACCAAGTCTCCTTCATATTTCATAATTTAGGTATTATAATAAACCCTCAATTCAATACAATTTAGATGTACCACATCATAATTCAATAATCAACATGATAACAACGCTAGAAGAGTCACTACACCATAATTTAATACTAAATCAAAGCTTAAACCAAGATACTTAGGTCGATTTCCATAACCTAGATCACTTCTCAAGGACAAGTATGAAAAGATACAAATCATACAATTTTTTTATGATTAGTCTAACAGCATCATCTAATAGTGATTTAACATAAAATCAAGTCAATTGAATCAATCCCAACCTAATTCACATCAAGATCAAACATAGGGTTAAAGGTTAAGGATCATGCTCTTCAATTTAAATCAAACCATCACAAATTACCATAATCGAGTTAAAATACATGTTAATGTATCCATTATATCCTAAAGAAAACATAAAAAACTCAGTTCATAATATCAAATTCATAAATGAATGAAACCCACTTGAAAACCCAACTTTTAGAAATACTTTGAAGGATCCTTTTGAGGAAAGAAGTCTCATAGGTGAATTAGATCTTATACGTCAACGTTTGATGAAGATTTGATGGTGAAATCATCCCTTTCCAGCCCCCAAAACCTCCCCCTAGCTTGTCTTCAATGGATTCTTCCAAATAGAGAGAGAAAGAAGAGAGTTTATTTTATGAGGTGTGTTAAGACTAATAAGGGCTAGGGGTCTTTATATTGGGGCTTAATTAACTTAATTAGATTCCATTAAGCCCCCAATTAATCACTTATACCCCTACCTTATTAAATGAAACAAACTTAAAAATGTGCAGGAAAGTTGCAGGCCCATCGACGAGACCTCGACAAACGGCCTAGTGGTCGATCAGCTGCTAGGCCTTCCTTCTATGCTGCACAACTGTCGTTCTTGTCCGAGACTATGCAATTGTGGTTATTCATCAAAAAGTCTAAGTGTTGGTCGATGGTTGGCAATGACGACATGTCGACTCACACACGGATCTCGACCGCCTCGTGGTTACACACTGCCCAGGCAGTGTTGACACCAACGTGCAAGGGTCCTCCACAAGGGCCCTTGGTTGGTACTTAAGGAGTCTTACTCGAACATTTTGATCAAGAGTCACTTAAACACCTATTAACTACCCTTCCACCATTTTTTTTATGAATTTCTGACTCCTAAAAGCTAGTGAAATAGGCTAAGGCAAGCTAGTACCCCTTAGAACTAGATTTCGAACGTCATGGACGTTTTGGTTCCTAAACTTTCTAAATGACCAATATTTATTAGAATAATTATTTGAAACAGTGTTTAGACCCCATGACACCTATGTTAGGCTTTAAGACTCGTCTTGGATTTTAGAGGATATAACTAAAAATTCATAATGCCCATATCCGGTCCTAAAAGTTGTCTTTATAATGTCACATTGCCTAACTTTCAACTGATGGTAGAATGATCTGAGATCAATTTTCTAGAAGCAAGAAGCACACTGAAGCTAGACGAAAAGATCGTTTATCATTGCAAGAGGATATTTATTCTTGATGGTCACCTTATTCAACTGATGGTAATTTATACACATCCTAAGGAAACCATCTTTCTTTCTCACAAAATAAGACGGGAGCGCCCCAAGGTGAGACACTTTGTCGAATAAAGCCTTTGTATAACAAATCTTTCAATTGTTCTTTCATCTCTTTTTACTCTTTCGCTGCCATTCTATATGGCAGAATACAGATAGGATGAGTATCTGGAATGACGTATATGCCCAAGTCTATATTTCTTTCAGGAGGGATAGATCATCAAGAATGACTTTTGGAAACTCTTTCACTATAGAAGCTGATGGAAGGGAAGGTACCTCAGCACTTGAGTTACTAAATCGGACTAAGTCATAGATACACCCCTTTGAAACTAACTTTCTCGGCTTAAGGTGCAAAGTGAAATGAACCTTAGGCACTGGTGAACTACTACTCAACTCTATGACTGGCTCATTAGGAATCTGGAACTTGACATCTCAAGTTCTACAATCTTTTGACATTAGAATTTACCATGTCTAACTCTACTAGATCAGCCATGGTGTTCTTATGATTGGTGGAAACAGGACAATTATGATAGACTATTTCCACTAGAATAGACTCCCTAATAGGTGTAGAAACATATAAGGCTTCACAAAGTTTTTCAGGAAGAATCTCATACTAATTCGACACATAAAGAGTTACAAAAGATAAACTTGCTTCTGGGTCTAACAAATATCAAAAGTAATGACTTTGATCATACCCATGACAACATTCGGAGAGTTTTATTACTCTTGGAAGCTAGTGATTGCATAGAAATGGTTTGCCCCGCCGCCAGTAACAGATTTGGCTCCTCTAGGTCCAGCTCTGTCTGGTGGAGCAATTGATGTTGTTTGGGATCTATTGCCTGGATTTCCACCTCCATACTTATTCTTGGGACACTCTATCATGTAGTTCCCCTCATGACCGCATTTAAAACTACTTGATTGGCCATGAAGACACTTACCAGCATGGTTTCACAACGCTTACCACATGTATGAGCCCAACTACCTCCTTGTGCCACAGTACCTTGGGACTAGGCTAGTCTAGCCTTAATGTTTTGCGAATTTTATCCATTATACTAACATCTATTTTTGGGTTCAGGTGCACTAGCGAATGATGGTACATGCCCTTTTGTTTCTAAAATTGTGGTCGATTGACTCATTCCTAGTCTTAGCTATCTAATTCCTATACACCTCTCTTTCCCTCAGCTTTCCCTCTTCCACTTGTTGCACATAGACAATTAACCTTGAATGTCCATGTCGCCAATCAACATTACGACCCTACTTTTTTTGCTTGAAGCACGACCAAAGCCAACAACAAACAAGCTCATTCTGCTTCTCATATCTTAAGCATCTTTAAAGCATAGAGAGACTGTTGGGTGATCTTCAACACATACTCCTGAACACTCAAGGAATCCTGTTTCATACTAAGTAACTCATGCACCTTTGCTTCCTTCATTTCTCTAATAATGAAACGCCCCAAGAAAGATTTTTCAAAGCAAGCCCAACTCGGATGTGGTGCATCCTCACCTCTGCCCTCTTTCCACTGATCGAACCAAGTCCTAGCCACATTCTTGAGTTGGTATGCAACCAGTTCGACTCTTTCAACACCAATAATACACATCACATTAAATACCTTCTTCAACTCTTCCATAATGTTTCCCGAATCTTCTGTGATGCTTGAACCAACGAAGCTTGGGGAATTCAACCTCAATAATTCCTAAATCCTTGAAGTATCAACCCCTTCTTGTCGAGCTCTTCTTTGTTTCCCAACTTGATTGGTCACAACTTGACTCAGCATCTGGATAGCCTCACGAAACCCAACACTGGTAACTTGCCCTTGAGGTTGCACAAAAGTTCATTAGGTACCTCTGGCTCCTCTAAATTTCTTCTGGCTTTACAACCTCTAACAAATCTTTGTAGAGGCATGATGATCTTTGAAACACGTGCAGACATGAATTAGGGGGGAAATTTTTAGAGGTTAACTCTAATGCACGAAAAAATGAATATGAAGAAAGTGAAGAAATTCCTAAATGTCACAGCCTCCTACTCATAGATGTGGCGCGCTTCACACAAATGACTAAGACTCTATGGACACATCATGGACTCCATTACACTCTTCAACTCTACGCTGTGATACCAAGTTTGTCATGCCGGAGCATACACCCTGGACGTGGCCGACACGCAATGACCATTGCTGGACTTAAGCAAACCCTTGGAATGACTTACTTAACTCTACGGAAGACTTAACTTAACTCAATTGTAAAGCTAGAAATATTCTCACGAGAATTACTTTAAATAATAGTCTTGGCCGAAATGACACTTAAGTCTAAAAGCAATATATATAAAGAGAGACTCATAACTGACTGTCTGACTATCTATTTTTCTATGAATCTTATAATAATACTATGATGAATGTTGGAACAAACTCCACAACATTCTACAAAGGAAATACGTAAACCAATTAAAAAGTTCTCCAGAATGCAAGGAAGCTCACCACTAACTCTGAATATTCAAGTTTGATCAACGAGGTGCTGGATTGTGATCCTGGTTACCTGCGTGTGCATCATAAGACGATGCAGGAAAACTGGCATCAGAACATTGAATGTACGAGTATGCTAGTTGGAATGCTAAAAGACAACTAGTAAGCTTGAAATGATTAAGAATGAACTTACCTTGGCTCTGTTCAACTAAAGAAGAGCTCAATATAAAGTAGGAAAGACACATCAATATATATATATATATATATATATATATATATATATATATATATATATATATATATATATATAAAAACTCAACTTTGCTTATATATGAAAGTAATATAGTTTTTATGGGAGATTCTTCAACCGACAACCATCAGTATGAGCCTAAGCGATCGTACAACGTCTTACTCACATTGCAATAGGACCTCCCTATACCTTGACATCGGTATAAAACCTTAACTACTAAGTGGATCCACTAGTATATGCTAGGAAACACTAAGGAATCATCTAAAAAGTATGATCCTTTATTTGTCCATCTTAGCCACATGGTTTATGGAGACTTGAGTTGATATGAACTCGCGTCCCCATATTGGTGCTCAATACTACTCCTAAAATACTTGACTCATATGTATTTAAAACAACTTATTCTCTAGTTTGAGGTAATGGCTCAAACTTATCTTTAAAAGCTCTCTTAAAAATCATATCTACCCTTTTTAAAACTAGTCAACGGCTCTGTGGAAGTCTAGCTCCTTTCTTTCTCAAAATGTGAAATCATTTGTACTCTTAGGGACTAATTTGTTCATTTCTCTTGGAAATCATAGTTCAAGAGAAATAAACTCACTCTTTGCTCTTTGCTTTACTTGAAAGTTAACTCTTAGGGAATACTAGTTCCCTTATAGCTTTTTTGACTTAGACTTAACTCCTTAATCATTGCTCAACTTGTAGCTTGAGCCTTAATACATAGTAAAAATATTTGTGTAAGACTCTTTAAAACTCTAAGAACTCATTTTGACTTGCTTCTTAGCTTTTAAACTTGACTCTTAATTTCTTTGACCTTGATATTAACGTTCCTTTAATTGGATTATGGATTTAAGGACCATAATCTCATATTTATAGATTATTTAATGATGTTTATATGCACTTTAGAGTGTTGGAATTAAATACGAATTGTAGGTACATCACTTAGAGCTAGTACAAAAATATGGGGGGAAATGAGATCTCTAGGTGACTCTGGCACTCTAAGAGTCGTGGGGAACTAGAGCTTGAAGGATAGAGACTTTGCTAAGAGGATTTGGATGGTGCGGCGCGCCAGTCTCTTGAGGAGCTCTGGCAGGAGCGGCGCCCGGGGCTTGTCCGACAGGATTTTTGACTTTTTTTCTCCGATTTTCAATTCTAAACCTTTTAAACTTCCATGGATCTCACCACAAACACTTAGGATCACTAAAATTATCAATACCAAATAGTTTAGACTCGTAGAACAGCACGAAAACATGAATCAAACAACCAAAGGTAAACTACAACTTAACCAACAAGAATATAACAATTTTTCATCAAGAACTTAAATGTTCATCATTCAATTTACTCTAATTGCGTTAAATTAACATATTGTTGTGTGGGTTTAAGAACCTAACATCAAAACATCTCACATTCATTAAAGGGATCACCCTTGACGAAGTTTACTTAACCATGTTTGCATTCTTGGCAATCTTTTCTCCTTTCTCCTTCTACTCTTCTCTTTTCTCCCAATACCTAAGCGTATTCAATATTATAAAAACTGATTTACGGCTTAATTTTACCCCTAATAAACCATTATATGAAATTAGGAAATAGTACGGTGAAAAGACTACTTTACCGTTACTAAAATACGGATTGAACTTTTCTCAGTAACAGTTCAACTTCTTATAGGCATATCTCCATCATACTTTATCGAAAATGCTCAAACTTGGAGATGTTATAAATATATCTTCAAGAGCTTTCTATCTATATAAAAAACAGGCCCTAACTCATCTAGAGCTATAAGTTGTGGCCATTTGAAAATGACCAAAAACTCACATTTGCACTTTGGAAAATTTCCAGATTTTTCCTGTTCTTTGCATAAATAACTATTCTTAGTTTCTTTTTTTAATCCTAGATATTTCGGTTTATGAGATGTTACAATTTTTTCAATATCTCAAACCTTTTTTAGAGGTGAGATGTGACATTTATCAAACAATACATGAACATGTTCCTATCCATACGAACACAGGTCACATTTTCTTCAAGAAATGGATTATAGCCATATGTGCACGCTCCATAAGTTTTTATCAAAAACTCATTGTCATGCTTTTGCATTTATTAAATATGACGCACCTCAACATCACTTTAAGAGGTCAAATGTACCAAAGGTACTACCATTTTGTATTCCTTTATTTCGATGGAGGATTTACAAAACTTTTCAAATTGGGTTGCACCAACAACAATGTGCCCAATAACTTTTCATACCACTTTAATGGATACAAATAACATTCACATTTTTTAGGTCATCTTAAGGACCCATATTGTTGTTCATTTTAATCACCACAATGATGACCATTAATATTTTATCACACTCATATTCAAATATTCAACCACTTTTAATTTTATACATATTATGCGCTGCTACAACATTCACACAAGTGAACGAAAAAAATTAATTGGACAAATTTCATGACTTTTCAGTCAAAAGTATACAATGTTATGTTAGTCATCATCATATCATCACTACAATGCATGAGGACTTAAACTCAATGTCTTACTCATATAAAATGTCTTTGTTCAGAAGTCAATGAGACTTGAACCCAAATTCTAATTATCATGGTGCACCGAGACATTAACTTTTTGACTTACCATTTGGCGCGGTCAAATTTGAATTCATCGTTTTACCTTCAATCAATATATTGATAAACCAAATACATTACAAAAAATATCAAAATCCATAAATATAATCTGTTTTACTAAAGCATAAGAAAAATGAACAAAATCAATCAATTAGTACAACATATTG
This sequence comes from Solanum peruvianum, assembly GCA_027705065.1. Lineage (NCBI taxonomy): Eukaryota > Viridiplantae > Streptophyta > Magnoliopsida > Solanales > Solanaceae > Solanum > Solanum peruvianum. Next base: position 40,562,977 of record JAKWJD010001766.1, on the reverse strand, counting down.
GAATCATAAAAATGTCTTAAGTGGAAATAAATTAATACCTTTTGACTTTCCTTCTCAATATTGTTACAGTGATTACATAATTTACTAACCATTTTAAAATAACTACAAAATAAACTTTGTTAGTACAAATAATATATTAATAACTCAACAAGTAAATGTTTAGATAAAGAAAAATAAAGAGGTGCAAAAGAAACCTATAATGATAATCCAATCAATATCTATATGTCACATAACTCAATAACTTATCTTTTAATAAAGGGATAATGTCCAAGTACCCCCTCAACCAATGCCCGAAATCTCAGAGACACACTTATACTATATTAAGGTCCTATTACCCCCCTGAACTTATTTTATTAATAATTTTTTACCCCTTTTCGACCTACGTGGCACTATCTTGTGGGCCCAACGATGGTTGACTTTTTTTCAAACTAGTGCCACGTAGGCTGAAAGGGGGTAGAAAATTATTTATAAAATAAGTTCAAGGGGGTAATAGGACCTTAGTATAGTATAAGTGTGTCTTTGGTATTTCGGGTATAGGTTCAGGGGGTACTTGTGCATTATGCCTTTAATAAAAGCTCATAAAGAACAATTTTTTTTACAAAGTTTTAAGTTGAAAAACAATTTTTACCTTTAAGATATAAAAGTGATCAAATTAAAAGTTTGCTCAAAGTAAAAGCAACTAACTGGACTCATATGATTTTGAGATGGTGAGAAGACTAATGATGCATAGTAAAAAATAAAATATAAAATAGATTATATCATAATTTACCTTGTTTTCAAGAGAAAAAGAAAGAAAAATATTTCTTTTCCTTATTTATATCTACTTTGCTTCAATCCTTCAACATTAGAACAATCATGTGGATAACGTGTTGTAAAACTTAAGAACAAAAGAATAATATAATGATGAAGGCAAGAAGAATATAATACAGGAGGAAAAATATAATATAGCTTTCTTTATTTCATGTATTCACCATATCTTAAAGTGCCTACAATATGAGAGTCATACAAAAGGTTAGTCATAAACATTCACGTCAACATGAATATAGTAGAGGGAGGTTGTGGAAGTGAAAGGTTATAAGAATAATGGTTATAACTTGGAGGTTATGCAGGTTATGATTATCTTTCATAATGCAGGAATGTGATGGAGATAATGGGTAAGAGTAACTTATTGATGTAGTAAACATGCACACTATAAAATTTTATAACTATTTGCTTGAATGTATTGGATGATAATTTCTAAATGGACGTATTTTTCTTCAATTTTAAAAGAATGACTTTCCATATAATTTAAAAAATACATTCTTAAATTTTCTTTCAAAACCACCATCTAACTAGACCCAAGACTCTTAATTCAAACCTTGACCCATGATTCAACAACCGAGCCAAGACTGCTCTCAATCCCTAGTTGGATCCGAGACCGACGCTGCCCGATCCCCGAATCGAAACCCAATGCAAATTCTTATTTGGGACTCAATTCTTGACGCTAACTCAAAATTTGACTCTCACTGAGATTCGACTCAAGACTCGACTGTAAATACCGAACCTGAAGGAAGACTTGACTTTTGATGCGATACCAAACTTCTGACCCGAGAATAAATTCTCATCTAGGGACTTGAGACTTACCTTGACCTCAAACCTCACTCGCGTCCTGATTCTCAATTTCAACCTCGAAACAAGAGTTGACTATAAATCTTGATTAAGATACAAAGTCCTGACTCGACTCCTGATCTTGACCCAAGATCAATCTAGTGGTCCATACCCCACCTAGGATCGTACTCCTAACTTAGAACATAATATCAAACCATGAACCCTCCTCATGACATTACACTAAATATTGACCTCAAACTTGAACCCTTACCTATGATTTAGCTCCCATCCTTTACCATAACTTTATATACCAAGACCATATTCTCGACCTTGATACCAAATTTTGACTCTGATCTAGGTTACGATCCCTCACCCGGCTTGTAAGTAGTGGTATGGTATGGTGGTTGGAGTATATGGAGGAAGGAAGGTAGTGGTGGGTAGATAATGCGAGAGGGGGCATGAAAGATGCATTGGTTTGTTTGTATTGATCTGAAAAATATTCTCTTAAATGTTTAAGGATTTTCATATATATACCCATATTTTATCCATATTCGTTCATAATTTATGGGTCCATAATATACTAAAGTTGATACTGACCCAACTAAGATATAAGTGATCCAACTCATTTAAAATGGATTTAGTTAGATGGGCCAATTTAAAACATTGTCTCCAATTTCCACCTCTAATTGTGAGCAAATTAGATTTAAAAGTTTGTACTGAGTTTTAAAAAACCCTAGTTGCTTGCCGCTCTTATAAATATAATGTTTCAACAATTCCTCTCATTCAATCACACAACTCAACCTATTAGGGTGGAAACACTTCTCAACCTATTGCGGCGGAGATGAAAGACATTCAAAACACTGAAGAGGACATTGATGACGATGATGAAATTCAATTACAACATGAATCTTTTTTGGCGATTCAACAAAATTAAGTCAACAAGTTGTAAGTTCTTTCTTTTCTTTATTTAATGATGTACGGTTCAGTTCTTCCACAGTGCTTTCATGGACTATCTCCTTAAAATACCTTATTTTATTTAAAATATTCATGTTTCAAAAGTCATTCTTGTTTTAGTAGTTGTAACACATTTAACATAAAATAACTGATATTACGTCTTTTAAATTTAACTTTTTTTCAAGATCCAAAATAATAAATCTTACTAAAAATAAGTGATTAATTCAACATCAAATAAATAAAATAAAAATCTAATTTATTCAATCTACTAACTAAAAATAATTTGTAATGAGTGGTTCAATTTCTTTTTATAGATTTAAGTATTCACATTTGATAATACACATTATTAAACCATTTCTATTTTGAGATATAACCAAAGTAGTGAATCAAGTACATTTGAAGAATTTTTTTTCAATTTAGCTCAGTCTATGTGAAACTGATATATTTATATAGAAGTGAATCTGAAAATTCAAGAGTGATTATTCATCTTTTATAACATAAAAGTAATTAATTTTTGTATGTTACATTAAACAAAATCATATCGTCCAGATATAAAAAATATCACTTTGATTCGATTTTTTAATTGAGAGAAGGACTCGGAATTGACTTTTTTATTAAAAAAATCACCAAAAAAATATCTTGTAGCATAATTAGAGTTTTATTTTAGTACAATTAAGTTAATCAGTTAATAAACCAATAAGTGTTGTTTTGGGGTGGTAAATCCTCCTTTATTCTTAGCCAAAAGGTCTCGAATTCTTGTGTTCGAGTCCCCTTAAGTATGAAGTTTCTTTTGTCATAAAGTACTTTAACCCCCACCCCCACCCCACCCCCCCAACAAAATGTGAGACTTCCTAGGGAAAAAATCTAGATTTAGTCGGGCTCAAATATTAGTTCTAACGCCGAGTAAAAAAAGATAGGTTAGTTAATTCGTTTTCTTACTCAATGTATATATTTGACCAGTTTCAAAAATGAATTAAGCATTTTCATTAAATTAAAGAGTATCTCAAAATGTTATTCCTGGTTCCACTAAGAAAATATTCTCCAAATACTACTAATTTAAAATTCACACACAAAAAGAAAAAAACAAATTCAAAGAATATAAGATCGTAATTTTTTTTGTCATTTTATCATTGTACAAGGAGTAAATCTCTTTTTCATCAACAAAAAGAGTTTCCTTTGCATTTCATGCATGAATCAATCTTTTCCAAATCTTGAAATCTCCTACAAAATTTTATGGTATTCGAAGCTTTGCAAAAGATTGAGCACGAAGCACACAAAAATTGATGTTGAAGATGTGTGTGAGTGTGTTTGTGTGTGTGTGAATATATATATATATATTTATATATATATATATATATATATATATATATATATATATATATATATATATATATTGGCTCCTTATTTTAAATGAAAACTTTTTTAGTTACTTTGTGATTTTCATAAAAAAAAAAATATGTATGTGAATCTTAAGTAGATGAAATAGTAATCCAAGGGTAGATTGCTTGGTGGGGCAATGGAGAACAATCGAGATAAAATTTTAGTTATCCATTGGGTTATCAAAAGTATCACTTTGATTGGATTTTATTAAAAATTACACCTAAAAATTATCTTGTGGCAAATTGATTTGTTGTGATACTTATCCAACTACTTCTCATCTAGCCTATTCGTTCACACAGGAACACCTGAAGGGAGTTGGTATTGTTCACAGTGTACTTTCCACAAATGTGAGGACGTGGTTAAATATAGTGAAACATTGAGTTCTCCCTCTGGATTAAAATGTTCACGATTACTAGTAGTGTAAGCTCGAGAAGGAGAACCAATTCGTGAACATTTTAATACACCAGGAGAACTAAATGCTTCACTACATTTAACCACGTCCCCACATTTCTGGGAAATGCACTGTGAACAGTACCAACTTCTTCCAGGAAGCTCCTGTGTGAGCAAACAACAAATCAATTCGCAACCATCACCACAAAATTTTGTATGATATTTCAAAAATTAAGTTATTAGAAAGTTGTAGATAATGAAGATTTATTGATAAATTCATATTGAATTTGAATCAAATCTTTAATTAATTATACATTGACCAAATCAAATTAATAATTAAATAAGTTTTATTAATTAAATTAAAATTGTATGACTTAAAAAAATTTAAAATTACATTTAGGCCAGTCCATTAACTTAACACGACAAACCAATTCATGTTATTCAAGCTCAATGTCGTCTAAAATTACTTGGACCAAAATACACCTAAAACTCTTGCCTGGGCCTATATTAAAGTATTTCATAAGAAGACCCCTTTATACAGATATGAGATAGGGTTTTAGGATTATTTAGAACCAAATAATTTTAGACAACCTTGGGTACGAAGAACATGAATTGGATTATATTTTAAACCTAATGAACTTCCCAAATGTAAGTTGAATTTATTTAAGTCATATTATTTTGACTTAAATATTAATTTGAAAAAATTAATCAGTAATTTAACTTGGTTTCAAAAATCTTTTTTTATGATATGTTTTAAAAGTCTGCCTTTTTAAGAAATTTTTTTCCTCAATCAAATATGCAATACAAAATGCTATGGAGGGAGTACTTTTGATCTTCTCTTCAGCTTGAATGAAGTTTGAGAATAAACTAGTCTAAAGGTATGTTTTTTTAATGTAACAACTTAAGTAGGTGAACGATTCTTCTAAACACCTTAAGGTTTATGCATATAATTCTTTCTTTGTCTGTTCTATTAACATTTCCAATTACTCGATGATGTTAAAGATATGACATTGAAATAAATTAATCCAACAGCTAATTGATAAGGGGACAACTGTCAAAAAATCTATTTAAACAAACAATCCGTCTTTCCCACATTGCCACTCTAACACTCCTTCACCTTTAGTCTTCATTAGAGTGTGCACTAGAAGTCCAAATAAGAATAAACCTGACTATAATACCATGAAAATTGTACCTAGGTCTAACTCAACCTCAAAAACTAGCTCATGAGCAGATGATTGTCCAAGTCCGTATATAATCAAACCACCAATTCATTCATCAAAAACTGTGGGATTCTGTAACACCCCTTGACCAGAAAGAATTAGAATTAGAAAGAGCCAATTTTTTTGGAAAGAATGAAAATTTGGAAAATCTATCAAGTATGTTAAGTTGGGTTTTTACCTAACTTCAAATGATCATAACTCCTATATCAAGATTATTTAGGTGTGTTTCCATATATCGTAGGAAAGATGTTAGAATAATCTTTGTAACGCCACTGCATTTGCACGATTCCGAGATTGTATGAGTGAGATATGACCATTTGAAATTGGGTTGTTCAAATAAGGAAAGTCTTACCCAGATTTTAGAAGGGGATTATGGTATTTCCACCAACCAATTTTTGGTAATTAAGTTGGGGCTAAACTGATTGGATTCAGTTTACACTTTTTAGAAACAAGTTAGGGCTTTGAGAAAAGAGAAAAAAAGAGGAGAAAAGAGGAGGATGAGGAGCAAGGAATCGTCAAATTCTTGAAGTTACGCTTGTGGATTTCGTCAAGGGGTGATCCCTACGAGGTATGTGAGTTCATAAAGTGTTGGGTTCACTCACCCACACACCAAACATGTTTAATTCTACGTGAATTTGTTCTAAAAATGTTGAAAATTTGAATGCAATTGATGTGTGTTCTTTAATTTACTTTCGTTCTTGAATTGGGATGAGATTAAGGAGTTTCTTGAGATTATAGAGTTTTCTTGAATTAGATTATGTTTGTACATTCTTTGAGTATCTTAATCTAATGAGAATTTGAGAGAGTTCGTCGAGTTTAGTTGAATTGGGGATGGAAAACAAAGAAGGAAAAAGTCGGGTGAATCTAGGCACTAGAGACGCATCTGGGACCTGCTCCTCAGATTTGAGAAAATTCCCCTCGCATCGTGGAGCAATCATGAGTCGTTCTGCCTCAAAATTTATTTCGTGATCAAATAATAAATGCATTTCCACGTCACGTACTTGCTTTCAGGTCAGTGATTTCATGATTTTTTTTCTCGTGTTTAGCTATCTAAAATCACCTCTAAATATCATATCTTTCCAATCACAAATCTCAATCCTTGATTCCATGATTCAATTCTAGGAAAGTTAAGAGTCAAGTGAAGAGAAGTACGATCTAAGTCAAGAGAAGTTGAGAGTCAAGTTAGTAGAAATTCATAGTCTTCCAAAAGTCTTTTTAAAATGTTTAAACTTTGTTTAAGACTTAAGTTTTGAGTAGAGGAAAGAGCATTGAAGCCTTTTCGTCAAAAGAGTATACTGAGATTGTATTCTCAAAGAGTAAATGCTTTCACATTTCAACAAGAAAGGAAACTGAGATTTCCAAAAGAGCCTTTGAGATAGTTTTTCAGTAAAAATTAAATTTTTTACATTTAAATAAGAAAAGAAACTGAGATTTCCAAAAACACCTTTGAGCTAGATTTCAATAAAGAGTAAATGCTTTCACAAATAAGGAAGAGAGGAAACTGATATTTCTAAGATAGCCTTTAAGCTTAGTTTGAGAAATTATCCCAAACCACAAAAAGAAGTTATGAGTTTAAACAAAAAGATCTAGTATATTTTGGGAATAGTATTGAGCAACATATGGGGAGCTGCATAAACCATGTAGCCTCCACTCGTAGAAAAGGCTCATACTTTTAGATGATTTCTTTAGTGCTTTTTAACATAGACTAGTGGATTTACTTAGATTTTTGAGTACTATACCCGCAACGAGGTATAGGACGGCCCTGACAGCGTGTGAATGATATATAATCACAATAGCTCTTAAGTGATGGTTCCCGATTAGAGAAACTCCGAAAATAGTATTTTGTATTTTTTTTATGTTTATCAGAAATATTTATATTTTAATATACAAACAAATTTCATAATGTATATTTGCATACATACATATTTATGTTGTATTTCTAAATACAGAGAGTTAAAAACCATATTTTAAATATTTTCTTTTTAATGCATTTATTTACACTACTTTATATTGAAATCAATTGAGTTGAGTTGAGTCAGATAAGTTTTTCAGTTCCTTTAAATCTTAAGTTTTGTTTTAAATTTCCCCTCGCATACTCATATATTTAATGTACTAATGTCAGTTGAGCATTCAGAGTCATGTGGTCAGCCTCCTAGCTTTTCAGAGGATCCGTTTTATTGTTTGCAGTATTTTAGTTCATTAGAATGTCGTGTGTCTGTCTCAACATCTACATCAATTGTATAGATTCTTCATAGAAAGAGTTAGTTGATATTAGTTCATTCGTCTTTACTTTCCCTTTTCATTAAAGTTGAGACTTGAGTTGCCACTTTGGTAGTGAATGTTATTTATTGCATTTTAAGTTATTATTGAGTATTTTTGTTTATTCTTTTAAAGTATATTTATTTTGAGTGATGTCTCTTGTTGAGTTAGTCAGTCAAGCCACACGGTTTGATTGGGGCCAACAATGGTTCTCAAGTGGAAGTCCCCCAGGGTGTAGGCTCGGAGCATGACAAAATTCGTATCAAAGCATACAGTTCAAGAGTCCTTGGAGGTCTATGAAGTTGTGAATGTGGAGGCCTTATTTTTGTGTTTCTTGGCAAGGCAAAGTTTTCCTTTGTATAGAGGACCAGGGTCCTTCAACTTGGTCGTGGAACACCTTCACGACAGTGAAGGTGCACGTGGTCCCTGGCGGGGCATCCTTAAGTGAGGAGATTTAAGTAAATTTATTTTAATTGTTTATTAATTGGGATTTTATTTTAAGTTGTTTATACATTAAATATAAATAGTTTAAGGTCTTTTAACAAGTCATTAACTCCCTATTTTCAAAACCACAAACAAAAACTCCAAGTTCTTCTTTCTAACCCAAGGAAGAAGATGGAAGCCATTGAAGATAGAGTTGACACTTTTCCAAGGTTTTCTTCTGCAATTTCGTGGGTTTTTCTTTAAAAAACTATGATAAACATGTATTCTTGCTCTTACACACCAATCAAAAAGTCAAACCCTAACAATGAGGTGCTAAGGGTCTATTTATAGTAAATAGGAAGATAAAGTCAAATTCTACTTCAACTAGGAATACTTTTAATTTGAACTTTCTTTACAAACTCCTCAAAAGGCTGGGACGATGCGCCAAAATTGTGCTGGACTGGCTGGCGTCCACGCTGCCTGTATGCCTAAAACACGCTGCAGTCAAACTTGACCTGGCACATTGCGCCCTTGCTGTGCCAAGGTTGTTGGGGCACCGCACCAGTGTCGCACCTAGTTGCTTCTTGTCGGCTTAAACTATTTTTCCTTCAAATACTTTATCATTTCCCTTAGTAACCTGAAAAATCACTGATTATGTCTATTAGTATGCAATTATCGCAATCTTGAGACAAAACATGCTAGTTAGACTAGATAATTTAAACATTTGTTAGTCCTCAAACAACTTTGTTTTATCAAATTACTCTCTTAACTCTTTGGACTCTTCACCTCGCTTTACAATCAACCAAACATATTTAATCATGAACTTGTGGCGCACTTTATGCAATGAATTTCAACTATTTTTTATAGTCTACCACTTAAACAATTCACAACCTCTATGCATGACTCCTTTAAAAATAATTTTTGGCTAATGCTACATCATATAAACATACCACAAGATTAAGCACCAAACATGTTTCGCGAGTGAACTCACCAATATAAGTATAGTCTTTCTTTTAACACCAACAATCAATCGATTCATTATAGTATAAGGCCATTTTTTCATAACATAAAGTCTCTCACTCACAAATGAAGTTCTACATATCCTAACATGACATAAGTTTTCCGTTAGTGTATTTTCATATTCACAAAATATTCACATGGAATCAAGAGGACTTTCATTCGAATGTAATGCCGGCGTAAGGTAAGGGAGGATATATTTGGGTAATCTTTAGTGACTCATTCTCCCTAATGCATTTGTTTTGTTTTCTTTGCTAACATTAAAAAAAATTTCTTTCCCTATTACATGCTTTCAACTTGATTTGCCTTACACTTGAGCCCCTTCTTTGTCGCACAACCCCTTGTTTTTTCTTTATTTATTTATATTTAATTTTTTTTCTTCAACTTCAACCAAGTGGGATCTCATTTGTGTACCTTTTCTTTTCTTTTAATCTACACAAAACCACTACCACCTTATTCATTTCAACCAAAGTTGACATTTATTCAACTCAATATAATGTATTAAGAAGTTTTGAATCAAACTAATGGTATCAATAAAAGGGACTTGTCTCAATTAAGTGGGTTAGAACAAATTAAGGTTACAAGTTCAATGGGGCTAAGCTAGGGGTATTTCATTTTGAAGAATACAAGGGACATTAAAACTTGGCTATTCAAATAAACGCCTCAATCACATTCCACAATTCACAAAAGTTATTCATGAAGCACACTCGGGGCAAGTTCTACATGTTATTCATTGTAAAACGTCTCAAACATTTTCATACATGGCATCACGACACACATAAGGACCCAAACTTGTATCATGATCATATACAATGCATTACGATGTGTCCAGACAATTAAGCCCAACTTCTTTATTTTCTACTTAAAGTCAAAGACAAAAAGATTATGCTTGATCACAACTAGCAACAGAAGTCACCCCACACAAGGTATGTTATATATCAGGATAATAGTGTCATTCAACCATGGCCAAAAACTCAGCATGATCACAATTAGAGGTACCGAAGAGTTCATTTAATGCTTCAACAGAAAAATGCACTCCACTTTTTCTAACATAATCACTATTTATCTCAACACGACGAGTATTCCAATTTGCATAAAATTCACGAACCAAACTCAAATTACACTCACCTTTATCCGCAAAAACGTATTAAAGTCCCAATATAGTGATTTTGGTGTGCATATTGGGAAATTCGTGGCGTAATTTATCTTTCTCCAAGTACTTACCATCGAGGTACTTCATCATTTTTTTTGCTTGTACCAATCAGTGTTATATTGCATAATCGCCTGCTCGAGAACTTTAAGGGTGGCAAATTTGGGTCTTCAAAATCTGAACTTCAGGCAGCCACCCCCATTCTACTTCTCTTGGTTCCCGAACCAATAGCCCTTTTTGTCTTTTGATGCCATCAAACTACCCAATTTGTGGAAGATTGTAGGAAAATAAGAAAAGAAAATTTCTGGAAAGATGGTGGTGGGTCGAGTGGTTGTAAAATTTTGATGGTTTTGTGTTGGTAAGTTGATTTCGGTAGATGAAAGTGGAGGAAAAGTAAATGGGAGAGAGATTAATGGAATATTTTGGTAGTGGCGAGAGCAAGGAGAAGATATTTGGAGGGATAATGGAGTTTTGGGGATTATTATATTTTGAAGAAGATAAGAGAGTTTTGGGGAAGATGGAGTGAAAAATTTTTGTGTGTGTGTGTGGGGGGGGGCGTAAAACGATTATAGAGGGAGAAATTTTGGAAATTGGTGTATTAATGGGTAGGTGGGGAGGTAAAGGGGTTCAAAATTGTGGTGGGTCCCAAGATTTGATTAAAAAAAATTCAAGGAAGTCAAATTCCCAAATCGCGGGCGTCGCGCCTGAAACATGTCTAGCAGGACGGTGCGCTGTTCTGCGAATGTGCTCAAATTAGGACTCCAACAAACAAGACCTAGCGCGGAATGCATGTAGTGAGCAACAAAGAGGCCTCAGTCAAACACGGTCTGGCACGGCGCGCCAACAATTCGCCACAAATAGGCCTCAGTCAAACGAGGCCTGGCGCGATGAGCATGAAGTTCGCCCACCATCAGTGTTTTTCCTTCATTAAGGCACGTTTGGAGCATGACGCGCCGCCAATGCTTCCAAAACATGTCTCCAAACATTTCCTTTGGTGTGGCGTTCCCTAAGTTCACCCTAGACTGTATTTCTCAGCATTTCTCATCAAATTCTGGGCACATTATACTCCTTTGGACTTCACATAAACAAGACACTGTGACATAATGATGATGGGTTGCCTCCCACCCAGAGCCTTAGTTTGATCGTGGAACGACATATATTTTTGCATTTTTTTCTCTTTCTTTTTTTCATATCTAAAGATCTATCAAACTAATTACTAGAAACAATAAAAACTCCATCCTAAAAATCTAAAATTAAACTCAAATAAAAAAATTAAGCAACACAACTACCCAATACCTAGACATCATATGTTACCTCCTATGTAGCGCTTGATTTTAACGTTGCGACACGATACAACTTGGATCATTCATCATTTATCTTAAGAGCCTCCCAATCACGATTTGAATTAATACCAAAGTGGTGTTTCACTCTTTGCCCATTCACCAAAAATGTAGGACCAATCTCTTCTTTTAGTTATACAACCCCATGCGGTGTCATTCTTACCACTTCAGAAGGACCACTCCATTTAGACCTTAGTTTTCCAGGGAATAACCTAAGTCTAGAGTTAAAGAGTAGTATCTTTTTTCCTAGATTGAAGGTACAAACCACTATGCACTTATCATGCAACCTCTTAGTGTTCTCTTTATACAACTTGGCATTCTCATATGCGTGACGTCTAAACTCTTTGAGTTCATGCAACTTATCCACTCTCTTTCTACCAGCTTCTAGCTCAGGGTCCAAGTTTAACTTCTTAATTGCCTAATAAGCTTGGTATTCTAGTTCTACTGAAAGATGACATGTTTTCCCAAATACTATTTTATAGGAAGAAGTTCATATAGGTATCTTTTAGGAAGTCCTTTACCCCTACAATGCGTCATCTAATTTCTCAAAACAATCTTCCTTTGCGTATTTACTGTCTTCTATAGGACTTTCTTATTTCTCTATTTGACACCTCTACTTGGCCACTAGTTTGCGGTGGTATGCTCTAGAAACATTATGAAGAATACCACACTAAGCAAGAAGGTTTTTCACAAGCTTGTTAATGAAATGCTTACTTCCACCACTTATAATTTCCCTTGGAGTGCAAAAGAGAGTGAAGATGTGTTTCTTGATGAACTTGATAACTACCCTTGATTCATTACAGGGAAGAGAGACACCCTTAACCCATTAACTCACATTGTCCACAACCACCAGAATAAATAGGTTTGCACTAGATGGGAAGAAGGTACCCATGAAGTCAATTTCTCACACATCAAAGATTTCTAACTTCAAAATGTTGTTTAGTGGCGTCTTATGTCGTCTTGACATAATACCCAACATCAAGTACTTGTCGCAACCCTTCACCAAAGAAATGGAATCTTTAAATAGCGAGGGCCTAAATAAATAAGATTGTAATAGCTTATGAGCACTGCGCTTTCCTCTGTGGTGACCTCCATATGGGCTAGCATGATAACTTTCTAGAACTTTGTTGACCTCAGAATCCGAAATGAATCTTCTCTCTACCAAGTCGGGACCTTTCACTACAAGAAAAACCGTTATTTAAGACCAGTATTTGGGGACGAGTTAATAATCTCGTCTCAAAAAATACATGTATTGGGAAGAGATTTTTATTTCTGTCCCTGATTCTAAATGTTATTGTGAAGGAACAAAATCTAGTCCTTAAAGAAATTACAATTTGGTCTCAAATTCTAAGTATGGTGGTGATAAGCGGGAAAAAGTGAATTTTTTAAATCTTAATAGAAACTCATTAGGCGCTAAAAGATTACATCATTAAATATAATTCATGATGATCAAGAGAACATCGTGTATGAGTTGATTTTCATCAAATCTGAGGTATTTCTTCTTTTAAGCGTTGAATTTTTTCTTAATTCTCTTAGCGTTATTTTTGTTTGAGTTACTCTTAATATATTTCTTCACTAACTGGTGTTTTTCTATAGGTGTATAACTAGAGAAGTGTTGGGATTCCTAGTTTATAATCTTGTTTTTGAAGTATATACAAGTTTATAGCATGAACATTTCTTATTGTGTTGTAGATTGACAATGATTCATATAGTTACCTAATGCCTAAGTGAAGGGAGCAGTAACTAGTAATAAGAACACAACTTTTTCATATGTCATCTGCATCATACAATTTTTTTCACTACCATTTGAACAAACTCTTCCTATGAGAACCAATCTAGTTCTTATTGCTCTACTTACTTTTTTTTAGTGTTGTAAAGGTCTGACAATATCTTGAGGTTTGTTGTTAGGATAGGTTTAGGTTTAGACTCTTGTACTGGGCTTTAGCCCATTGTATTTACGTAACTATATATACCTTACTTTATCAATGGAAAAACCCAAGCGGTTGTATTTGCCTCTCCGCTATATTTCTACATGGTATCAGAGCCTCGATCGGGAATCAAATCCTAGTCGAGAGCCGACCACGACTGCAGCCAACGTACGATCTCCCACGCCGGGAAACTATCGACGCTGCAATTTCTGCCGTCGACGCTGCAATATCACGCGTCAAAGTCACCAAAAACTTGCAGATCGCAAATCATGACAGGTGATTCCATCCAATCCAGCACTGTTTCTACACCGATTGCTGCGAAAATTCGACCGATCCATGATCCAAGCTCCGTTTACTACTTGCACCCATCGGAAGGACCAAGTAACTCTCTAACTAAATATCTATTGAAGGGAGATAATTTTGATGTTTGGGAACAAGCGATTTGTAATGCACTCGAAGGCAGAAGTAAGATCGGCTTTCTATATGAACACGGGTTTCCAAAACCAACGAATAATTTGGAACTCGATGCCTGGAAAGCGAACAACTCCATCATATGTTCGTGGATTTTTAACAGTGCTGACGAAACCATCCAGCCTAGTCTAGTCGCTCACAAAATTGCGCACGAATTGTGGAGCGATATCAAAGCAAGGTACGGAGGCACGAATGCTCCAAAATTGTGGCAATTAAAGTCTGATCTACAAATGTTACGGCAAAAAGGTCAATCTGTAGTCTCTTACTACAATCAGTTCATCACGATTTGGAACCAATTGTATGGTTCGATTGATCCAACTTGCGGATGTATATGTCCTGCAGCCGCCAAAATGCGTCTTCGATTTGAGGAGGAGAAGACGCAAACGTTTCTTCTAGGGCTGGACGACGCACAGTTCGGAGCCACTCGCTCCCAAATCCTTGGCACTCGACCACTTCCTGTCCTTAATGAAGCCTATTATCTTGTCTCTCAAGAGGAGAGACATAAGTCGATCGTGCGTAATCGAGATGATCAAACTGATGGACTGGCGTTCGCGGCTGAAAATCAACCCACACCACCTCCGAAATACAAATGCACTCATTGCGGTAAAAATGGTCACTCTACTGAACGGTGCTTTCTTTTGATAGGATTTCCTAGCGGGGGCAGAAGGGGTCGTGGGGGAGGACGTACAGGTCGTGGAGGTCGCGCTCCACCTTCTGCAAGAGAACAATCTGCAGAAGTGGAGGAATGGCTGCACACACCGATAACTCGTCGACACCAGCAGCAACGATCGGCAGCAACCAAGGCGCGAATTTTCCAGGATTGTCGGCTGAACAGATGACTCGACTATTGAATATGCTAGACACTCCTACGCAATCTGCCAATAACACGGGTACGGTACACGCTTTGTCACCCGATTGGTTAATTGATAGTGGTGCGTCACATCATATGACGGGTAATTTTTCTTCTCTTTATGATATTGTATCTGTTCCTGAGTGTTCTATTGGTCTCCCGGATGGCACTCGAATTATGGCAAATTCATGTGGGAGCGTACAGATTTCTGCCAACTTGATTTTGAACAATGTATTATTTGTTCCTAACCTGAAATGCAATTTGATCTCTGTTGGCTGTCTGATTAAGTCAAATAAGTGTCGTGTGATTTTTGATGACTGTTGTTGTGTGATACAGGACCGTGTTTTGACAACGGAGATTGGTCGGGGTACAGCTCGTAACGGGGTATATGTGTTCCAATCTCAAGCCTTCGTCTCAGCCTCTAGAGTCGACCAGGTCGAGTTATTGCACAAGCGACTGGGTCATCCATCTCCTGCAATTTTATGTTCCCCTCCTTTTAATAAAACCCCCTCAGATATCAAACACTTAGAGTCATGTGAGATCTGTTTTTATTCTAAGCAAACACGTTCAAGTTTTCCTTCTAGTTCTAATAAAGCTGCGTCCATTTTTGATTTAATTCATTGCGATTTATGGGGTCCTTACTCCACTTGTCTATCTTCTGGGTCACACTATTTTTTGACCATTGTCGATGATCATTCTCGAGCCGTATGGGTGTACCTCGTAAGAGATAAAAGTGAAGTCACATCTTGTTTAAAACAATTCTTTACCTTAATCCAAACTCAGTACCATAAAACTATAAAAACTATTCGATCTGACAATGGTACCGAATTTCTTAACAATCCTCTTCGTCAGTTTTATCACGACATGGGCGCCCTCATCCAAACATCATGTGTCGGCACCCCACAGCAAAATGGGAGGGTCGAGCGTAAACACCGTCATATCCTAAATGTCGCACGTTCCTTAATGTTCCAAGCGTCATTACCAGTCGAGTTTTGGGGGGAGTGTGTTCGTACTGCGGTTTATCTCATTAATCGCACACCTAGCCGGGTCCTCGGTGGAAAATCCCCATTCGAAATACTAAATAAAACCCCGCCAGATATATCTCATTTATGTGTTTTCGGGTGTCTGTGTTTTGTTCGACACATTCAGCGTCCACCAAATAAATTTGCACCTAGAAGCCTCAAATGCATGTTCCTTGGTTATCCTTCCGGGACGAAAGGTTGGCGGGTATATGATTTGGAAACTCATCGTTTTTTTCATACACGCGACATCGCGTTTGATGAAACAACATTCCCTTTCGCACCCACACATACCACCCAGCAGCCTACGACAGTCACACCACCAGTCCACCAAGCCGACTTCCCCGTCGTTGTCTCCACTTCGTCACCAGATCCACACAATGGTTCTAACAATTTGCAGAACAGCAGTGCTGTCTCCACTGCGTCAACCACCCCCAGCACTGTTTCTAACACCCACCAAAACAGCAGCACACCTCCGCAGTCAACACCCACAACCACTGTCCCTCCAATCGACCAGCGCGAGGTCCTGCCAGTTCCACCACCTGCCCGTGCTTTGAGTCGAGTCCGTCATCCACCTGGATACCTCTCGGAATATGTCTGCCAATCTGTTACCCATGTACCTTCCGTTACTAGTCCCACGACGAGTCCTCGTTCAGGTACACGGTTTCCCATCACTAACTACGTTCATTATGAAAAATTGCATGACAGGTATCGTGGTTTCTTGGCTGCAATATCTGATACAGCCACCCCCAGATCATTTCGTGATGCTGTTAAATTTGCTAACTGGAGGGAAGCTATGCAAACAGAAATTCGAGCCTTGGAAAATAATCAGACTTGGGTGTTGACCGATCTTCCAGCCGGTAGACGCGCGTTGGGATGTCAATGGGTGTACAAGACAAAATTTCATGCCAACGGATCTAAAGAACGGGACAAAGCACGTCTAGTTGTTCTGGGTAATCATCAGGAATTTGGAACAGACTACACGGATACTTTTGCTCCAGTTGCCCGAATGGGAACTGTACGTATTTTACTGTCCGTAGCCGTTGCCAAGAATTGGGAAATTCACCAACTGGATGTCAATAACGCCTTCTTACACGGGGATATTACCGAGGAGGTCTACATGCGACTTCCACCTGGTTATTCTACCGCACACCCAGGCAAAGTATGTCGACTGCAAAAATCTCTCTATGGTCTACGCCAGTCACCTAGAAATTGGTTCGAAAAACTGACAATTGCATTGAGGCGTTATGGTTTCAAACAAGCTCATAAGGATCATACTTTGTTCATTTTTCGACGTGGCGCTGACTTCTTAGCTATCTTAATTTATGTCGACGACATTTTAGTCACAGGTAACAACCTCACTCTATGTGCTTCATTCAAAAAATATTTGCACAACTGTTTTCAGCTGAAGGACTTGGGGCCCTTAAAATACTTTCTGGGAATCGAATGTGCCCGTTCGTCAACCGGTTTAGTGCTGTGCCAACGCAAATATACGCTGGAAATTCTGCAAGAAGCTGGCCTCACCGACTGCAAACCAGCATCGACTCCCTTGCCTCCTGGTCACGGCTTGGCTATGTCAACCAGCGCACTAATTCGAGATCCAAGTAAATATCGTCGCCTAGTTGGTCGTCTCATCTATCTCACTATTACTCGCCCGGACTTGGCATATTCAGTTCATCTCTTGTCTCAGTTTATGCATGAGCCCCGAGTTGACCATCTCAACGCTGCTATGCGTGTGCTGCGTTACCTCAAAGGTCACCCTGGTCAGGGTATCCTTCTCCGCGCAGATAGTAATTTGTAGATTATGGCTTATTGTGACTCTGATTGGGCTACCTGTCCTCTCTCTAGAAAGTCTGTCAGCGGCTATTTTGTTATGTTGGGACGCTCTCCCATTTCTTGGAAGACCAAGAAACAAACTACAGTTTCTCGTTCTTCCGCCGAAGCTGAGTACCGGGCCATGGCTGACACTTGCTACGAAATTCGATGGATCCAACACATTCTTGGCTGCCTTGGAGTCTCGCCTACCTCAATTCCGAGGTTATATTGTGATAACCAATCTGCTCTCTACATTGCAGCTAATCCAGTATTTCATGAGCGAATGAAACACGTCGACATCGATTGTCACATTGTCCGTGAATGTGTACGACGTCACGAAATCTCAACTCATTACGTTCCCACGCGACTCCAGCGAGCTGATTTGTTTACTAAACCTTTGTCTCATCCTAATTTTTCGTTTCTTTTGTCCAAGCTGGGCATTCACGATGTTCATGCTCCTACTTGAGGAGGAGTGTTGTTAGGATAGGTTTAGGTTTAGACTCTTGTACTGGGCTTTAGCCCATTGTATTTACGTAACTATATATACCTTACTTTATCAATGGAAAAACCCAAGCGGTTGTATTTGCCTCTCCGCTATATTTCTACAAGGTTCTTGGAGAAAAGATCTTAAAAGTTGTTATAATCCTCTTTGTTCTCTGCAATTTCAAGGAATAGTCTAGCACAATTCTTCACAAATTTCTTGAAAATAACCTTAAGGATATAGTTCTGCAACAACATGTTCTGGATTTGATAAAATGAAGTTCTTCTATAATGCCTTTCACAAAGCTCAGATATTTATGCATCAGCTCCTGTAAATTTTTTACAATAATCAGACTATTGGAATATGTAACAATTTGTTAATGAGACACTTGGAGTAAATAATTCCTGACCATGATATGTGTTCATTTAAAATGTATTTGTTAAGACATATTAATCCGCGAAAATTGGATCACATATCGGAAATTATTTGAGTTAACAATGCAATCCATCTTATGACTAGGCATTCAGACCTTTTGTCGTGGTTCTTAACTGCGTTCTAATGTCTACAACATCACATTAAATAGCTTTTCAAAAATACAATTCTATAGGAATAAAATCACTTCCATTTTTCATCGCCTTTGTTACAAAATAAGAGTTAATAATTGTTTATGTTATGGTTATTAACTTTACAAATATCTTCACTATTGTAGGATAACTTTGGCAGTGTTGACAAGAAGGAAGGAATGAAGTGGTAATATAAGGTACATTTTTGTTCCAAAAGTTTTCACGTATTCCGAGTAATAATATGAAACTTTTAATTTACAAAATTGCACTTGAACTTTTTTCATTAAGAACATTATTTTTCTTGTAAAAACATCAAATATTTTGCAACCTCTTCCTTGGAATCTCCTTATTTTTCCTTATGTTAGGAAGGGGATAATTAAGCCTTGTTTTCCCAAGGATATTCTCAAATTGGTAGATGCTAGTTTCCTTGTGTATTTGAAGCTTGTTCTTTAAAAGGATACTCAAGAGTCATGCTTTGATGGTCATTAGCACATTCGATCATAACGATAGAGAATTTCTTTAGGTCTAAGAGTATCTGGAGTTTTCATACTATTTCAGTTTATTGAACCCTAATTTTGTTGAGAATATGCATTTTAATAATCATTTTAATCTTATGGTCTAAGAATACACGCAGGAAGCAAAAGAAAATCAACATATCAAATAAATTTGGCAATTCCTTATCATATTGGTAGCTATAGCCTATTCGAGATATTATATATCAACATACACTATAAAAAAAATATTTCTGGTCTCTATTGTAAATAGCTAAATAAGGTGTCTTAATAAGTCATATAGAGTTGAAAATGTAGTAGAAAGAATCAATTGCCTATGTCTCAATTTTACTTTTTTGTCTTTCTTTTCTGCTTTCCATTTTAAGCACGATTGTTGGTAACTGTTCTTTCACATTTTCTACCTTTAATTTGTTTTCTTGTTCTAAGAGAATACTTATGAATTTATTTTACATGTTTAATTGATTTGTTGAGTTATGAAGTCGCTTTAAAACTTCCTTGACTTTTACCTTGTATAGTCTCTATTCCACATCTTCATCTTGCTTTGTTTTTGACACATTTCTCTACACAAATATCGGAAATGTTTTCGTTGTTGATTCATTCAACTATTATTTTACAAGTAGTAGTTGCTTAATGGAGGAACCATTAGCTAACTAAACTTCTTTACACTGCTTCACAATATCTTCTTTCTCTATATTCACATTTCTCGGCATAAACGTTGTTGTTTCTTGCACTTTCAATTTTAAAACATCATATGCTTAACAAAGGATTCATAAGTTTTCTAGAATTCTTTTCATTGTTGCACATCTTCTTATTTCTCCATTTTCACACACTTCTATGTACAACTGTGCGTAACAAGACTTTCTCTATTTTATTTTATTGCATTAGTATAGCTATTAGGTAAATGAATACAAACAGCACTTGATGAGTGCTGGCTACAATATATTGTGTTCTACTTTTAGAGTATCTCCGTTGGAATTTGTACACATCTCAACCTTGTAGGTTCTTATGAGCATAAGATACAATAATACTCTCCCATCAGGTGTCCTACATTTCTACTCACTACAATCATTTTTCTCACTAAATATTCTATATAGGTTGTATAAAACGATCAAGGTGCTTTCTCCAATCATTTGTGATCCGAAAAAAGATAAAAACCAATTCTACCACCATACCATTTGTAAAGCTTTGAACATAGAAAACATGAAACACGTCAAGCTTATGCATCGAGGATTTCGTAAGCTTTGGTAAAACTTAAGTAGCAAAGCATAAAACTACCATCAGAACTGATATCAAGCTCTAGTCAGCTTTGTAGAGCATCTTAGGCTACTGGTCTATATAACTCAAATAGAATTTATTGTGATCACAACCCACCCTAAATAATCTTTATGTTAAATCTTTATAATATCTTATTAAAGCGTATTTGATTTCTCATTTTTTTCAACCCATGTCCTCTTGAATATTTTTAAGTCTTTAAACTCATGTCCTTTGGATATTCTAAAGTCTTTATAAATTTATTGAATCCCTACCGCCTACAATTATCATTTAAATTAATTTTTAAGTTGAAGTGAACTCCCATTTCAATTTTAAACCAAATGTTATTTAGTTGTGATTAATCATAAAAGATGTTTGATTCTTGGTTAATGTATCTCAAAGTTATCTAAATTTTAAATCTTAATTTTGTTAAACGAAGAAGGTTGTTAGGCTAGGAAACAAGCTATCGGGAGGCAACTTTAGATCTTTTTCACAACTGTTCAATTTTTTTATGCAAGCTCTTCTTTTTATTTTCTGCAAAGATGCATAATAGCATAAATTTTAAATTTAAAATTCCTCACTACTATAACACTGCAACCAGCAGCTCCTTCGTTTTAGAGTTTGATTCCAGCTACTTTTTTTTACTATTTGTTGCAGTTGCGTTGCTAATAAAACTTGTCTTTTATGCTATTAGTTCAGTCCATTTATTTCTATTTTCTAGCATATGTTATTTAGTTGTGAATCATCATAAAAGATGTTGGATTCTATGTTTATGTATCTCAAAGTCCTCTCCATTTAAACTCTCAATTTGGTTAAACGAAGTAGGTTAGGCGAGGAGACAAGCTGAGGTGAGGCGATTGTAGAAATTTTTCGCAACTGTTTAATTTTTTTTATGCTGCCTCTTTTTTTAATTATTTTTTGCAAAGTTGCATTGCATAATCTTTATTTTAAAATTCCTCACTGCTGCAACCCTGCAACCAATAGTTGTTGTGTGTTTTACAGTCTGCTTCTAGTTGCTTATATTTTATGGTATTCATTCAGTCCATTAATTTCCACTTTCCACCAAATGTTAATAGCTGTGCATCTTCAAAAAAGATGTTAGATTTTTTGATAATGTATCTAAGTTCTCTAATATATTTTTCTTATTTGTTGCAGGCTTTGTTGATGTTTTGGATATCACTTGACAAAGATTGAAGTTTTAAGTTTTTTGTCAGACTTTTGTTCTTTCTTTAGTGAAGATAGATCATTATTAGTTTTCTATGAATGTTTTGCAATACTTTGGATGTTATCTATGTTTTTTAGTTTTGCAAATATTGAACATCATGGGATGTTAACTAATTTATTGTAACAATCGTAATCTTATCTCTATTCTTGCCCTCTCTCTAATGTGACATTTGTCGATAAATATAGTCTTTGTGTTGTTAAGGTCTATAGGATCAATGGTGGTCCATTATAAACCACACTTATTGATTGTCTCTAATCAATGTAGGAGTAGAATTAATGCTCGTCTCTAATTTATACGCTACGACTAGTAATCATGCTAGCCGGTAAATCTATTTTACAACCAGGTTGTTGTTCATCTTTAAAACTTCTCTAGGACCAATTTCTTAATGGTCTCTAAAGACCTAATTGTATTCTAGGACCAGTTGGTACACTGTCTCTAGAAATTTTCTAAGACGATGTTACGAAAGGTCGCAAAAAGAGGTTTAACGACTGGAATACCTAGAGGCCTTATTGGATCTTCTCTCCTCATGAGCTAAGAGAAGAAAAGAGATGGTTTTCGACATGAGCAGTAGGATGTGTTTATTAATTATTGGGGTTGACTCGTCTTACAAGTAAGGAGAGTAAGGCACCCATACTAATAGGTAACATAGGCATACTAATGCTGATAATCCATGTACCACAAGTTGAGGAGGACAAGCTAAGGATTAGGGAAGAGTTATGAACAATAGATTGGAGACATCTGTGAATGAATCCAGGTAGTAAAAGATTAATGTGAATTGGTCTTCTTTCCAGCAAAACCAAAAGGGATCTTCTCCATCATCTACTAGTGCACATGTACCAGAAACAAAGGTTAGTATAATAGCAATAATTCCCAGCATTTAGAGCTATACACAGTCTTAGGGTAGTCTGACACAAGGAGGTAATCGGGCTCCTACATGTGCTATGTGTTGTAGGAACCACTCAATGATGTGTCACGGTGGTTCCACTGGTTGTTTCAAGTAAGGTTAGAATGTGAATTTTAAGAGAGTGCCCTAAGAACAGGTAAATATATGGTAATGGGTAAATAGAACCCATTATAGAGCAGTATCCAGATGAGCTACTTTAGGGGAAGGCAAAGAAGGAAACGGTATTTATGCTATCATTAGTCATCGAGAGCAAGAGGATTCGCCAGACACTGTCACTAGTATGATCCAAAAATTTCATTTTGATGTTCTTCCTGAGCAACTTCTTGAGACCTTCAGTGTTTGTACATATGTTGGAGAGTTTATTCTAGCCGAGAGAGTCTATCGTGATTGTACAATGTTCATCCATTACAAGAGTAACATGGCTGATTTAGTTGAGTAAGACATGGAAGAGTTTGATGTCATTCATGGTATAGACTGGCTTCATGCATGTTACGCCTCAATTAACAAAGTTTCAGTTTCCAATGAGCCCGTCTTAGAGTGGAAAAGTAGTTCACCAGGGCCTAAGGGTCATTTCATTTCGTACCTTAAGGCAAGGAGGTTGATTTTTAAGGGGTGTGTCTATCACTTAGTCTAAGTTAATAACTCTAGATTTGAGACCTCTTATTCAATGAGTTCCAGTAAAAGAGTTTCCATAAGTCTTTCCAAATGATCTACCCGGAGTCCCTCATGAGACAGGGATAGACTTTAGCATAGATGTTCTTCGAGATACTCGTCAGATATTTATTCAGTCATATAGAATGGAACCAACAGAGTAAAAAGAGCTAAAATAATAGTTGAAAGATCTCCTTGATAAAGGTTTTATTCAACAAGTGTCTTACCTTGGGGTGCTCTAGAATTATTTGTGAGAAAGAAAGATGGTTACCTCATAATATGAATAAATTCCCGTCAGTTGAACAAGGTTACAATCAGGAAGATATATCCACTCCCAAGGATTGATGATCTTTTCTATCAGCTTCAGGGTAGTACTTGTTTCTCTAAGATAAACCTTGGATCAGGCTACCATCAGTTAAAATTAAGGGAATGTGATATTCCAAATACAACTTTCAGGACCCCTTATGATCATATAAGTTATTGGTTATGTTTTTTAGTTTATCCAATGTGTGTGCAGCATTCATGGACCTTATAAATAGAGTATTCAAGCCTTATTTATAAATATTTGTTATCCTGTTCATCGATGACATACTAATTTATTCGAGGGATTGGAAAGATCATACTAGCTATCTCATAATAGTTCTCCAATGTCTAATAGATAAATAGTTGTATGCTAAGTTCTTGAAATATGTGGTTTGTCTTGAGTCTGTGGCATTCTTAGGCCACATTGTGTCTGGAGAAAGAATTAAGATTGATAATCAAACAATAAAGGCAGTGTAGAACTGGCCTAGACCCACTTCTCCCATGATATTAGCAATTTCTTGGGGTTGGCTGGCTATTATAGAATGTTCGTAGAGGGTTTCTCATCTATCAATCCCCTTTGACCAAATTGACTCAGAAAACTATGAAGTTTCAATGGTATGAAAGTTGTGAGAAAAGCTTTCAGGAATAAAAAAAGAGGTTGACTACTGCCTTACTATTGACCTTGCAAGAAGGCATGCGAGGCTTTGCTGTTTATTGTGATGCGTATAGAGTTGGTTTGGTTTGTGTGTTAACACAAAATGGAAAAGTTATAGCTTATGCATCGAGACAATTGAAAGTTCTAAGGAAGAACTACCCAACCTATGATCTAGAGTTGGTTGCCATAGTTTTTTCTTTGTAAATATGGCATCATTATCTTTATAATGTTCATGTGTATTTGTTCACCGATCACAAGAGCCTTCAATATTTGTTTACTCTGAAAGATATTAATCTCAGAAAAGAAGATTGATAGAATTACGAAAGAATTTTTACATGAGTATTCTTTATCGCTCAGGTAAGGCTAATGTTGTTGTTGATTCCTTAAGCAGGTTTTATATGGGTAGTACCACCCATTTTGAGAAAGATAAGAGAGAGTTAGCAAAAGATGTTCATATACTTGCATGATTGGGAGTCCGAGTTATGGATTCCGTAGAAGAAGGAGTAGTGGTGATGAATGAGGTTGCATCATCTTTAACGTCTAAAGTTAAAGAGAAGCAAGACCAAGGTCCTATTTTTATTGAATTGAAGGCAAGTCTTCATAAGAAAAAAATAACTCATAGCTCCAGATAGTCCATTCATTCGGGTTCCAAAAAGATATACCGCAATTTAAGAGAATTTTATTGCTGGAGTAGTATAAAAAAAGGTCATTTCAGAATTCGTTGCTTAGTGTCTGAATTGCCAACAAGCTAAAGTAGAGAACCAAAGCCAAGCGGTATGGCCCAAAATATAGAACTTCCAAAATGGAAGTGGGAGATAATTAACATGGACTTTATCATGTCCTTGCCAAGGTCTCGTAGGTAGCACAATTCTATTTGGGTGATTGCCGATATAATGACAAACTCAGCGCACTTTTTATCGGTAAAGACCACCCATTTAGAAGAGGAATATGCCAACTTGTATCTTCAAGAGGTGATAAGACTTCATGGGGTGACAGTCTCCATTATTTCAGATAGAGATGCGCAATTTACTACATAATTTTGGAAGTCATTCCAAAAAGGCTTGGGTTCAAAGGTGAATTTAAGTACTGCCTTTCATCCTCAGACAAATGGGAAAGCAAAGCGCACTATTCAGACCGTAAAGTATATGTTTAGGGATTGTGTGATTCATTTCAAAGGTAATTGGGATGATCACCTACCTCTAATCAAATTTGCTTACAAGAATAGTAACTATTCTAGCATCCAAATGGCTCTTCTTGAAGCTCTTCATGGGAAAAGATGTGGATTTCCTATTGGATGGTTTGAAGTTCGTGAAGCAGGGTTGATAGGATCAGATTTAGTTTATCAAGCTATGGAGAAGGTGAAAGTAATTCAAGAGAGATTGGAAACAATGCAGAGTCATCAGAAATCCTACATTGATTTTAGGAGAAGGGAGTTAGAGTTTGACATAGATAATAAGGTACACTTAAAAGTATCATCCATGAAGGGTGTTATGATATTTGGTAAAAATGGGAAGCTTATTCCCCAGTATATTGTCTCTTACAAATATCCAAGAAAATTAGCAATGTAGCTTATTAGTAAGAGTTAACACAAGAGTTAGGAGTGGTTCATCTTCACATCTCCATATTGAAAAAGTGCATGCGAGATAATTCATTTATATTACCTATTGAAAATATTGGTATCAAGGATAACTTAACTAATGAGGAGATTCATGTTCATGTTTTAGTCCGTCAGGCTCGCAAGTTAAGAACCAAAGAGGTAGAATCAGTCAAAGTTATATGGAGAAATGAGTTTGTCCAGGAAGCTACGAGGAGGATATGTATAATATATACTCAAATCTCTTCGAATCCAGTGAAATTGGAAATTAAGATACTAATTTTTTTCAGGGAATTTTATTTATAAGGTAGTGTTTTCTTTGCTTGTTGGCTGTGTAAACTGCATGTTTGATGTTACACCCTTAGCCTATTGAGAGTAAGTTCATTTGAGGACAAACTTTCCCAAGGGGGAGATATTGTAACACCATGTAACTAGAAAGAACTAGAATTAGAAAGAGCCAATTTTTTTTGGAAAGAACAAAAATCATGAATGTTTGTTAAGTTGGGTTTTTAGTCAAATTCAAACGACCATACCTACTAGATCAAGATTATTTAGATGTGTTTGAAGATATCGTAGAAAGGATCATGGAATAATCTTTTCAACGCCTATGAGTTTGCGCGATTCCGAGTTTGTATGAGTGAGATATGACCATTTGAAATTGTGTTGTTTAAATAAGAAAAGTCTAATCCAGATTTTAGAATGGCTTTATGGTCTTTTTACCACCCAATTGAATAATTTTGGTTTTTGTGATTAGTTGTGGTCTAAACTTATTGAATTCAGTTTATGCTTTTGAGAAATAGGTTAGGTTTTTCAGAGAAGAGAAAAAAAAGAGAAAAGAGGAGGAGGAGCAAGATATCGTCAAGTTCATGACGCTAGGCTTGTGGACTCCGTCAAGGGGTGATATGTACAAGGTATGTAAGTTCACAAAGCATTGGGTTTGTTCACCCACACGCCAAACATGTTTAATTAAGCGTGAATTTATCCTAAAAAGGTTGAAAGTTTTAATGTTCTTGATCTATGTTCTTGAATCTACTTTCATTCTTGAATTGGGATGAGATCGAGAAGTTTCATGAGATTATAGAGTCGATTATAGAGTTTTTTTAAGTTAGGTTCTTGTCTATATTCACTAGGTATTTGAATCTAACAAGAATTTAAGAAAAAGCGTCGAGTTTAATCGAATTGTGGCTGGAAAATAAAGAAGGAAAAGTCGGGCAAATCTGGGCACTAGGGGCACGTCTCGGACCTACTCCTCAGATTTGAGAAAAGTCCCCTCACTTCGCGAAGCAGTAACAGACCGTTCTACCTCAAAATCTTCTCGCAATCAAATAAATAAATGTATCTCCGCATCGCAGACTTGCTTCTAGGTAGTGATTTCTTGATCTTTTCTCATGTTTAGCTATCTAAAGTCACCCCTAAACATCATGAGATATTTCCTACAACAAATATCAATCCTTGATTTTATAATTCAATTCAAGGAAAGTTAGGAATCAAGTCAAGAAAAGTTAAGATCCAAGTTAAGAGAAGTTAAAATTCAGGTCAGAAGAAGTTCATAGAGTCATTCCAAAAGTCTTTTACAAATGTTTTAACTTTTTTTTTAAAAAACTTATGTTTTGAGTTGAGTAAGGATTAAAGATTGAAGTATTTTCTTCAAAAGATTATATCAGGACTATGTATTCCCAAAGAGTAAAAAAAATTCACATTTAAACATGAAAAAAAACTGAGATTTCCAAAAGAATTATTCAGCTAATTTTTCAACAAAGAGTAAATGTTTTCACATTTATATAAGACATGAAACTTTTATTGAGATTTCCCAAAGAGTCTTTGAGCTAGTTTTCAGTAAAGAGCAAATGATTTCACAATTAAGCAAAAGAGGAAATTGAGATTTCCAAGATATCCTTTGAGCTTAGTTTTGAGCAATAATTTCAAACAACAGAAACAAGTATGTTTTTAAACATAAAGATCTAGTGTATCTTGGGAGTAATGTTGAGCAACGATATGGTGGAGAGTTCAAAAACTCCGAGCCTCCATAAACCATGTAGTCACCATGGGTAGAAAAAATTCGTAGTTTTGAGATGATTTCTTTAGTGCTTTTTAGCATAGACTAGTGTATCCACTTAGTAGTTCAAGTTTTATACCCCGACAAGGTATAGGACGGCCTTGGCAGCGTGAGACAAAATATTTTATTATCACGATAGCTCCTATGTAATGGTTGTCGGTAAGAGAAACTCCCACAATATTATTTTATATTATTTTTATATGTATCAGAAATATTTGTATTTTTATAAACAAAAAGAGTTCATATTGTATCTTTGCATACAAAAAGAGTTATTATTGTATTTCTAAATACAGAGAATTGAAAATCATGTTTCAAAAACTTTTTATACTGCTTTTCTTTACAATTATGTATATTTAAATTTGTTCAGTTCAGTTCAGTTGCGTTGAGTGTGGTAAGTTCTTCAGTTCTTTTCAAGCATATGTCTTGTTTTAATTTTCGCCTCGCATACTCATACATTCAATGTACGAATATCAGTTGTCCCGCATCTTGCTTCTTGTGATATCGTGATCAACGACACTAGTCTACAGTCTAAGTGTCTACAAATTGAAATGAGTATAGTAACCAACCAAGGATTGGGGTCTTGTGCCAAGGGAGCGATAGTGAAGATAGTAGCTAAACTAAAATTTCCGTTCTAGTTAGTAATATTTTGAGAAAATATCAAATAAAAGCAAAGTAAATTTAATTTGTGACAACGAAGTGTTAAATATCAAAAGAGTTTGTCACGAGTTCGGTAAAAACAGTATAACCAAAGGGGAATCACGTATGGAGAAAAGTTCTTCGGGTGCAACGTCAATATATGCTTAAGTAAATCGCTTGGACATATGTTTTCGATAGGAAATTTGCAAGATAATGATAACTAGGCTAAGCTTTAGGTGAAAGTAAATTCCCTCTGGGGAAACTTCCCCAATATCAAATGGGTTCCTCTCGTTCACCCACTCGTCTAATGAAGACCAACCTACGCCTTACCCACACTCGTTCTTTCGATGATGAGTTCTAGGATATGGAAATAGGATTCACCCTATCAGGCTGAACCTCATGTCGACCAACTCCTTAGGCCATCAGTCTAGCAATCTTGGTTTTGTGACCTTTATCTCGAGAAAGACTAAAACAGATGGGTGGTTTTGTATTTGAACCTACATACCCATAAACTTAAACCACAACCTCTAGGTTAAATCACCATTAAAATGCATCTAACCTATCTGTCAGCAAGACCCAACAATAATATCAAAACATATTTGCTAAATAACACCCCAAGTATATGGGGTTTTAGACAAAGATAAAGCAATAATAAATACACCTAAAATGATTAAAAAAAAATCAAATGGGTATAAGAAATTAAATTTAATATGAGCAAAGAAAGAAGAATGGAGAAGACACACTTCCAATTTGAGGAAAAAAAGCTCCTTTCTTTAAGTCTCCCACAAAATCCTCTCTAAAATTGAGAGAAAATTATTAAACTTAATGTAACATCTCGTAACTCCAAATAGCTAAGAAACTAAAAATAGTAACTTTTGGAAAGAAAGGGAAAAATCTAGAAAATTTCCTAAGTTAAGAAAGTGAGTTTTAATTCTTTTCAAACGGCCATAACTTCTAGCTCATTACTAGTTAGAGTCATTTATTGACACGGCTAGAAAGAGATCTTTCGAACGCCGCCAAGTTTGTGCAATTTTAATATCGTATGAGGGAGATATGCATATCGAAAGTTAGGTTGTTGAACTAACGAAAGTCCCAATCCGGATTTAAGAAAGGGAAAACTAGTTTTTTAAAAATTAATTTCCTATTCAGTTTTAGGGGTTTATTTGGGGTATAACAAGTTTTAGTTCAGATTCGAAAAATCAAAATTACACTTAGGACTTGGAGAAGAGAGAAAAGAAGAAGGAAAGGGAGAAAAGTTAAGAATTCATCAAGATCGTCAAGGATTTACGAGTGGAATTCGTCGAGGGCGATCCCTATCGAGGTATGTGAGACCTTTTAGTGTTGGGTCAGTTCACCCACACACCAAGTTTGTTTCAATCCCATGATTTTCGAATTAGTTTAATGAGAATAGGGAAGTTCTTGTAGAACATTGTTGAATTCTTGTTGGTTGAGTTGTTTAATGCCTATTATTGCTTGGATTTAAAATTCTTGATTGTTTTGTGAGTTATATCTATTGGGTACTGAAGGTACTAATGATCCTAAGGTTTGGGAAAATAACTATGGATGTTTAGGGGATTTAGAATTGAAATACGAGATTAAAATTCGTTAGACGTAACTTGGGCAGAGAATCTAGGACGGAGCACTTACAGTGCACCTTGATGGAGCCTCAGACCAATGGGTCTGGCGCGGCACCTCGAACACACCTGAATAGGTGTTTTTCGCCCTGCTTTGTAGTTCACTCCGTTTAAGCCCTTCAATGGTGTTTTAACACTTCCATATTGATTCTAACTACTTTAAGGGTGTGTTTGGTATGAAGGAAAATGTTTTCCATGGAAAATGTTTTCCTAGAAAATGTTTTCCTGGAAAATAAGTTGATTTTGGACTTATTTTCTCATGTTTGGTTGGTGAGTAGAAAATATTTTTCGGAAATGATTTTTAGTGTTTAATTTATGTAAGAAAAATGTTTTTGAGGAACATCTTTTATTTTTACTAGAGTAGAAAATAATTATGAAATTGAAAATATTTTTTAAAAATAATTTTTTGGGTGTGGTGGGGGGGGGGGTGGGAGGGTAGTGGCGATGGGGGCCGGGAAGGGGGTGGGAGTGAGAAAATAAAAATTTGAAGTTGATAGTATTTTAAAAAGCAAAATTAATTTTTGGGGATGGGGGGGGTGGGGGTGGGGGATGGGGGAGCTGGTATGGGTGGGTAGGGGGGAGGTAGGAGTTTAAAAATAATGAAGTTGAAAATATTTTTTAAAAAACAAAAATAATTTTTTTTGGGGGGGGGTTGGGGGGGAGGGTGGCCAGGGATCGGGTGAAAAATAAAATTTTGAAATTGAATTTTTTTTTTAAAAATTGATGTTTTTTTCCAAAAAAAAATGTAATTTGAAATTGGAGGAGAGCTTTGGAAAATGTTTTCCTTAATTTTTGAAGGGAAGTCATTTTCCTTGATTTTGAGGAAAATGAGTTGATTTGAAAAACATTTTCCAGAACTTTTGTCCCAACCAAACATGAGAAAATTGAAAAACATTTTCCAGAAAATGTTTTCCTTCATACCAAACACACTCTAAATGACTTCTAATCATACAGAAATTATCCAGAAATATGAATTTACAACCTTGAATAACTTCGAATTCAAGGAAAAATTCAGATCCAAGTCTAGAGAATTCCTAAAGTCCTTTCATGAAGTCTTTTGCAAGTACTTTAAATTTGTTTTAAGACTTAAAGATCAGTTTGAGTAAGGGATTAAAGATAAGAAGGATAAGTTCATTTCAAGTTTCATAAGTCTTTCAAAAACATTTTAAGTGTTGTTTTAAAATTTAAGATTGAGTTCAGTTTAGAGCAAAGTGGAGTCTTCCTTCAAAGAAATATATGGGAACTAAGTATTCCCAACATAAATTAAAATGTTTTCACATTTAAAAAGAAGGGGAACTGAGATTTCCAAAGAGCCTTCTGGCTAGGTTTTGGTTAAAGAAAAATATCTTTCTAAAATGAAGCAAATAGGGGAACTAAGATTTCCAAGATAGACTTTGAGGGAAGTATTTTGAACACTAATCTCAAATCACAGAATCAGTATGTTTTTAAAACATAAGAGTCTGTACATATTTGGGAGTGGTATTGAGCACCGATATGGGGGAGATTTTAGAAAACTCACAGCCCCAATAAACCATATAGCCACCATGGGTAGAAAATGGTCATACTTTTTAGATGATACCTTCTCACAGTAGACTAGTAGATCCATTGTGCAGTTTAGGTCTTATACCTTTGGCCGGGTATAGTATGTGCTAGCAGTGTGAGGGGTAGATTGTTGTATCATTATTTTAGCTCGTAAGTGATGGTTAGAGAAACTCCCACATAAGTTAAATGTATTATTTATATACACCAGTTTATTTGTATCTTTACGTACCACTCAGAGTTAATTGTATTCTTATATACATTCAGAGTTTACAACATATTTTCAAACAACATTTCTTTATATTCCACTTGGTTTTAAATTGGTTTATATTGAAATGAGTTAGATATTCATGAGTTGAGAAGAGCCAAATAAGTGTTCCTTTTTAATCTTTTTCAAGCTTAAGTTGTTGTTTAGCATTCCAACTCGCATACTCGTAAATTCAATGCACTGGTGTCAGTTGGTATGCGACGTATCATGATGCATAGGCAGGTAATAAGGATCGGCATTTGGCACACCGTTGATCCAATTGAGCTCTCCAAAGTCAGTTGGTGAGCCTCCTTGCATTTCGAAGGACTCCTTTTATTTTTTTTTAATTGTTTTTGTATTTTCTTTATTAGGATGTGGTGGGGTCTGTTCTTACATCCATTTCAGTTTTAGAAGGCTTCATAGATAGAAACTCAGATGTTAGTAATTCAGTGGTCTTTGAATTATCATTTTTATGTTAAAGACTTGGGTTGCCATTTTTGTCAAGTTGAATGTTTAAGTCTTCAAAACATTCCTGTTATCTTATTATTCAGTATAGTTCAGTTCTATGATCATTATAGTATTGATTGTTACTTTCTCTGAGTTAAGTAAGCAAGGCCAAGGGTCCGCTTTAGTCCAACAATGGTCTTCAAGTGCCGGCTATGCCTAGGATGAAGGCTCGGAGCGTGAAACTTAAGAGCTAAGTCTCAATAAAAAATTATAAAATTATGTCTCTACTTTCTGATTCCTTTTGTAAAAATAATAAATACTTTTGTATTTTATAGACTTTAGAATTTGTGTTGGCAAATCCATTCCGCGAAGTTAGTCATGAACGCTGAGTGATTTGGAGATTCGCATTTCCTCTTGATCATCGTCGTGTGTGCATTGACTTTAGCGTCTATGCATTCTGGATCAATGGGCAGAATAATTTTGCTTTGTGGAACAACTCTGTGAAGCATCAACTGATCTTTTTCATTGCCTTTCTGTGAAGCATGATATATATCCCTTCGACTGATCGTCAAGTACACTTGGCGATGCTCAGGTGTTCCTCTTTAGATCTTTTCATGCTTTTTGTTTCCGTTTTGCGCTTATGTGTCCATGCTTACACTACAACTTCAAATACGTGAAACTTAAGAGTTTTCATCAGATATTGAGATAGAATGAACATTTGAGGACACTATGTTCATTAAAATAAGTCCCGACATGATTCCAATCTAAGGAATCATCTTTTTATTATTATGCGGACATAGGTAACCAGAATAAGCATCTAGCACCTCGTTGATCCTATTGAGCACTCAGAGTTAGTTGATGAATCTTCTAGCTTTCTGGAGGATCCTTTTAATTGCTTTTAGTATTTTAGTTCATTATGATGTTGTGGGTCTTGTCTCGATGTCCATCTCTGTTGTTTGGAGGGTTCATAGATAGAGTTAGTTGATGTTAGTTCATGAGTCTTTGCTTTCCCTTTTCAGATAAGGTGAGACTTGAATTTTCACTTTGGCAGTGACGGTTATTTATTACATTCTAAGTTATTATTGAGCAATTCAGTTTATTCTTTGGCAGAACGATCTTGTAGACCCTCGTACTTTAATCGATTTGTATTTTAAACTCTTCTACTTACCCCTTTGTCATCTGGACCCCTAAACTAAATAAAACATAATTTTTGAAACCCCTTTCTCATTATTAATGTGTGCGTGTATTGCACTCAATTTACACATGAAATTTCACGTCATTTTTTAATGACACATCAGTATTATTATTATTATTATTATTTAATGACACATCAGAAATTAAATATTTAAAATATATAATATTTTTTAAAAAGGTACAATTATTTTTCTCTCTCTATACTCATTTTCCATATTCTCACTTCATCTTCTTCCTCCCCACCCTCTTCTTCCTCCCCACCCTCTACCCTTCAACCAAAAAATAAAAATCACAACCTGCCCCTGTCCATTTTCTTTTCTTCTCTTTTCTTACACATATTCTTTTGTATATCCCGTCGGCAAAATGAAATTTCGATCATAAATTTCATCTTCCTCCTCCATCAATGTCGCCGCCGACCACCCTGTTCCTCCGCCAAAAGGGGTGTTTTCCGATCATAGCCTCTTTTTGTTCGATTAATATTGTCTTCATACAAAAAAAAATTCTCCCATTTAGACTTGTCTTCTACAAAAAAAAAAGTGACATTGAGATTGAGAGTCTTGAAAAGAAAATCTTGAATTTTAACCTTTAATCTAAATGAATCTTTCTATGTTTCCTTTTATTTTTCTTACTTTGAAAGGCTTTTGTAGTTGAAATTTCACTTTTTAATGGTGGTATTTGATGAAACTAAAATAAATTTTTTTAAAAATAAAATATGGGTCTACTAATGGGGTGAGGGTGACTGAAAAGAGGAGTTGAGGCAAAGATGGAGTGGTGGATAGTTGAAACCCGAAAGAGGGGTTGGTGCGGACATGGACTTGGGGATGACTAAAAATGGGGGTTAGGATAGATATAGGGTGAGGGATGGCTGAAAAGGGGGATTGAAGTAGCAGGTTGGCTGATAAGGAAGGTTGGGGCGATGATAAGAGTGGCGGTGGGGGATGAATGAAGAAGATGAGGTGAGGGGAAGAAGAAACTTTTATAAAAAAAAATATTATTTTATATTTTTTAAAATTAAATATGTTCTTCACTTGCCTTTGGGTGTGTGTGTGTGTTACACTCTCTCACCAACTCATTCATTTTAATGTCACATAAGCATTGTCAATGATCAGAAGGGTTTAAAATATTGTGTTTTAATAAGTTGAAGGGTCCAATTTACAAATGGTTAAGTAGAAGAGCTCATAATACAAATGCATACAAGTATAGGGCTTCATCAGATCATTTCTCCTCATTCTTTTAAAGTATATTTATCTTGAGTAAAGTCTTCCTCTTAGTAATTTAGCAAGGTCAAGAGTTCGTTTGGGGCCAATAATGGTTCTCGAGGGTCAATCCTGCCTAGGGTGTGTAGACACGTAATTTTTGACCGAATTTAAGTTTAACACCAATATTTAGAGCATAAATAATTTTATCAATCTAAATTAAATATATTTTGACTTTTTATTATTTTCATTAAGTTTATTTAAAAGATATAAAAATAAACAACATAAATATAATTTTTATTAGATAAGTTTATTTTGATTGTTAAAAAAAAGGGGATATTATATATATATATATATATATATATATATATATATATATATAATATGTATATATATATATGTATATATATATATATGTATATATATATATATATATATATATATATATATTTATGTAACGACCCAAAACCGAGCCGCGACTGGCACCCACACTTACCCTCCTATGTGAGCGAACCAACCAATCTAAACCCTAACATTTCAATGTAATATCAACAGAAAGTAATGCGGAAGACTTAAACTCATTAATAAAAACCAATTCAATAACTTCTAAAATTCAACATCTATTATTTCCCAAAATCTGGAAGTCATCATCACAAGAACATCTATGATCAAATTACTAAACTAAGAGTATTCTAAAAAGCTAAAACAAGTAAAAGCTACTCCATGCCGGAACTTCAAGGCATCAAGACATGAGGAAGAAGATCAAGTCCAAGCTAGAAGCATTAGCTCACCCTGAAGATCCGGTGTGACGAAGACTGGCTAGAATTGCGGTTGAGTTGAAGACGACGGCACGTTTGCTGCACTCCACAAATAGCAAAGAAGAAAACATAAAAGTAGGGGGTCAGTACAAAACACAGGTACTGAGTAGATATCATCGGCCAACTCAAAATAGAGAACAATATATATCAAGTAATATTATAAAATCAACTACAATACTCAACATGTAGCAACAACAAGTTCTATAATCATTATTAAGTACTGCCAAGTTCACACATGAGGACTCGAGCCTCAATACCATACTCATTTGGGAATTAGGTTCATTAGATTGAGTATATTAACATCTTTCAAGATTCATTATCTTTATTTCTCTTGTGTCGGTATGTGACACTCCGCTCCTTCATTATCTTTATTCCTCTTGTTTCGGTACGTGACACTCCGATCCCCTACTACTATGTGTCGGAATGTGACACTCCGATCCCCTAAATCTACGTGTCGGTTCGTGACACCCGGTCCCCCTAAATCTACGTGTCGGTTCGTGACACCCGATCCCCTAAATCTACGTGTCGGTTCGTGACACCCGATCCCCTAATTCTATGTGTTGGAACGTGACACTCCGATCCCCTAATCTCATTCTATCAATTCATCAAGCCTTCTCTTATACCAAGGCATCATCAATCTCATTACTTTAGTTTATCAAGCCTTCTTTATTACCAAGGCATCATCATTAACAAAGAGATTAGGGTTTTTCAAGATTTGGGATTCAATAACTTCATCATGCTTATATAATCACAATTATATAATCACATTCATGCAAGCATACAATTAAGCACATAGCAGGGTTTACAATACTATCAATACATATCATTCGCTATTAAGAGTTTAGTACGAATAGTATAAAAACCATAACCTATCTCCACCGAAGATTCGTGATCAAGCAAGCAATTTCCCAAAGCTTTTGTTCTTCTTCTCGTTTCTCTTTCTCGTTCGATTCTCCCTCTCTCTCTTTGTTCTATTATTTTTTTTTCTTAATCCAACCCTCTTTCTTTTACCCTAATTAACATATAATTAAGTATAAAAGATTGCAATAATACCCCACTAATTAACTCAAGGTTACCTCTTTTAACCCCCAAGTAATTAGACTTATTAACATTAACCCACTAACTTTATAATTAAAGCAGGAATAGTCCAAAACGTCCCTTAAAACATTTAAAGAAATCCGACCCAGACTGGGATTACGCAGCCTGTGACGGCCCGTCGTGCCCACGACGGTCCGTCCTGCTGCTCCGTCACAGAGTTCACAGACTCAATTTTCTTGAAGAGTCTGTGACGGTCCGTCGTGCCCACGACGGTTCGTCCTGCCATTCCGTTACGAAGTTCAGAGAGTCGATTTCAGTACCCAATTTCAGAATTTCTAAGTGTTTTGAAACGAGACCCTGCGCGGTCCATCATGCCCATGACGGTCCGTCGTGCCCATGACGGTCCGTCGTGGGGTCCGTCGTCTCAGCCAGTTTTCCAGAAATAAAATCTGCTGCTCAAAACGACTAAACAGGTCGTTACAATAGATACCAATTTACCCATCGTTCGTCCTCGAACGATCACAGGAAGGAAAACAAGGGCGAGAAGGAGTACCTGAATCTGTAAACAGGTGTGGCTATCTTTATCGCATATCAGCCTCCTTCTCCCAAGTAGCCTCTTCAACTGGTCGATTCTTCCATTGAACTTTGATGGATGCAATCTCCCTTGACCTCAGCTTGCGGACTTCTCTATCTAGAATGGCAACAGGCTCCTCCTCATAAGACAAATTTTCATCAAGCAGAACTGAATCCCATCGAATGATGTAGTTTCCATCCCCATGGTATCTTTTCAACATAGACACATGAAATACCGGATGCACACCGGACAACCCTGGAGGCAAGGCTAACTCATAAGCCACCTCCCCTACTCGCTTAAGTACTTCAAAGGGACCAATATACCTTGGGCTCAGTTTACCTCTTTTACCAAACCGCATCACCCCTTTCATGGGCGAAACCTTCAACAAGACTTGTTCACCCTCCATGAATTCTAAGTCTCTAACCTTTCGATCTGCATATTCTTTTTGCCTACTTTGCGCCGCTAAAAGCTTTTCTTGAATAGATTTCACTTTCTCTAAAGAATCCCTCAAAAGGTCAGTACCCCAAGGTCTAACCTCAAATGCATCAAACCAACTGATGGGAGACCTACACCTCCTCCCATACAATGCTTCAAATGGGGCCATGTCAATACTTGAGTGATAGCTATTGTTGTAGGAGAACTCTGCTAAGGGTAAGAAGTTATCCCAATGGCCACCAAATTCTATCACACATGCACGAAGCA
The DNA here is from genome assembly GCA_027705065.1 of Solanum peruvianum. Classification (NCBI taxonomy): domain Eukaryota; kingdom Viridiplantae; phylum Streptophyta; class Magnoliopsida; order Solanales; family Solanaceae; genus Solanum; species Solanum peruvianum. Next base: position 40,524,954 of record JAKWJD010001766.1, on the reverse strand, counting down.
TATCCTCCAACACTTGAATCATTCGCTCAGACTGACCATCGGTCTGAGGGTGAAATGCAGTACTAAGGTCCAACCTAGTACCCAATTCAGCATGCAATGTTTTCCAAAACTTAGAGGTAAACTGCGTACCTCTATATGATATAATGGAGAGTGGAATTCCATGCAATCGAACGATTTCTGAGATATAGATCTTAGCTAACTTCTCTGCATTGTAAGTCACCTTGACCGGAATGAAATGAGCAAACTTAGTTAACCTATCAACAATCACCCAAATAGAGTCATACTTACCCATTGTCTTTGGAAGACCAACCACAAAATCCATTACAATTCTCTCCCACTTCCACTCAGGGATGGGCATTCTCTGAAGTGTTCCTCCGGGCCTCTGGTGTTCATACTTTACTTGTTGACAGTTTGGACATTTGGCAATAAAATCAACAATATCACGCTTCATTCTACTCCACCAAAAGTGTTGTTTTAGGTCACGGTACATCTTGGTTGCACCCGGATGTATCGAATACCTTGAACTATGAGCCTCTGTCAGAATAGTGTTGATCAAATCATCGACGCGGGGTACACATACCCTTCCCTTAATCCTCAAAACACCTTCATCATCGATTGTTGCTTCTTTAGCCTCTCCTTGCAACAATTTATCTCGGATCCGGATCAATTTCTCATCATTAAACTGCTTTCCCTTAATCTTGTCTAGCAAGGAAGATCTTGCCTCCACACAAGCTAACAATCCTCCCTTCTCATTTACTTCTAACCTCATAAGGTCATTAGCCAGAATCTGAACCTCTCTAGCCAATGGGCGTCTAGAAACTTGCAAGTGAGCTAGACTTCCCATGCTTCCCGCATTTCTACTTAAAGCATCCGCCACAACATTCGCTTTTCCCGGATGATACAAGATAGTGATGTCGTAGTCCTTCAGTAGTTCCACCATCTCCTCTATCTCATGTTCAAATCTTTCTGAGTAAAGACATAATGTAGGCTATGATGATCCGTATAGACCTCACACTTAACCTCATATAAATAGTGTCTCCATTGCTTTAATGCAAACACTACCGCGGCCAATTCCAAATCATGAGTTGGATAGTTACGTTCATGCACTTTTAATTGTCTTGAAGCATAAGCAATCACATTCTTCTCTTGCATTAGCACTGCACCCAAACCCGAATAGGATGCATCACAACAAACAATGAAGTTCTTACCTTCCACGGGCAAGGTGAGAATTGGTGCAGTAGTCAACAAAGTATTGAGCTTCTGAAAGCTTTCCTCACATTCGTCCGACCATACAAATGGAACATTCTGCTTAGTCAAGTTCGTCAATTGGGAAGCAATGGAAGAGAATCCCTTGACAAATCGACGGTAATAGCTAGCTAAACCAACAAAGCTCCTTATTTCTGACACATTAGTAGGTCTTACCCAATTCTTCACTGTCTCAATCATAGAAGGATCCACCATCAATCCATCCTTAGAAACTACATGCCCCAAGAAGGACACTGCATCTAGCCAAAACTCACACTTAGAGAACTTGGCATAAAGCTTTTTCTCCCTCAACATTTCCAATACAATTCTTAAATGCTCCTCATGTTCCTTCTTACTTTTAGAGTATATCAGTATATCATCAATATATACGATCACAAAGAGATCAAGATATGGCTTAAAAATCCCGTTCATCAAGCTCATGAATGCAGCAGGGGCATTCGTAAGACCAAAAGACATCACTACAAATTCGTAATGCCCATACCTGGTTCGAAAGGCAGTCTTTGGCACATCCGTTGCCCGTATTTTCAATTGATGATAACCGGATCTCAAGTCAATCTTAGAGAAGACACAAGCACCTTGTAACTGATCGAACAAGTCATCAATGCGAGGAAGAGGATACTTGTTCTTAATAGTTACCTTATTCAGTTGTCTATAATCTATGCACATCCGAAAACTCCCATCCTTCTTCTTCGCAAATAACACCGGAGCACCCTAAGGAGATGCACTTGGTCTAATGAAGCCTTTGCTCAACAACTCTTGAAGTTGGGCCTTTAACTCTCTTAACTCCGCGGGAGCCATTCTATAAGGGGGTATAAAAATGGGGCGAGTGCCCGGTTCAAGATCAATGCAGAAGTCAATATCCCTATCCGGTGGCATACCAGGAAGATCTGCAGGGAACACCAAAAACTCACGGACTACCGAAACCGACTCAATCGAAGGTAATTGTGTAGTGCCATACCTGAGATGTGCCAAGAAAGCTTAACAACCCTTACTAACCATCTTCTTAGCACGATGAAAGGACACGATACGAACAAGATTGGAAGTGTAGTCGCCCTCCCACACTAACGGATCTGTCCCAGGCTTGGCTAACGTCACAGTTTTAGCATTACAATCCAAGATCGCAAAATTCGGAGAAAGCCAAGTCATACCCAGAATTACATCAAAGTCAACCATTTCTAAGATAACCAAATCTACATAAGTGTTGCTCCCCACAAAATTCACCCACAAGACCTATATACTTTTTCAACTATCACAGACGACCCCACCGGAGTAGAAACACGAATAGGCATGTCAAGTAATTCACAATGTAAATTTAGACCATTAGCAAATAAGGAAGATACATAAGAAAATGTGGATCCAGGATCAAACAATACAGAAGCCATGCAATCACAAATCAAAAGATTACCTGTGATAACAGCATCAGATGCCTCCGCTTCAGATCTCCCAGGGAAAGCGTAACAATGGGCCCTATCGCCTGTCTGTCCATTGCACCTACCATGTTGTGATGTAGTGGCTCCAGTTTGCCCATCACCCCGGCCGTTTTGGTGACCACCATTACCTCGACCACCGCGTACTCCAGGATAACGGCCTCTACCATGACCACCTCTACCTCTAGCTATTGGGGGTCTATAACTCTGTTTTGGACAATTCCTCCTAATATGTCCAGTCTCCCCACATCCATAACACTCTTTAGAGTCAAGCATAGGTCTCTCAGAGAAGTGTTGACCGGTCTGGGGTGGACCCCCAACTACAGTTTGTAGTGAAGACTTAATTGGTCGAGCTGAGTAACCTCCGGAACCATGTCCTCTAGAGTAAGAACCATTAAACTCACCTCCCTTTCGAAACCTTTTTGATGTCGATGCCATGGTGAATTCATATGGCTTCACTCCTTCCACCTCTATCACGAAATCTACCACTTCTTGGAAGGATTTTGTCGTAGCCGCTGTAAGGCTGAAATCCGCAATTCTGACCTCAACCCCTTCACAAAACGGCGAATCCGCTCTTGTGGACTGAAACAAAGTTGGGTGGCATACCTGGATAATGCACGAAACTTAGCCTCATATGCAGTATCCGACATCCTACCTTGCTCTAAGCTCAAGAACTCATCTCTTTTCCTATCCCTCAATGTCCGGGGGATATACTTCTCCATAAACAAGCTAGAGAATGATGCCCAAGTCATAGGTGGTGCCTCTGTTGGTTGACACTCAACATGTGACCGCCACCACATTTTGGCGTTCCCTTGGAACTGATAAGTCACGAACTCCACACCAAACCGTTCTACTATACCCATCTTGTGTAGTAGCTGATGGCAGTCAACCAGGAAATCGTAGGCATCCTCAGATTCAGCACCCTTGAAGACTGGAGGTTTCAATTTCAAGAACTTACTGAAAAGTTCATGCTGATCATTTGTCATTGTCAGTATATAGGCCCTGTAGTCAGACGAGGAAACGTGCCTATTTCCAATGAGGCATCCATACGGGGAACCATAGTGGCTGCATGTTGTACCTCTGATACCGGAGGTGTTGGTGCAGAAAACACTGGAGGTGCCTGACCCTGATTAGATAACCCGCTAATATAAGCAAGAACCTGAATGATCATCTCTGGGGTAGGTTGGGGTGGCAATTCCTCATTTTGCACTTGTTCATTCTCCCCTTCCTCACCCTCTCTTACTACTTCCTCAGTCGGTGTACGAGTCACCGCCCTAGCATCAGATGGGCTAGGTACTTGTCCTCTTCCTCTAGAGGACGTCCTCCCACGACCTCTACCACGGCCTCTTGCCGCTACTCCCCTTCGAGCTACAACCCCTGTGGCTGGCTCAGATGTTTCTTGTCTTGCCGGTGTCGGTGTTGGTGTTGGCGCAGTCGTTGCTCTACTTCTAACCATCTACGAAATAGAGTGAAGATGGTCAGATACCAATTTGTATCACCTAGATACCATTGGATTCAAGTAGTATAGCACGAAAGAAAGAAAGAAAGAATGGAATTTTCCTAAAGTCTTATAGCCTCTCAAAGAAAAGTAAAGGCGTCCCCCTACCATTCCTAAGACTCTACTAGACTCGTTCTTGTGTGATGAGACCAACGAACCTAATGCTCTGATACCAAGTTTGTCACGACCCAAAACCGAGCCGTGACTGGCACCACACTTACCCTCCTATGTGAGCGAACCAACCAATCTAAACCCTAACATTTCAATGTAATATCAACAGAAAGTAATGCGGAAGACTTAAACTCATTAATAAAAACCAATTCAATAAACTTCTAAATTCAACATCTATTATTTCCCAAAATCTGGAAGTCATCATCACAAGAACATCTATGATCAAATTACTAAACTAAGAGTATTCTAAAAAGCTAAAACAAGTAAAAGCTAGTCCATGCCGGAACTTCAAGGCATCAAGACATGAGGAAGAAGATCCAGTCCAAGCTAGAAGCATTAGCTCACCCTGAAGATCCGGTGTGACGAAGACTGGCTAGAATTGCGGTTGAGTTGAAGATGACGGCACGTTTGCTGCACTCCACAAATAGCAAAGAAGAAAACATAAAAGTAGGGGGTCAGTACAAAACACGGGTACTGAGTAGATATCATCGGCTAACTCAAAATACAGAAAGTATATATCAAGTAATTTATAAATCAATAACAATACTCAACATGTAGCAACAACAAGTTCTATAATCATTATTAAGTACTGCCAAGTTCACACATGAGGACTCGAGCCTCAATACCATACTCATTTAGGAATTAGGTTCATTAGATTGAGTATATTAACATCTTTCAAGATTCATTATCTTTATTTCTCTTGTGTCGGTACGTGACACTCCGCTCCCTCATTATCTTTATTCCTCTTGTGTCGGTACGTGACACTCCGATCCCCTACTACTATGTGTCGAAACGTGACACTCCGATCCCCTAAATCTACGTGTCGGTTCGTGACACCCGATCCCCTAAATCTACGTGTCGGTTCGTGACACCCGATCCCCTAGATCTACGTGTCGGTTCGTGACACCCGGTCCCCCTAAATCTACGTGTCGGTTCATGACACCCGATCCCCTAAATCTACGTGTCGATTCGTGACACCCGATCCCCTTATTCTATGTGTCGGAACGTGACACTCCGATCCCCTAATCTCATTCTATCAATTCATCAAGCCTTCTCTTTTACGAAGGCATCATCAATCTCATTACTTTAGTTTATCAAGCCTTCTTTATTACCAAGGCATAATCATTAACAAAGAGATTAGGGTTTTTCAAGATTTGGGATTCAATAACTTCATCATGCTTATATAATCACAATTATATAATCACATTCATGCAAGCATACAATTAAGCACATAGCAGGGTTTACAATACTATCAATACATATCATTCGCTATTAAGAGTTTACTACGAATAGTATAGAAACCATAACCTACCTCCACCGAAGATTCGTGATCAAGCAAGCAATTTCCCAAGGCTTTTGTTCTTCTTCTCGTTTCTCTTTCTCGTTCGATTATCCCTCTCTCTCTTTGTTCTTTCTATTTTTTTCTTAATCCAACCCTATTTCTTTTACCCTAATTAACATATAATTAAGTATAAAAGATGGCAATAATACCCCACTAATTAACTCAAGATTCCTCTTTTAACCCCAAGTAATTAGACTTATTAACATTAACCCACTAACTTTATAATTAAGCAGGAATAGTCCAAAACGTCCCTTAAAACATTTAAAGAAATCCGACCCAGACTGGGATTACGCAGCCTGTGACGGCCGTCGTGCCCACGACGGTCCGTCCTGCTGCTCCGTCACAGAGTTCAGAGACTCAATTTCCTTGAAGAGACTGTGACAGTCCGTCGTGCCCACGACGGTCCGTCCTGCCATTCCGTTACGAAGTTCAGAGAGTCGATTTCAGTACCCAATTTCAGAATTTCTAAGTGTTTTGAAACGAGGACCCTGCGACGGTCCGTCGTGCCCATGACGGTCCGTCGTGGGGTCCGTCTTCTCAACCAGTTTTCCAGAAAAAATCCGTTGCTCAAAACGACTAAACAGGTCGTTACAATATATATATATATATATATAGACATAACACACACACACACACACACACACACACACACACAAAGATATATATATATATATTTAAATTTATTGATATATATAGATAGATATATTATATATATATATATATATATATATATATATATATATATATATTCATATATTATTTAAATAAACTCATATTTCTTAATTATGTGTCTTTTTGTTTTAATTACCCATTTAGCTTTATTATTTATTTACTCAAAAAAATTAATAATTAATAATTATCATTTTTATATATATATTTAATATTAAAAAAAAAAAAGGACCACGATCCCACTCCCCATTACCCCCACTTTACCCAACTTCCCCCCACGACATGCACACACATGCACTATATATTACAAACATAGGAGAAATCAAAAGAAAAAGGAAGGCAAACACACACGTAGAAAATATTATTTCTCATCTTTTTACTTTTTTAAAAATCACAAATAAAGGTTGAGTTTTGAGGTTCACTTTCGTGGTTTCAAGTTCGTGGTTCCTTGTTAGGATTATATCATTTCCTTGAATTTTATTTTCGCAAAAGGTATAACTCAATATTCATTTATAATATTATATTCATGATTATGTGGTATTTATTTTTCATGTTATGAATTTAATCAAGTTCTAGGTTGGTTCAACCTTTTCATTATAATATTGAAATACGGCAAATATGTCTTTATTGTTAAAATTAGAACAATTTATGTTTAGTATCGTATTTTAATCTTTATGGCTAGTATTTGGTGAAATCGTTCTTGCTCCTCTTAATCAAAGTAATTAATATTTATTTTAAAAAAAAAACTTATTTTTATATATTTGTTAAATTGAAGCATGAGAAAAATAATTTAAATGATTGTATGTTCCATATAATCTTTAAAGTTAATTCCGACAGTACCCCTCATATTTATTTATTTGTTTATTTATTTCCCCTTATAATTTTTAGTATGCATACTTTATTGTGAATATAAATTTAATTGTTTAAAACCTAATCTCTTTGTTTGTGCCTAAATATACTAGATTAGTAAAATAGTTTATGATAATATTGAATGAGAAAATTTTTTAGATAGAGTTGATTTGCAATTTATTTAATGCTAATGTTAATAATCATCTAAAGAAGACTATTGAATACTATATTGAAAAAATAATTATTGAACTGTTATAACATGCTTACTATTTTTTCTTTCAAATAATAAGAAATGAAAAATAAAACAAAAACAATGTAAACATTACCTACCTACATGTATATATTGATGACCAAAATGAGAAAGATGGGAAAAAATAAGAAAAGAAAAGAAAAGTAGTGAAGAAGGAACATTCGAATTAGAAAAAGAATAATAAAATAAAAAAATATATATATATAATAAAAAGAATGTAAAAAATGTACACGAAAAAGTAAAAAAAATAAATACTAAAAAATGAATAGATACAAAAAGTATAATGTTAAAAATATATAAAATATTTTATTATTATCATAAAAAAGAACTATTAAAAAGGGTAAGAAAAGAAAAGGAAGAAAATCAATGTAAAAAATAAATAAAAAACATAAGGAAAGTTAAACAAGAAAAAAAAAACGTGAAAGATTAGTATAAAAAGAAATAAAAAAAAAAAAGAAATTAAGAAGCAGGCAATTGTTGAAAGCATGAAAAATAACTAAACAATTAATAAAAATGTGTAAAAACTTCACATGTTTATAAAGTAGTGCAGTTTTAAATATGTTAATACGAATCAAAGAATGAGGGTAAATACAGTTGTCTTAATAATATAATATTCAATTAGTTTAAGTCATAAAAGTCCATAAAGTGACCGTGCTAGAGCCACGGGACTCGAGGGATGCCTAATACCTTCCCCTCGGTCAATAGAATTCCTTACCCGAACTGGTTAGCAGACCAAACAAAGAGTCATTTCCTTTTGATTAAGGGATTAAATAAAAGGTGACTTAGAACACCGTAACTCAATTCCAAGTGGCGACTTTGAAAAACAAAATAAAATAATCCCCTAATTAATAACGTCACTTAAATTGGAAAACCCTTACGCCGTCGCGCGAATAAGGGGTGTGACATCTCTGGCGACTCCGCTGGGGACTAGAATTCGAGCTTGTAAACATGGACTTCTACATGACTTTATTATGTATTTACGTACTTATCGATTTGTGAATATTGTGTTTAATTGCATAATATGTTATTTGCTTGCTTATTTACCCTTTTGATAATATGTTAACTATCATATAACTATCTTTCCTCGCGCCTCCATCTGAGTCTTCTGAGATACATTATTCGAAGATGCGATTACGCTCCCGAGCCATGAGATACCAGAGATGCGGCAACGCTCCTAGGAAGGATTCTATAGTAATACATGTCTAAGGATGGGAAGGACTAACAGTGAGGCCAGAAAGCCCTGCTACTGGTAAGTTGTCCCTTCTCGACTCGAGTAGTCCGCTCGTTTTATGGCCAGTCTAGATACCTTCCCTATTAGATTGCTTACCTAGTAAAACAAGTCTCAACAATGACTATCCCTAATTGGATTCGATTTATCTGCATCATGCATAATGTTGAATTAATGGGGAGCTCGACACAGGGGTCGAGCCTGTCTAGGAGAAGTATTCCTACTTGAGACTATCATGTACATTATTTGTGTTATTTGTTGCATAATTGGAAAGACTATACAAATGTTGATCGGCTTTAGATGAATGAATTATATTGAAAAATTAATTATAACGAAAAATATCAAATTATAGTTTTGGCGTAATCCTTTTATTAAACACAGGTTTTCTATCAAAATTCATATATCTTTAACAAGTAGAAAAATCTATTATTACACTCAAAGTTTTTCTATATAAAAAAAAGATTGAAAATTTAATCAACAGAATATAAAATATAATCGAATATATTAATATTTTTAGTTTTGGAAAAATTTTAAATACATATTATTTATTTATTTTCTCATTCTTCCTGTAATAACTATTTTTTTAAAAAAAAATTACTTTTTTTTGTTGTGTATGTGTATGATCATTTTATTAAAAAAATAATATTAAAAAAATTATTTTTTTTGTGTATAATTTTTACGTTATTCTTCTTTAAAAAAAAAATATTTTATTAAAAAAATAATAATAATAAAAATTACTTTTTTTGTGTGTATGATTTTTCTGTTATTCTTGTTTAAAAAATATATATTTTATTAAACCTAGTTTGTAACTATCATAATATAGGGAAATATGAATCCATATGGAAATGGAGATAAGAGACAAAGAGAGGATCAATCACCTCGATTCATGATATTGGATAAGGCCCCGACACTCTTGAAGACATGGTATAAGAATATGACAAACTATGGACGAGGAATGGTGTTCAAACGCTTGGGATTTCTACGGAGCCTTTTGTATGTTGATCCACGACGGGATTTGATAGAAGCACTAGTGCATTTTTGGGACCCGTTAAGGAATGTATTCCGTTTTTATGGTTGTGAACTCACCCCCACCCTTGAGGAGATAGGGGCATTCATTGGAAAGGGTAAACATCTTCACAAAGAAGAGCCTATGATACCAAAACATATTAATGGGAGGAGGTTTCTAGAATTACTGCATATAAATGAGAATGATATAGGTGGTTGTCTCGATAATGGATGGGTACCATTAGAATTTTTGTACAAAAGATATGGCAAAAGTGATGGATTCGAAGTGTATAGAAAGAAACTCCGTAATAATGGGTGTCGTCTGACCTGGGAAGCACACAATTATGATGCCTTCGTGGTGGCTTTTTTGGGGATCATGGTATTTCTAAAAAAGGGAGGAATGATTTGAATGAATTTAGCTGCAGTCATTACAGCTTTTGAGAAAAAGACTAATATCACCCTCGTACCAATGATTCTGGGAGACATTTATCGTGCTTAAACTATTTGCAAGGATGGAAAAGACTAATTTGAGGGATGCAATATGTTATTACAACTATGGATGATTGAATACATCCGTCATCACCCTTATGCAGTGGACTTTAAAGTAGAATGGAATGATTATATTGGAGGCCACAAAGAAAGAATCAAAGATCATAGTTTTCCGAAGGGTATTGAAGCTTGGAATCAACACCTCAATAATCTGACTGCTGACAAGATTGTGTGGAATTATCATTGGTTTCCATCGGCCGAGGTGATATACATGTCTAATTTTTGATCATTCATTGTCCTAATAGGTCTTCGAGGTGTCCAACCTTACATGCCACTTAGGGGTCGTTTGGTACAAAAATGAATAATGCAGGGATTAGTAACGCAGGGATTAGCAATGCAGGGATTAGCAATGCATGGATTAGTAATGCAGGGATTATTTTTATCAAGTGTTTGGTTCATTGTTTCTTATCTAATTTTGTGTGTGGTTTAAAAGTTTTTAAAAAAAACTTTCCAATTATACCCTAGAGTTATTATGAGATTTTGTATTTCATGTAATTGAGTCAAAGTAGATAATTAACAGAGAATATTATTTTTTTATAACATTTTTAACTAGTTGGGAGAATAAAATTTTCATTGTCATGTTCACTATTTTCTCACTTAAATTATTTGAGAGTAAATAATTGTCATCTTAATAAATTAGAGTTAATAACTCAAAAGGTAACACAACTATAATGATTATAGAGAAAATTTATTGAACTTTGTTTTGTATCAATAAAGTTTAAAAAACTCTTTATCATAAAATAAAATTAAAATATAAAATAAATATAGAAAATAAATTAAACTATTTTTATACTCGAGATGTGTGTGTGTGTGTGTGTATATATATATATATATATATATATATATATATATATATATATATATATATATATATATATATATATATATATATATATATGTACACACACTCTTGTTTTAGACTACTTGTGTAATGTTTAATGAATTTTCATTAAGAGACAATATTTTACTTATGAATTGTTCTTAATTTCATACATCAACATTAACATATTAGTCGGATTATAATATTTTATATTAATAATAAATAGATTAAGTAATTCATATTTTAGAAACAAAAAATTATATCTAAATAATAAAATTTGTAAGCTAATTTATAATAACTTTATTAGTATAAATATAAAATTAAAAAAATAAATAAAATATTAAAAGGATTTGAGGGGTATTTTTGTCTTTACCTAGAATAGTCCCATGGTATTAGAGCTAATACCACCAAATGGAAGGTATTAGTTATCACCCTCTAATACCATGTAGGGTGCATAACTAATCCCTAAATTGTTAATACATAGATCCAATTTTTTTACCAAACATAGTATTAAATAATACCATACATAATACTTGGACTAGGTCTCCTAATACTCCCTACCAAACAACCCCTTAGAGTCATGCGACAACTTGGCCGACACCAGTTTCTACCACCTAATGAAGATTTGCGTGAATTCATGTATGAGTTTCATCCCAAGATACCTTTAAGGCAATCAGAGATATTTAAGATTTGGGGGGATACATACTCTCAAGTCCCCACGATATGGTGAAGGATAGCACAAGAGGCGAGGTGGACCAAGCACACTAAGACTGGGTTCATGATCAGCCCCTTCATAAGGTTATGCCAGAAGGGTCAATAAAAGGACCTATAGATCGAGAAGCAGAAATTGAGGTTAAGATTAAGCAAGCTCGCCTCAAAGTCGAAAGAAGCTACAAATCTACTATGGATATCCTAAGTAATGACCTGAAAAACGCTAAAGAGGAGTTGGCCCAACGTGATGCGATATCTGAAGTTAGAGTTAGAAAACACTACTCTACCATTCTAACCTTACAAGAAGACTTGGGCATTGCCACAGGCGCTATGGAGCAACAAGAAGAGAAGTATAAGAAAGAAAAGGCCGAGCTTATCTGCGCACAGTCTAGACTCCAAACTCAAGTTAAAGCCTCTATGGAACGGGAAAGAGAAATAGCAAGGCGTTTCAGTGCTTATCAGGCAGACTGTGAGATTGAGAGCAGTCAAAGGATAGCCGAGCGAGATTCACTCCACCTTCAAATTGAAGAGCTCCAAGAACAAAGGGAAAATTTGACGCATGAAGTCAATACTGCTCACCACTGGTTACAGAATTGTTATGACAATATGGATGAAGCCAGAGATCGAATACAACAACTCAGGGATGAACTCAACAATGTTTATGGTAGATATTTACACCAGAACGATGAGAGGTTGGGCCGACAGGCCCGTGCTTTGGCTCCATATCTACCTAAAGCGTTGGCGAAGATTTATAAGGGTCTTGGAGATGATTGAGATTCGAGGATTCAGTTTCTTTTCGAGTTTATTTTCTTAGTAGTGATTATTTCATTTTATTATTATTTTTAGTTTTTTCTCTTTCTTTTCGTTTTATTATTTTATTTCATTTAGAGTCTATCTAAGTCCTAGGTACTACTGTTTTTTTTTTTGTTTGTTTGTTTTATTCAAATCATTGTTTAAAATATTTGAAAATGAATGAAAAAGATTTGCTTTCGGTCACCTTATGGAATAGGAGTTGTTCTTATGTCTGAATCAGGGGAATATTACCCTATATCAGCCCAACTTAGATTATATTGTACTAATAATATCTCTGAGTATGAAGCGTGCATTTTGGGTCTGAGATTAGATGTTGACATGGGCATCCAAGAATTGTTAGTTTTAGGAGACTCAGACTTACTAGTTCATCAAATTCAAGGAGAACGAAAAACTCGAGACCCAAAGCTCATACCATATCAACATTGTTTACAAGGTCTTTGTCAACGATTCGTGTCGATAAAGTTTAGACACATTCCCAGAGTGCACAATGAGATTGCAGATGCATTGTCCACTTTATCTTCGATGCTCCAACACCCTGATGGCGCTCATATCGACCCTTTATACATACAAATTCGTGATCAACATGCTTATTGCAACATGACTGAGGAGGAATTTGATGGTAAGCCTTGGTTTCATGATATCAAAACACATCTCTCCAGTCTGGAGAATGTCCGTCGAATGTAACCAGTAATTAAAAAAGGACTATTCGACGACTAGCAAGGGGTTTTTTTAAGCGGAGGCATACTGTACAAGAAGACACCGATTTAGGTCTTCTAAGGTGTGTAAACGCTCAAGAGGCTTCCACACATCATGATTGAAGTACACTCAGGATTTGTGGACCTCATATGAATGGATATGTTCTAGCCAAGAAAATACTTCGAGCAGGATATTATTGGCTCACCATGGAGCGGGATTCCATACGATTTGTTCGTAAATGTCATGAATGTCAAATACTTGGTGATTTAATACATTCTCCCCCTTCTGAGTTGCATGCAATGTCAGCTCCATGGCCTTTCGTGGCATGGGGAATGGATGTGATTGGACCGATAGAACCAAAAGCATCGAATGGTCACACGTTCATCATGTGCATTGATTATTTTACAAAGTGGGCGGAAGCAGTAACTTTCAAATCAGTGACCAAGAAGGTCGTGGTGGATTTCATCCATTTCAACATCATCTGTCGGTTTGGTATTCCAAAGGTGATTATAACTGACAACGCCGCAAATTTCAACAGCCACTTAATGCAAGAGGTATGCTACCGATTTAAGATTGAGCATCGAAATTCGACTCAGTATCGCTCAAAGGCAAACGGGGCTGTAGAAGCTGCTAACAAAAATATAAAAAAGATGCTTCGTAAGATTGTGCAAAGTTCTCGACAATGGCATGAAAAGTTGCCTTCTGCTTTGTTGAGTTATCGCACTACAGTCCATACGTCAGTGGGCGCTACCCCATATTCACTAGTATACGGGACTGAGGCAATTATACCTGCAGAGATTGAGATCCCATCTTTACGAATCATTGTGGAGGCTGAAATTGATGATGATAAATGGATCAAAACTCGGTTAGAGCAATTAAGTTTGATTGATGAGAAGCGTCTGACATTAGTATGTCATGTACAATTATATCAGAAAAGAATGGCACGGGCATACAAAAAAAAGGTGCGTCCCAGACATTTTGAAGAGGGTCAATTAGTGTTGAGACGCATTTTGCCACATCATGCTGAAACCAAAGGCAAATTTTCTCCAAATTGGAGAGGACCATTCGTTGTTAAAGGGGTATTACCCAATGGTGCTCTTTACTTAGCAGATATAGAAGGCAAAGTGACATATATGGTCGTCAATGCTGATACTGTGGAAAGATATTACATACGATTGAGTTTCGATATTAGAAACCTGTATGTTTGGGCTCGACATTTCAAGGGTTGATTCAACGGGATCTCTTGGTTATGATGTTTCTGTCAGACCCCTTTTTCGTTCAGCGGCGTAAAGGTTTTTCCAATTTTAGTGACATTTTAAAAAGGGATTATTTTATTTCAGAGTCGCCACTTGTAATTGAGTTTTGGTGTTCCAAGTCACCTTATTTATATCCCTAATCAGAAGGAAGTTGACTCGTTATTTTATGGTCTGCGAAATCAAAAATCAGGTAAGGAATTCTGTTGACCGAAGGGAAGGTATTAGGCACCCCTTGATCCTGTGGTTCTAGCATGGTCGCTTTATTGACTTTTATATGACTTGACTTAATTTTGACTATATTATGTTTGTTATCTAACAATTTACTTATGTCCCGCTTTCTTTGATTTATTTTAAATTACTTTGTAAAATTGTCATATTTCATTACTGTGTGGTTTATTGGTAGCAGCTCTTTCCAACCTCACCACAAATTGTTTATTTGTTTTTATTTAAAAACTAAAAGTAGTTTAATGTTTTTTTGGATCTTAATATTTTATTAGTATTATCATATCATAAGCCTAAATTATACATTATCCTAGCTTTATTTTTCTAAAAGGAAATGAACAATATATTAATAGAACATAAGATAAAAATAAATAAAATAATAACACCTTTTCATATAAATTTACTTTTTCTTATTTTAGTCATTAAAATGAAAAGAAACCAGTAATTAAAATCATTTTATTTATTTATTTATTTATTTTGCACGTTTTGAGTCACTTTAATATTGTTTTTCTATTTTTTTTTATTTTGTTTCTCTTTCTTCTTATACTTTACCTTATTTGTATTTTATATTTTATCCTTCTTATTTTTATACTTTTATGTTTTATAAATTTCTTTTACGTCTTTTCCTTTTATATAAATTTTTAATTTTTATTCTTTCAATATGAATAAATTAATGATTTTTTTTTTTAAAAAAAGTTTCGCATTAACAGAAATGTAAGGGTAGTGTAGGTTTGATTTATTTTATTTTAATTTTTATTCTTCTCTTTTTTAAAAATAAATAAATACAGTTTTATTAAATATACAAAGTGAAAAAGTAACTTAACAAATAAGAACTAAATTTCATCTAATTATTACTAACTGCATACTGTAGAATATTAAGCTTCAAATTTTAATGAAGAACAAGATAAAAGGAAACTTTAAAGCAAGGAAGAATAAATACACGTACATAAATTTTACTCTAAATTTAATAATATAAAAAATCTCAATATATTTTATATCATAATGTAAAAAATTAAACATGCATAACACTTTATATCATTGAAATCATATCTTGCATGATATTGAAACCAAATAATGTAATAAAGATCAAGTGTTACCTTTTGTGAAAATTAATTCACAAAGAAAATACATCGATAAGGACCACGAATTTGAAGCCTCGAATTTCACTATTTTTGAGTTTTTTTTTTGTGTTCCTTAGGAAAAAACAAGGTGAAAAGTTTTCTTTTTTGTTTCTCTTTTCCTCTCTTTTGCTGATTTTTTTTTCTTTTTTGGTTCCTACCTTTTGTTGATTTTTTTTTCTCTCTTTTGATTTCTGGAAAAAAAATTCTTCTCTTTTCCTTTGTACCCCCTTTTCTTCCCTCTTCTCTGATTCTTTTCTTTATTAATGTATATATACTCATGTAAATGTGTGTACATGTGTATGGAAGAGTTGAATTAGTGGAGTGGGATGTAGGGTGAGTGGAGAGAAATGGTGAAGTAGGGTGGGATAATGGCTAGGTTAATTTCTTTTAATTTTTTTTGTTATAAAATAATAATAATAATAATAATAATTAAGAAGAATTAAATAGCTATATAAAAATATATAAAAAATTAAAATCACTAATTTATTAAAACTTTGAATGAATAAATAAAAATATACCTTAAAGTGTTATTCTAATTTTTTGTGGTTTTCATATCTTTTAAAAATAAACTTAGTAAAATAAGATAAAAGTCAAAATATTTATAAAAAATATTTAAGCTCTAAAAAGGGTATAAAACTTAAATTGGATAAAAAATTACGTGTCTACAGTTTCCTTGATTTTTCAAAAAAAAAACAAATTGCTTGAACTACGTTCGACCTGATTCTTGTTTCGGCAAGATACGTAGGCACCCCTAATGTTGGGTTCGGTTCAACCAAATACAAATCCAAAAATTCATATTGTAGTATACTGGGGCAAAAGTCATTTGTTTATTCATTCGGTCTCTCATCTCAAAGCTCAAAATCAACCCCATCATCTAAAGTCAATAAAAAAAATTTTTTTGCATCAACCCTTGATATGTCGAGAGTAAGTTGGTTAAGGGTAGGTAAAAATCCTGAATGGGCACCATAAGACAAATGTGAGTAAAAAAGAAATAAAAATGAGAGAGTCTTATTGGTGAAAACCCTAAGTGGGCACCGTAAGGCGAAAAGGAGTTGAATATAAGAGAGTCTTATTGGTGAAAATTCTGACATGCACCATAAGGCGGACGTGAGCTGGAGCAATTAACATGATAGAGTTTTAGCGGCAAAGACCTTCGTGAATTTCACGAAGTGTATAAGGGTTCCAAATTATTTATGGTTTCATTAAGTGTCGGGATTCCATATCAAGATTGAATGATCAATAGTGGTTGATGAATAGATTGAATAGACAAGTCTGGAAATCAATTCAAATTGCATGGCATGATCAGTAGACTCGGCTCCCACACTAAGATAAGTTTTTCTTTCTTCTTCTTACTAAAAAAAAAGTCTTCATCGAATCTTTTATTTTATTCTCGTATAGTTTGTAATTTTCTTATACTTTTTCGTCACTTTTTTTGGTATGGATTTGGGTCGAGTCTTTGTCAAAAAACTAGGAAGGAATTTCAAGACTCACTACAAAGTCTCTAAATGGTACTAGGCGAAGCATCAGGCTACTGAGTTATAATTTGTCTTCAAGTATTGAACTCGAAAATTCTCTGATTCTATGAATGTTAAACAATGAGTGTTATGAGATAAAGACATTGGATTTAGGTCGCAAAATAAGTAAATGTGGATGAAAGTACAATCAATCAATAAGAAGTATTGACCGTTGGAAACAACCAAAGAGTCATAAGTGTTTAAGCCGCCCTTGTCGAAAGATGGAACCACAAACCAACCACCACCTTTTCAAACTCTTGAATTTTCTTTGTTGAAGCAGGGACACAAGTTGTTTCAAGATTGAGGATTCGAGGAACCTAAATGTTCAACCTAGTCTCAGCGAGCGAAATGGAAACCCTACAATAAAGACTTGCGGAATATTATATAAAAGTTGGCTAATATATATCAAAATAGCAATTCCTTGAATGTTGGAATATTTATTTTATTTATTATTATTATTATTATTATTATTTCTCCTTGAAGGAACTTCCAAATAATGAAGATAGCATTCACAGTGTTTCGTTGGTATTATTAGTTTGTTGAAAATTTTATTAGCAGGACCCTCCTGGATAAGTGGACTAGCAGGACCCTCATGAATAATGGGATTAGATTACTTTCTCATAAGATTAACACTTCCTAGTCTAGATTTTTAGTTTTATTTTCCCATGAAATAAACACTTCCTAGCCAAAGTTTATGTTTTATATTTATATTTGCTAATAACTCACAAAAAGTTTTCCTAGTGAAAATTGGGGCAAAAATTTTATTTATTTTTTTTGTTTGTGGTGGTTCTCAGGTTTTCTCAAGCGAGACCGGGATTTGAAATTCAAGAACAAAGTTTCAAATTTTTTAGAATAATCAATTCCATGATGGTTAGAATTAGCTTCTTCAATGCATGTAGTAGCCTGATTTCCACACATCTTTTACTAGTCAACTTTTGATAAAAAAAACACGCATTCATTCAAGAGCATTTTTCAAGTTGTAATTTTGAAGAATGTCAAAAGTTCCGTCTAAATGGCAAGTTCAGCCTCCATTCCAATTCTAAGTTAAGATACTCACTCAAAAATCAAGGTGATATCTTAAAGTCAAAATTCAAGTGAAGATTCAAGAAAAGTTGTGTGGATAGAAGTTTGTACATTTGTTTTTCTTTTGACTAATAGTTTTCAATTTTTATTTAAGGATAAGAGCCGTGATCTGGAGCCTCGATGGAACCTCACTTAACTTCCAATTCAGCACTTTACCTCCTCGAACTACAAGTGGCCTGATGCCCTTATCAGCCAGGATATGTAGGATGTCTAAACAAGGACTGGTCGCACAAATTTGGTCTTTCAAATAAGAGTTCGTCAAAACTTGTCACTTTGTCTACTTCTTTGTCTGAAAAACTCCTCGTGTTTCCAGTCAAAGAGGGGCAAATTGTAGACACGTAATTTTTGACCGAATTTAAGTTTAACACCAATATTTAGAGCATAAATAATTTTATCAATCTAATTAAATATATTTTGACTTTTATTATTTTCATTAAGTTTATTTAAAAGATATAAAAATAAACAACAGAAATATAATTTTTATTAGATAAGTTTATTTTGATTGTAAAAAAAAGGGATATATATATATATATATATATATATATATATATATATATATATATATATAATATATATATATATATATATATATATCTATAATATATATATATATATATATATGTATTACATATATTATTTAAATAAACTAATATATCGTAATTATGTCTTTTTTGTTTTAATTACCCATTTAGCTTTATTTATTTATTTACTCAAAACAATTATTATATATAATTATCATTTTAATATATATATATATATTTAATATTTAAAAAAAAAGGACCCACGATCCCACTCCCCATTACCCCCACTTTACCCAACTTCCCCCCACGATATGCACACACATGCACTATTATATTACAAAAACACAGGAGAAATCAAAAGAAAAAGGAAGGCAACACACACGTAGAAAATATTATTCTCATCTTTTTACTTTTTTTAAAAAATCACAAACAAAGGTTGAGTTTTGAGGTTCACTTTCGTGGTTTCAAGTTCGTGGTTCCTTGTTAGGATTATATCATTTCCTTGAATTTGATTTTCGCAAAAGGTATTTTTCGATATTCATTTATAATATTATATTCATGATTATGTGGTATTTATTTTTCATGTTATGAATTTAATCAAGTTCTAGGTTGGTTCAACCTTTTTTTTCATTATAATATTGAAATACGATAAATATGTGTATATTGTTAAAATTAGAACAAATTATGTATAGCATCGTATTTTAATCTTTATAGCTAGTATCTGGTGAAATCGTTCTTGCTCCTATTTAATCATAGTAATTAATATTTATTTTTTATAAAAAAACTTAATTTTATATATTTGTTAAATTGAAGCATGAGAAAAATAATTTAAATGATTGTATGTTCCATATAATCTGTAAAGTTAATTCCGTGTAACGACCTGTTTAGTCGTTTTGAGCAGCGGATTTTATTTCTGGAAAACTGGCTGAGACGACGGACCCCACGACGGACCGTCATGGGCACGACGGACCGTCGCAGGGTCTCGTTTCAAAACACTTAGAAATTCTGAGATTTGGGTACGAAAATCGACTCTCAGAACTTCGTAACGGAATGGCAGGACGGACCGTCGTGGGCACGACGGACCGTCACAGACTCTTTAATGGAATTGAGTCTCTGAACTCTGTGACGGAGCAGCAGGACGGACCGTCGCAGGCACGACGGGCCGTCACAGGCTGCGTTATCCCAGGCTGGGTCGGATTTCTTTAAATGTTTTAAGGGACGTTTTTGACTATTCCTGCTTTAATTATAAAGTTAGTGGGTTAATGTTAATAAATCTAATTACTTGGGGATTAAAAGAGGTAACCTAGAGTTAATTAGTGGGTTATTAATGCCATCTTTTATACTTAATTATATGCTAATTAAGGTAAAAGAAAGAGGGTTTGAATAAGAAAAATAGAAAGAACAAAGAGAGAGAGAGAGAGATAGAGAGAGTCGAACGAGAAAGAGGAGAAACGAAGAGAAGAACAAAGCATTGGGAAATTGCTTGCTTGATCAAAATTCTTCGGTGGAGGTAGGTTATGGTTTTCATGCTATTCGTAGTAAACTCTTAATAGCGAATGATATGTATTGGTAGTATTGTAAACCCTCCTATATGCTTAATTGTATGCTTGCATGAATATGATTATGTAATTGTGATAAAATAAGCCTGATGAAGTTATTGAATCCCAAATCTTGAAAAGAAACCCTAATCTACTTTGTTAATGATGATGATGCCTTGGTATGAAAGAAGGCTTGATGATAGAAAGTAGTGAGATTAGGGGATCGGGTGCCACGTTCCGGTACCAGGATAGAAATAGAGGATCGAGTGCCACGTTCCGATACCAGGATAGAATGAGGATCGGAGTGTCACGTTCCGACACCAGGATAGTATATGGATCGGGTTCCACGTTCCGGTACCAGGATAGAATGAGGATCGGAGTGTCACGTTCCGACACCAGGATAGTATATGGATCGGAGTGTCACGTTCCGACACCAGGATAGTATATGGATCGGGTGCCACGTTCCGATACCAGGATAGTATATGAGGATCGGAGTGTCACGTTCCGACACCAGAATAGTATATGGAGCGGAGTGTCACGTACCAACACGAGGGGAATAAGGATAATGAATCTTGAAATATGTTAATATACTCAATCTAATGAACCTAATTCCCAAATGAGTATGGTATTGAGGCTTGAGTCCTCATGTGTGAACTTGGCGGTAATTATTTATGATTATGGTACTTGTTGTTGCTACATGTTGAGTATTGTAGTTGATTTTATAATATTACTTGATATATAATGTTTTTTTTTTGAGTTGGCCGATGATACCTACTCAGTACTTGTGTTTGTACTGACCCCCCCTACTTTTATGTTTTCTTCCTTGTTATTTGTGGAGTGCAGCAAACGGACCGTCATCTTCAACTCAATCGCAATTCTAGCCAGTCTTCGTCACACCGGATCTTCAGGGTGAGCTAATGCTTCTAGCTTGGACTTGATCTTCTTCCTCATGTCTTGATGCCTTGAAGTTCCGGCATGGACTAGCTTTTACTTGTTTTAGCTTCTTAGAATACTCTTAGTTTAGTAATTCGATCATAGATGTTCTTGTGGTGATGACTTCCAGATTTTGGGGAATAATAGATGTTGAATTTTAGAAGTTATTGAATTGGTTTTTATTAATGAGTTTAAGTCTTCCGCATTACTTTCTGTTGATATTATATTGAAATGTTAGGGTTTAGAGTGGTTGGTTCGCTCACATAGGAGGGTAAGTGTGGGTGCCAGTCGCGGCTCGGTTTTGGGTCGTGACAAAACTTGGTATCAGAGCATTAGGTTCGTTGGTCTCATCACACAAGAACGAGTCTAGTAGAGTCTTAAGGAATGGTAGGGGGACACCTTTACTTTTCTTTGAGAGGCTATAAGACATTAGGAAAATTCCATTCTTTCTTTCTTTCTTTCGTGCTACTACTTGAATCCAATTGGTATCTAGGTGATACTAATTGGTATCTGACTATCTTCACTCTATTTCGCAGATGGTTAGAACTAGAGCAACGACTGCACCAACACCAACACCGGCAAGACAAGAAGCATCTGAGCCAGCCACTGGGGCTGTAGATCGAAGAGGAGTAGCGGCAAGAGGCCGTGGTAGAGGTCGTGGGAGGACGTCCTCTAGAGGAAGAGGACAAGTACCTAGCCCATCTGATGCTAGGGCGGTGACTCCTCTACCGACTGAGGAAGTAGTAAGAGAGGGTAAGGAAGGGGAGAATGAACAGGTGCAAAATGAGGAATTGCCACCCCAACCTACCCAGAGATGATCAATCAGGTTCTTGCTTATCTTAGCGGGTTATCTGATCAGGGTCAGGCACCTCCAGTGTTTTCTGCACAAACACCTTCGGTTTCAGAGGTACAACATGCAGCTAATATGGCTCCCCGCATGGATGCCTCATTGGAAATAGGCACGTTTCCTCGTCTGTTTACAGGGCCTATAATGACAAATGATCAGCATGAACTTTTCAGTAAGTTCTTGAAATTGAAACCTCCAGTCTTCAAGGGTGCTGAATCGGAGGATGCCTACGATTTTCTGGTTGACTGTCATGAGCTACTACACAAGATGGGTATAGTAGAACGGTTCGGTGTTGAGTTTGTGACTTATCAGTTTCAAGGAAACGCCAAAATGTGGTGGCGGTCACATGTTGAGTGTCAACCAACAGAGGCACCACCTATGACTTGGGCCTCATTCTCTAGCTTGTTTATGGAGAAGTATATCCCCCGAACTTTGAGGGATAGGAAAAGAGATGAGTTCTTGAGCCTAGAGCAAGGTAGAATGTCGGTTACTGCATATGAGGCTAGGTTTCGTGCACTTTCCAGATATGCCACCCAGCTTTGTTTCAGTCCACAAGAGCGAATTCGCCGTTTTGTGAAAGGGTTGAGGTCAGAATTGCGGATTTCAGCCTTACAGGTAGCGGCTACGGCAAAATCCTTTCAAGAAGTGGTAGACTTCGTGATAGAGGTGGAAGGAGTAAAGCCAGATGACTTCACCATGGCGTCGACATCAAAAAGGTTTCAAAAGGGAGGTGAGTTTAATGGTTCTTACTCTAGAGGAAAGGGTTCCGGAGGTTACTCAGTCCGACCAATTCAGTCTTCACTACAAACTGTAGTTGGGGTTCCACCTCAGACCGGCCAACACTTCTCTGAGAGACCTATGCTTGAATCCAGAGAGTGTTATGGATGTGGGGAGACTGGACACATTAAGAGGTATTGTCCAAAACAGAGTTACAGACCTCCAATGGTTAGAGGTAGAGGTGGTTATGGAAGAGGCCGTCATTTTGGAGGACGCGGTAGTCGAGGTAATGGTGGTCACCAAAACGGCCGGGGTGATGGGCAAACTGGAGCCACTACATCACAACATGGTAGGGGCAACAGACAGACAGGCGATAGGGCCCACTGTTACGCTTTCCCTGGGAGATCTGAAGCGGAGGCATCTGATGCTGTCATCACAGGTAATCTTTTGGTTTGTGATTGCATGGCTTCAGTATTGTTTGATCCTGGATCCACATTTTCTTATGTATCTTCCTCATTTGCTAATGGTCTAAATTTACATTGTGAATTACTTGACATGCCTATTCGTGTTTCTACTCCGGGTGGGTGAGTCTGTGATAGTTGAAAAGGTATATAGGTCTTGTTTGGTGAATTTTGTGGGGAGAAATACTTATGTAGACTTGGTTATCTTAGAAATGGTTGATTTTGATGTAATTCTGGGTATGACTTGGCTTTCTCTGAATTTTGCGATCTTGGATTGTAATGCTAAAACTGTGACGTTAGCCAAGCCTGGGACAGATCCGTTAGTGCGGGAGGGCGACTACACTTCCAATCCGGTTCGTATCGTGTCCTTTCTTCGTGCTAAGAAGATGGTTAGTAAGGGTTGTTTAGCTTTCTTGGCACATCTCAGGGATGACACTACCCAAGTACCTTCGATCGAGTCGGTTTCGGCAGTCCGTGATTTTTTGGATGTGTTCCCTGCAGATCTTCCTGGTATGCCACCGGATAGGGATATTGACATCTGCATTGATCTTGAACCGGACACTCGCCCCCATTTCTATACCCCCTTATAGAATGGCTCCCGCGGAGTTAAGAGAGTTAAAGGCCCAACTTCAAGAGTTGTTGAGCAAAGGCTTCATTAGACCAAGTGCATCTCCTTGGGGTGCTCCGGTGTTATTTGTGAATAAGAAGGATGGGAGTTTTTGGATGTGCATAGACTATAGATAACTGAATAAGGTAACTATTAAGAACAAGTATCCTCTTCCTCGCATTGATGACTTGTTCGATCAGTTACAAGGTGCTTGTGTCTTCTCTAAGATTGACTTGAGATCCGGTTATCATCAATTGAAACTACGGGCAACGGATGTGCCAAACACTGCCTTTCGAACCAGGTATGGGCATTACGAATTTGTAGTGATGTCATTTGGTCTTACGAATGCCCCTGCTGCTTTCATGAGCTTGATGAACGGGATTTTTAAGCCATATCTGGATCTCTTAGTGATCGTATTTATTGATGATATACTGATATACTCTAAAAGTAAGAAGGAACATGAGGAGCATTTGAGAATTGTATTGGAAATGTTGAGAGAGAAAAAGCTTTATGCCAAGTTCTCTAAGTGTGAGTTTTGGCTAGATGCAGTGTCCTTCTTGGGGCATGTAGTTTCTAAGGATGGAGTGATGGTGGATCCTTCTAAGATTGAGACAGTGAAGAATTGGGTAAGACCTACTAATGTGTCAGAAATAAGGAGCTTTGTTGGTTTAGCTAGCTATTATCGTCGATTTGTCAAGGGATTCTCTTCCATTGCTTCCCAATTGACGAACTTGACTAAGCAGAATGTTCCATTTGTATAGTCGGACGAATGTGAGGAAAGCTTTCAGAAGCTCAAGACTTTGTTGACTACTGCACCAATTCTCACCTTGCCCGTGGAAGGTAAGAATTTCATTGTTTGTTGTGATGCATCCTATTCGGGTTTGGGTGCAGTGCTAGTGAAAGAGAAGAATGTAATTGCTTATGCTTCAAGGCAATTAAAGGTGCATGAACGTAACTATCCGACCCATGATTTGGAGTTGGCTGCGGTAGTGTTTGCATTAAAGCAATGGAGACACTATCTATATGGGGTTAAGTGTGAAGTATACACGGATCATCGTAGCCTACAGTATGTCTTTACTCAAAAAGATTTGAACTTGAGACAGAGGAGATCGATGGAACTACTGAAGGACTACGACATCACTATTTTGTATCATCCGGGAAAAGCGAATGTTGTGGCAGACGCCTTAAGTAGAAAGGCAGGGAGCATGGGAAGTCTAGCTCACTTGCAAGTTTCTAGACGTTCATTGGCTAGAGAGGTTCAGATTCTGGCTAATGACCTTATGAGGTTAGAAGTAAATGAGAAGGGAGGATTGTTAGCTTGTGTGGAGGCAAGATCTTCCTTCCTTGACAAGATTAAGGGAAAGCAGTTTCATGATGAGAAATTGATCCGGACCCGAGATAAAGTGTTGTAAGGAGAGGCTAAAGAGGCAACAATCGATGAGAAAGGCGTATTGAGGATTAAGGGAAGGGTATGTGTACCCCGCGTCGATGATTTGATCAACACTATTCTGACAGAGGCTCATAGTTCAAGGTATTCTATACATCCGGGTGCAACCAAGATGTACCGTGACCTAAAGCAACACTTTTGGTGGAGTAGAATGAAGCGTGATATTGTTGATTTTATTGCCAAATGTACAAACTGTCAACAAGTAAAGTATGAACACCAGAGGCCCGGAGGAACACTTCAGAGAATGCCCATTCCTGAATGGAAGTGAGAGAGAATTGCAATGGATTTTGTGGTTGGTCTTCCAAAGACAATGGGTAAGTATGACTCTATTTGGGTTATTGTTGATAGGTTAACTAAGTCTGCTCATTTCATTCCGGTCAAGGTGACTTACAATGCAGAGAAGTTAGCCAAGATCTATATCTCAGAAATCGTTCGATTGCATGGAGTTCCACTTTCCATTATATCAGATAGAGGTACGCAATTTACCTCTAAGTTTTGGAAAACATTGCATGCTGAATTGGGTATTAGGTTGGACCTTAGTACTGCATTTCACCCTCAGACCGATGGTCAGTCTGAGCGAACGATTCAAGTGTTGGAGGATATGCTTCGTGCATGTGTGATAGAATTTGGTGGCCATTGGGATAACTTCTTACCCTTAGCAGAGTTCTCCTACAACAATAGCTATCACTCAAGTATTGATATGGCTCCATTCGAAGCATTGTATGGGAGGAGATGTAGGTCTCCCATTGGGTGGTTTGATGCATTTGAGGTTAGACCTTGGGGTACTGACCTTTTGAGGGATTCATTAGAGAAAGTGAAATCTATTCAAGAAAAGCTTTTAGCGGCGCAAAGTATGCAAAAGGAATATGCAGATCGAAAGGTTAGGGACTTGGAGTTTATGGAGGGTGAGCAAGTCTTGCTGAAGGTTTCGCCCATGAAAGGGGTGATGCGGTTTGGTAAAAGAGGTAAACTAAGCCCAAGGTATATTGGTCCCTTTGAAGTACTTGAGCGAATAAGGGAGGTGGCTTATGAGTTAGCCTTGCCTCCAGGGCTGTCCGGAGTGCATCCGGTATTTCATGTGTCTATGTTGAAAAGATACCATGGGGATGGACACTACATCATTCGTTGGGATTCAGTCCTTCTTGATGAGAATTTGTCTTATGAGGAGGAACCTGTTGCTATTTTAGATAGAGAAGTCCGCAAGTTGAGGTCGAGGGAGATTGCATCCATCAAAGTTCAATGGAAGAATCGACCAGTTGAAGAGACCACTTGGGAGAAGGAGGCAGATATGCGAAAAAGATACCCACACCTGTTTAAAGATTCAGGTACTCCTTCTCGCCCTTGTTTTTTCTTCTTGTGATCGTTCGAGGACGAACGATGGGTAAATTGGTATCTATTGTAACGACCTGTTTAGTCGTTTTGAGCAGCGGATTTTATTTCTGGAAAACTGGCTGAGATGACGGACCCCATGATGGACCGTCATGGGCACGACGGACCGTCGCAGGGTTTCGTTTCAAAACACTTAGAAATTCTGAGATTTGGGTACGGAAATCGACTCTCTGAACTTCGTAACGGAATGGCAGGACGGACAATCGTGGGCACGACGGACCGTCACAGACTCTTTAATGGAATTGAGTCTCTGAACTCTATGACGGAGCAGCAGGCACGACGGGCCGTCACAGGCTGCGTAATCCCAGGCTGGGTCAGATTTCTTTAAATGTTTTAAGGGACGTTTTTTACTGTTCCTGCTTTAATTATAAAGTTAGTGGGTTAATGTTAATAAATCTAATTACTTGGGGGTTAAAAGAGGTAACCTAGAGTTAATTAGTGGGTTATTAATGCCATCTTTTATACTTAATTATATGCTAATTAGGGTAAAAGAAAGAGGGTTTGAATAAGAAAAATAGAAAGAACAAAGAGAGAGAGAGAGAGAGTCGAACGAGAAAGAGGAGAAACAAAGAGAAGAACAAAACTTTGGGAAATTGCTTGCTTGATCAAAATTCTTCGGTTGAGGTAGGTTATGGTTTTCATGCTATTCGTAGTAAACTCTTAATAGCGAATGATATGTATTGGTAGTATTGTAAACCCTCCTATATGCTTAATTCTATGCTTGCATGAATATGATTATGTAATTGTGATAAAATAAGCATGATGAAGTTATTGAATACCAAATCTTGAACAGAAACCCTAATCTACTTTGTTAATGATGATGCCTTGGTATGAAAGAAGGCTTGATGAACGAAAGTAGTGAGATTAGGGGATCAGGTGCCACGTTCCGGTACCAGGATAGAAATAGAGGATCGGGTGCCACGTTCTGGTACCAGGATAGAATGAGGATCGGAGTGTCACGTTCCGACACCAGGATAGTATATGGATCGGAGTGTCACGTTCCGACACCAGGATAGTATACGGATCGGGTGCCACGTTCTGGTACCAGGATAGTATATGAGGATTGGAGTGTCACGTTCCTAAACCAGGATAGTATATGGAGCGGAGTGTCACGTACCGACACGAGGGGAATAAGGATAATGAATCTTGAAATATGTTAATATACTCAATCTAATGAACCTAATTCCCAAATGAGTATGGTATTGAGGCTTGAGTCCTCATGTGTGAACTTGGCGGTACTTATTTATTATTATGGTACTTGTTGTTGCTACATGTTGAGTATTGTAGTTGATTTTATAATATTACTTGATATATACTGTTTTCTATTTTGAGTTGGCCGATGATACCTACTCAGTACTTGTGTTTGTACTGACCCCCCCTAATTTTATATTTTCTTCCTTGTTATTTGTGGAGTGCAGCAAACGGACCGTCGTCTTCAACTCAATCGCAATTCTAGCCAGTCTTCGTCACACCGGATCTTCAGGGTGAGCTAATGCTTCTAGCTTGGACTGGATCTTCTTCTCCTCATGTTGATGCCTTGAAGTTCCGGCATGGACTAGCTTTTACTTGTTTTAGCTTCTTAGAATACTCTTAGTTTAGTAATTTGATCATAGATGTTCTTGTGTTGATGACTTCCAGATTTTGGGGAATAATAGATGTTGAATTTTAGAAGTTATTGAATTGGTTTTTATTAATGAGTTTAAGTCTTCCGCATTACTTTCTGTTGATATTATATTGAAATGTTAGGGTTTAGATTGGTTGGTTCGCTCACATAGGACGGTAAGTGTGGGTGCCAGTCGCGGCTCGGTTTTGGGTCGTGACATTCCGACAATACGCCTCATATTTATTTATTTGTTTATTTATTTAATTGTTTAAAACCTAATCTCTTTGTTTGTGCCTAAATATACTAGATTAGTAAAATAGTTTATGATAATATTGAATCAGAAAATTTGTGAGATAGAGTTGATTTGCAATTTATTTAATGCTAATGTTAATAATCATCTAAAGAAGACTATTGAATATTATATTGAAAAAATAATTATTGAATTGTTATAATATGCTTAATATTTTTTCTTTCAAATAATAAAAAATGAAAAATTAAACAAAAACAATGTAAACTTTACCTACCTACATGTATATATTGATGACCAAAAAGAGAAAGATGGGAAAAAATAAGAAAAGAAAAGAAAAGTAGTGAAGAAGGAACGTTCGAATTAGAAAAATAATAATAAAATTGGAAGTTGACTCGTTATTTTATGGTCTGCGAAATCAAAAATCGGGTAAGGAATTCTGTTGACCGAAGGGAAGGTATTAGGCTCCCCTCAATCTCGTGGTTCTAGCACGCTTGCTTTATTGACTTTTATATGACTTGACTTAATTTTGAATATATTATGTTTGTTATCTAACAATTTACTTATGTCCCGCTTTCTTTGATTTATTTTAAATTACTTTGTAAAATTGTCATATTTCATTAGTGTGTGGTTTATTGGTAGCAGCTCTTTCCAATCTCACCACAAATTGCTTATTTGTTTTTATTTAAAAACTAAAAGTAGTTTAATGTTTTTTTGGATCTTAATATTTTATTAGTATTATCATATCATAAGCCTAAATTATACATTATCTTAGCTTTATTTTTCTAAAAGGAAATGAACAATATATTAATAAGAACATTAGATAAAAATAAATTAAAATAATACACCTTTTCATATAAATTTTACTTTTTCTTATTTTAGTCATTAAAATGAAAAGAACCCAGTAATTAAAATCAATTTTATTTATTTATTTATTTATTTTGCACGTTTTGAGTCACTTTAATATTGTTTTTTCTATTTTTTTTATTTTGTTTCTCTTTCTTCTTATACTTTACCTTATTTTTCTTTTATATTTTATCCTTCTTATTTTTATACTTTTATGTTTTATAAATTTCTTTTACGTCTTTTCCTTTTATATAAATTTTTAATTTTTATTCTTTCAATATGAATAAATTAATTGATTTTTTTTTTTAAAAAAAAAGTTTCGCATTAACAGAAATGTAAAGGTAGTGTAGGTTTGATTTATTTTATTTTAATTTTTATTCTTGTCTTTTTTAAAAATAAATAAATACAGTTTTATTAAATATACAAAGTGAAAAAGTAACTTAACAAATAAGAACTAAATTTCATCTAATTATTACTAACTTCATACTGTAGAATATTAAGCTTCGAATTTTAATGAAGAACAAGATAAAAGGAAACTTTAAAGCAAGGAAGAATAAATACACGTTACATGAATTTTACTCTAAATTTAATAATATAAAATCTCAATATTTTCATATCATAATGTAAAAAATTAAACATGCATAACACTTTATATCATTGAAATCATATCTTGCATGATTCTGAAACCAAATAATGTAATAAAGATCAAGTGTTACCTTTTGTGAAAATTAATTCACAAAGAAAATACATCGATAAGGACCACGAATTTGAAGCCTCGAATTTCACTATTTTTGAGTTTTTTTTTGTGTTCCTTTGGAAAAAACAAGGTGAAAAGTTTTCTTTTTTGTTTCTCTTTTCCTCACTTTTGCTGATTTTTTTTTCTTTTTTGATTCCTACCTTTTGTTGATTTTTTTCTCTTTTGATTACTGCAAAAAAAAATTCTTCTCTTTTCCTTTGTTTCCCCTTTTCTTCCCTCTTCTCTGATTCTTTTCTTTATTAATGTATATATATTTATGTTATGTGTGTACATGTGTATGGAAGAGTTGAATTAGTGGAGTGGGATGTGGGGTGAGTGTAGAGAAATGGTGAAGTGGGGTGGGATAATGGGTAGGTTACTTTCTTTTAATTTTTTTTTTGTTAAATAATAATAATAATAATAATAATAATTAAGAAGAATTAAATAGCTAGATAAAAATACATAAAAAAGTAAAATCACTAATTTATTAAAACTTTGAATGAATAAATAAAAATATACCTTAAAGTGTTATTCTAATTTTTTGTGGTTTTAATATCTTTTAAAAATAAACTTAGTAAAATAAGATAAAAGTCAAAATATTTATAAAAAATATTTAAGCTCTAAAAAAGGTAGAAAACTTAAATTCGGTCAAAAATTACGTGTCTACAGTTTGCCCCTCTTTGACTGGAAACACGAAGAGTTTTCAGAGAAAGAAGTAGACAAAGTGACAAGTTTTGACCGAAATCTTATTTGAAAGACCAAAATTTATGCAACCGAGTCCTTGTTTTGGACAGCCTACATATCCCAGCTTATAAGGGAATCAGGTCACGTGTAGTTCAAGGAGATGAGGTGATGAGTTGGAGTTAAGTGGGGTTCCATCGAGGCTCTAGATCGCGTCTCTTATCCTTACATAAAAATATAAAATTGAAAGCTAATAGTTAAAAGAAAAAGAAATGTACAAACTTCTATCCATGCAGCTTTTCTTGAATCTTCACTTGAATTTTGACTTTAAGATATCACCTTGATTTTTTGGTGAATATCTTAACCTAGAATTGGAATGGAGGCTACACTTGCCACTTAGACGGAATTTTTGACATTCTTCAAAATGACAATTTGAAAAATGCTCTTGAATAGCTTCATGTTTTCTTGATCAAAAGTTGAATAGTAAAGGATGTGAGGAAGTCAGGCTGCTACATGCATTGAAGAAGCTAATTCTAACCATCATTGAATTGATCAAAAAAAAATCTTTGTTCTTGAATTTCAAATCCATGTCTCGCTTGAGGAAACCTGAAAACCACCACAAACAAAAAATAAACAAAATTATTGTCCCAGTTTTCACTGGGAAAATTTTTGTGAGTTATTAACAAATATAAATATAAAACATAAACTCAAACTAGGAAATATTTATTTTATGGGAAAATAAAACTAAAAATCTAGACTAGGAAGTGTTTATCCTATGAGAAAGTAATCTAATCCCATTATCCAAGAGAGTCCTGCTAGTCTCATTATCTAGGAAAGTCCTGCTAGTATCATTATCCAAGAGATTCCTGCTACTCCCATCATCTAGGAGGGTCCTGCTTGTCCCACTATCCAGGAGGGTCCTGCTAGTCCCATTATCCAGGAGGGTCCTTCTAGTCCCATTATATCCAGGAGGGTCCTACTAATCCCATTATCCAGGAGGGTCCTGCTAATCCCATTATATCCAGGAGGGTCCTGCTACTTCCATTATATCCAAGAGGGTCCTGCTAGTCTCATTATCTAGGAGGGTCCTGCTAGTCCCATTATCCAGAATGGTCCTGCTAATAGTCCCATTATCCAGGAGGGTCCTGCTAGTCCCATTATCTAGGAGGGTCCTACTATTATCATTATCCAGGAGAGTCCTGCTAGTCCCATTATTCAGGAGGGTCCTGCTACTCCCATTATCTAGGAGGGTCCTGCAACTCCCATTATCCAGGAGGGTCATGCTAGTCCCATTATTCAGGGGGTCCTGCTGGTATCATTATCCAAGAGAGTCCTGCTAGTCCCATTATCCAGGAGGGTCCTGCTACTCCCATTATTCAGGAGGATCCTGCTAGTACCATTATCCAGGAGCGTCCTGCTAGTCCCATTATCCTGGAGGGTCCTGCTAGTCCCATTATATTCAGGAGGGTCCTGCTAATTCCATTATTTAGGAGGGTCCTGCTAATCCCATTATTCAGGAGGGTCCTGCTAGTCCTGCTAATCCCATTATCCAGGAGGGTCCTGCTAGTCCTATTATCCAGAAGGGTCCTGCTAATCCCATTATCCAGGAGGATCCTGCTAATTCTAAATTTTATATTAAAGAATATTTTATTAAACAGAATCTTCATTTAGAATCACCACAACATTTTTTATTTTTAATCCAGTTTGCACTAGAAATCATTTTTTATAAATTACTAGTAGCATGAATGAGAAATACATTTTCCCAAAAGAAATGCAAGACAATATGCAATTAGGGAGTTTGTTCCCTAGAAATGAATGATGATACCGTGTTTGTTTTTTAGAAACGGTAGTGTATTATTTTTTTTTAACAAATAAAACTATGCTCAATTTTTAAATTGATGAATTTTGAAAGTCTTTTTAATTAATCATTTTTATTTATTATTTTTTTTTTAAAAAAAAAAGATGATCCATTTTTTATCATTGACGGATATAAGATTTTATTTCTTGAGATCGAGCCCATTGCGAGACTGTCCACGTATCTTGTATAGCAAGAATCAGGTCAGACGTAGTTAATAAATATCAAAAACTTTTTTTTTTTATTTTGTCTTGATTTTTTCTACAAAAGACATCTTTGGAGAAATGAATCAATTCATGGTTGACAATGTTTTGACTTTAGTTGGTACCAACAATTAGCATGATGCATATGAGTCATCAATTACTTTCAGACAAATTTGATGTCAACTTTGAGTAATCACTATAATTTCAAATGGTATCTCAAACATACTTAAGTGTTTACCTGCATTGATATTTCCTAAGTTAAGGGATAAAGTCATTCATATCTTCATGTTTCAAGTGCCCTCGCAATAAATGAAGTCCTACTTCGCACAATAGAAGTGTTTCAATCTTAGGACGTTTTATATCAAAGTCACTCACACTCGGAAAGATATTCAATGTATGAGATTGAGATACCATATGCTTGGCCCTTATGTAAGTACCCATTGATGTGAGAACACACAAAATGAGATTAAATAGGACTTATTATTGGCTTGTAACGTAGGTTTGGAGAAAGGTAGGACATTCATTTAAGGTAAAATGATTATTTCCTCCTTAAGATTTGCAGAACTTTCAATATATTTTTTTTCTTGAAATCTTTTTCCCATTTTTTTTTATTTTCTCTCCTTCAATTTTTTTTATTATAGCCTTTTTTATCATTTTGCTTGATCTTGCACATAATTGTTCTTTTCACTTTGATATCCAACTTAGGTCTCGGCGCTGTTTATCTAATTGATAGTACACACATGGAGGTGAGATCCAAAAAATAGTGCATTTATGATCTAAAAATGATATATGTGAAGTGGTGGTTATTCAAATAAAAATGTTTCAGGCTCAAAATGGCAGTCTTATGGATAATATGCCATTTGGTAGGCTTGAAAGGCACAATCAGATCAAAGAAAGCCTATAATCATTTCCTAAGTTAAATGTTGCTCACAATTTCACTTTAACCAACATTTAGGCCAAGTTCTAGATCAAAAGTCATTCCATTGAATTTTATCTAAAGCTCACCACACAATGCTTATGAAACAATGAGGTCGAATTCGTTTTAACCTTAACTTTTAGCAAAATAGTTTCTTAAGTATAACATAAATATATCAAGAGATACCAAAAGAATTCTATAGGTCACAACAAAGTTAGTCCGACTGTCAAATAGTTAACACTTTATTATTTTGTTATGCACAATTGTAAGAATTTTGGTACCAACCAAGTCAAATATTGT
Source organism: Solanum peruvianum (assembly GCA_027705065.1). Lineage (NCBI taxonomy): Eukaryota > Viridiplantae > Streptophyta > Magnoliopsida > Solanales > Solanaceae > Solanum > Solanum peruvianum. The sequence goes on along the minus strand of JAKWJD010001766.1, from coordinate 40,490,617 downwards.
TTTAAAAAAAATTCAATTTTTTTTGGTTGGACCGAACCTCAAAATAAGGTTGCCTACGTATCTTGTATTAAGCAAGAATCAGGTCGAACGTAGTTCCAAAAAATTGTAAACACAACATTATTTTTTATAGGAAATACTTATATTTTTAAATAATTTTTCTTAAAATCACCGAACCCGAGGAGGATTGCCTACGTATCTCTTCGAGTTGAGAAATAGATGTGCATAGTTTGTTAAATTTTACCCTTTTTTATTTATTTCTTAAAAAAATATGTATTTTACCTTTCGAAAACTGTTTTTATTTTGGTCATGTTGTTGTAAAAATAAAAATATTAAACTTTTGAGATTTTACAAATAATTGCTATATTTATTACTTTTGAGGAAAATCTTTTTTTTTAGTTCACTAATTTATTCAGACGTTGATCGGCATTCAAATAGTATATTTGTAACATATAACACATAACTTGAACCCAATGTTGAGCCACATTAAATTAAAAAAATGCATGTGTAGCAAATAAAATGAATCATATTAAGGATAATAAATGTTTGAGACTTGTTTTACTAAGTTTAAAAACCTAATGGAATAGGTGTCTAGACTGTCTATAAAATGAGTGGACAACTCAAATTGAGAAGGGACAATTTACCGGTAGCAGAGTTTTCCGGCCTAACTGTTTATCCTCCCCATCCTAAGATGTGTTACTATAGAATCCTTCCCAGGAGCATTGTCGCATCTCTGGTATCTCATGGTTCGGGAACGTAATCGCATCTCCGAATAATGTATCTCAGAAAACTCAGATTGGTGTTTATAGAAGACAATTTATATTGAAATTCAAACAATATCATAATGGTAAACAAGCGAATATATACAACATTAATATAAAAAACACAATAAAATTAATAACAGTCATATACAAGTTAATATTTACAAGCTCGAATTCTAGTTATTCTCCAGCGGAGTCGCCATCTATTACACCCCTTTTTCGCGCAGCGGCGTAAGGGTTTTTCCAATTTAAGTGACATTTTAAAAAGAGATTATTTTATTTCAGAGTCGCCACTTGAAATTGAGTTTTGGTATTCCAAGTCACCTTATTTACATCCCTAATCAAAATGAAGTTGACTTGTTATTTTATGGTCTGCGAAATCAAAAATCGGGTAAGAAATTCTGTTGACCGAAGGGAAGGTATTAGGCACCCCTCGATCCCGTGGTTCTAGCACGGTCGCTTTATTGACTTTTATATAACTTGACTTAATTTTTACTTTATTATGTTTGTTATCTAACAATTTACTTATGTCCCGCTTTCTTTGATTTATTTTAAATTACTTTGTAAAATTGTCATATTTCATTAGTGTGTGGTTTATTGGTAGCAGCTCTTTCCAACCTCACCACAAATTGTTTATTTGTTTTTATTTAAAAACTAAAAGTAGTTTAATTTTTTTTTTGGATCTTAATATTTTATTAGTATTATCATATCATAAGCCTAAATTATACATTATCTTAGCTTTATTTTTCTAAAAGGAAATGAACAATATATTAATAAGAACATAAGATAAAAATAAATTAAAATAATACACCTTTTCATATAAATTTACTTTTTCTTATTTTTGTCATTAAAATGAAAAGAACCCAGTAATTAAAATCAATTTTATTTATTTATTTATTTATTTGCACAATTTGAGTCACTTTAATATTGTTTTTCTATTTTTTTTATTTTGTTCTCTTTCTTCTTATACTTTACCTTATTTTTCTTTTATATTTTATCCTTATTATCTTTATCCTTTTATGTTTTATAAATTTCTTTTACGTCTTTTCCTTTTATATAAACTTTTGATTTTTATTTTTTCAATATGAATAAATCAATTGATTTTTTTAAAAAAAAAGTTTCGCATTAACAGAAATGTAAAGGTAGTGTAAGTTTGATTTATAATATTTTAATTTTTATTCTTCTCTTTTTTAAAAATAAATAAATACAGTTTTATTAAATATACAAAGTGAAAAAGTAACTTAACAAATAAGAACTAAATTTCATCTAATTATTACTAACTGCATACTGTAGAATATTAAGCTTCGAATTTTAAGGAAGAACAAGATAAAAGGGAAATTTAAAGCAAGGAAGAATAAATACACGTACATAAATTTTACTCTAAATTTATGTAACGACCTGTTTAGTCGTTTTGAGCAGCAGATTTTATTTCTGGAAAAACTGGCTAAGTCGACGTATCCCACGACGGACCGTCATGGGCACGACGGACCGTCGAGGGGGTCTGTTCCAAAACACTTAGAATTCTGAAATTTGGGTACTGAAATCGACTCTCTGAATTTCGTGACGGAATGGCAGGACGGACCGTCGTGGGCACGACGGACCGTCACACATTTTCCACAGAAATTAACTCTCTGAACTTTGCGATGGACCTGCAGGACGGACCGTCACAGGCGTGACGGGCCGTCACAGGCGTGACGGGCCGTCACAGGCGTGACGGGCCGTCACAGGCGTGACGGGCCGTCACAGACCTTTAGTAAAAATTAAGTCTCTGAACTCTGTGACGGAAGCACCTGCGACGGTCCGTCACAGGCAGCGTAATCCCAGGCTGGGTCGGATTTCTGTTAAATGCTTTAAGGGGCGTTTTGGACTATTCATGCTTATAATTATAAAGTTAGTGGGTTAATATTAATAAGTCAATTTCTTGGGGGTTAAAAGAGATAACCTTGAATTAATTAATGGGTTAATTCATCATCTTTATACTTAATTATATGCTAGTTAGGGTAAAAGAAAGAGGGTTTGAATAAGAAAATTAGAAGGAACAAGACAGGGAGAAAACGAACGAACAAGGGAGAGAAGAAGAACGTTGCTTTGAGGATTAGCTTGCTTGATCACAATTGTTCGGTGGAGGTAGGTTATGGTTTATGCTATTCGTAGTAAACTCTTAATAGCGAATGATATGTATTGGGTAGTGTTGTAAACCCTTCTATATGCTTAATTGTATGCTTGCATGAATGTGATTATATAATTGTGATAAAATAAGCATGATAAAGCTATTGAATACTAAATCTTAAAAAAACCCTAATCTACTTTGTTAATGATGATGCCTTGGTATAAAAGAAGGCTTGATGAACGAAAGTAGTGAGATTAGGGGATCGGGTGTCACGTTCCGACACCAGGATAGTAATAGAGGATCGGGTGCCACGTTCCGGTACTGGGATAGTAATAGAGGATCGGGTGCCACGTTCCGCTACCAGGATAGTAATAGAGGATCGGGTGCCACGTTCCGGTACCAGTATAGTATATGAGTATCAGAGTGTCACGTTCCGACACCAGGATAGTATATGGATCGGTTGCCACGTTCCGGTACCAGGATAGTATATGGATCGGAGTGTCACGTTCCGACACCAGGATAGTATATGGATCGGGTGCCACGTTCCGGTACCAGGATAGTATATGGATTGGAGTGTCACGTTCCGACACCAGGATAGTATATTGATCGGGTGTCACGTTCCGACACCAGGATAGTATATGAGGATCAGAGTGTCACATTCCGACACCAGGATAGTAAATGGAGCGGAGTGTCACGTACCGACACGAGAGGAATAAAGATAATGAATCTTGAAATATGTTAATATACTCAATTTAATGAACCTATTTCCCAAATGAGTATGGTATTGAGGCTTGAGTCCTCATGGGTGTATTTGGCGTACTTATTAATGATTATAGTACTTGTTGTTGCTACATGTTGAGTATTGTAGTTGATTTATGATATTAACTGATATATACTGTTTTCTATTTTGAGTTGGCCGATGATACCTACTCAGTACTTGTGTTTTGTACTGACCCCTACTTGTATGTTTCTTTCTTTGTTATTTGTGAAGTGCAGCAAACGTACCGTCGTCTTCTACTCAACCGCAACTCTAGCCAGTCTTCATTACACCGCATTTCAGGGTGAGCTAATGCTTCTAGCTTGGACTGGATCTTCTTCCTCATGTCTTGATGCCTTGAAGTTCCGGCATGGACTAGCTTTTTATTTATTTTAGCTTCTTAGAATACTCTTAGTTTAGTAATTTGATCATAGATGTTCTTGTGGTGATGACTTCCATATTTTGGATAATAATAATTATTGAGTTTTAGAAGTTATTTAACCGATGTTCATTAATGAGTTTAAGTCTTCCGCATTGTATTTTGTTCATCATGTTTGAAATGTTGGGGTTAGATTGGTTGGTTCGCTCACATAGTAAGATAAGTATGGGTGCCACTCGCGGCTGAGTTTTGGGTCGTGACAAACTTGGTATCAGAGCGTTAGGTTTGTTGGTTTCATCACACAAGAACGGGTCTAGTAGAGTCTTAAGGAACGGTAGGGGGACGCGTTTACTTTTCTTTGAGAGGCTATAAGACTTTAGGAAAATTCCATTATTTCTTTCTTTCTTTCGTGCTATTACTTGGATCCAATTGGTATCTAGGTGATGCAAATTGGTATCTGACCATCTTCACTCTATCTCGCAGATGGTTAGAACTAGAGAAACGTCTGAGCCAGCCACTGGGGCTGTAGCTCGGAGAGGAGCAGTGGCAAGAGGCCGTCGTAGAGGTCGCGAGAGGACGTCCTCTAAGGGAAGAGGACAAGCACCTAGCCCAACTAGTACTAAGGCGGTGACTCCTCCACCGACTGAGGAAGTGGTAGGAGAGAGTGAGGAAGGGGAGAAGGAACAAGTGCAGAATGAGGAATTGCCACCCCAACCTACCCCAGAGATGATTAATCAGGTTCTTGCTTATCTTAGCGGGTTATCTGATCAGGGCCAGACACCTCCAGTGTTTTCTGCACCAGCACCTCAGGTTCCGGAGGTACCACATGTAGCTACTGTGGCTCCCCGCATGGATGTCTCATTGGAAATAGGCACTTTTCCTCGCCTGACTACCGGGCCTATAATGACAAGTGATCAGCATGAACTTTTCAGTAAGTTCTTGAAATTGAAACCTCCAGTCTTCAAGGGTGCTGAATCTGAGGATGCCTACGATTTTCTGGTTGATTGTCATGAGCTACTACACAAGATGGGTATAATAGAACGATTTGGTGTTGAGTTTGTGACCTATCAGTTTCAAGGGAACGCCAAAATGTGGTGGCGGTCACATGTTGAGTGTCAACCAACAGAGGCACCACCTATGACTTGGGCATCATTCTCTAGCTTGTTTATGGAGAAGTATATACCCCGTACTTTGAGGGATAGGAGGAGAGATGAGTTTCTAAGCCTAGAGCAAGGAAGGATGTCGGTTACTACTTATGAGGCTAGGTTTCGTGCACTATCCAGATATGCCACCCAGCTTTGTTTTAGTCCACAAGAGCGGATTCACCGTTTTGTGAAGGGGTTGAGGTCAGAGTTGCGGATTTCAGCCTTACAGGTAGCGGCTACAGCGAAATTCTTTCAGGAAGTGGTCGACTTCGTGATAGAGGTGGAGGGAGTGAAGCCAGATGACTTCACCATGGCATCGACATCAAAAAGGTTTTGTAAAGGAGGTGAGTTTAATGGTTCTTACTACAAAGGGCAAGGTTCAGGAGGTTATCCAGTCCGACCCATTCAGTCCTCGCTACAGACTGTAGTTGGAGGTCCACCTCAGACCGGTCAACATTTCTCTGAGGTTGGAGGTTATCCCTAGACTTATTCATTCTCACAGAGACCTATGCTTGACTCGAGAGAGTGTTATGGATTTGGGGAGACTGGACATATTAAGAGGTATTGTCCAAAACAGTGTTACAGACCTCAAATAGTCAGAGGTAGAGGTGGTCATGGAAGTGGCCGTCATTCCGGAGGACGTGGTGGCCGAGGTAATGGTGGTCACCAAAATGGTCGGGGTGACAGGAAAACTGGAGCCACTACTACACCACATGGTAGGGGCAACGGGCACACAGGCGATAGGGCCCATTGTTACGCTTTCCCCGAGCGGTCTGAAGTGGAGACATCTGATGCGGTTATCACAGGTAATCTTTTGGTTTGTGATTGCATGGCTTCTGTATTATTTGATACTGGCTCCACATTTTCATATGTATCTTCCTCATTTGCTACTGGTCTTAATTTACAATGTGAATTGCTTGACATGCCTATTCGTGTTTCTACTCCGGTGGGTGAGTCTGTGATAGTTGAAAAGGTATATAGGTCTTGTCTGGTGACTTTTGTGGGGAGCAACACTTATGTAGATTTGGTTATCCTAGAAATGGTTGACTTCGATGTAATTCTGGGTATGACTTGGCTTTCTCTGAATTTTGCGATATTAGATTGTAATGCTAAAACTGTAACGTTGGCCAAGCATGGGACAGATCCGTTAGTGTGGGAGGGTGACTACACTTCCACTCCAGTTCGTATCATCTCCTTTCTTCGTGCTAAGAGAATGGTTAGTAAAGGGTGTTTAGCGTTCTTGGCACACCTCAGGGATGATACCTACCCAAGTACCTTTAATTGAGTCGGTTTCGGTAGTCCGTGAGTTTCTGGATGTGTTTCCTGCAGACCTTCCTAGTATGCCACCGGATAGAGATATTGATTTTTGCATTGATCTGGAACTGGGTACTCGCCCCATTTCCATACCCCCTTATAGTATGGCCCCAGCGGAGTTAAGGGAGTTAAAGGCCCAACTTCAGGAGTTGTTAAGTAAAGGATTCATTAGACCAAGTGCATCCCCTTGGGGTGCTCCGGTGTTATTTGTGAAGAAGAAGGATGGGAGTTTTCGGATGTGCATAGACTACCGGCAGTTAAACAAGGTAACTATTAAGAAAAAGTATCCAATTCCTCACATTGATGACTTGTTCGATCAGTTACAAGGTGCTTGTGTCTTCTCTAAGATTGACTTGAGATCCGGTTATCATCAATTGAAAATACGGGCAATGGATGTGACAAAGACTGCTTTTTGAACCAGGTATGGGCATTACGAATTTGTAGTAATGTCTTTTGGTCTTACGAATGCCCCTGCTTCTTTCATGAGCTTGATGAACGGGATTTCTAAGCCATATCTGGATCTCTTTGCGATCGTATTTATTGATGATATACTGAAATACTCCAAGAGTAAGAAGGAACATGACGAGCATTTGAGAATTGTGTTGGAAGTATTAAGGGAGAAAAAACTTTATGCCAAATTCTCCAAGTGTGAGTTTTGGCTAGATTCAGTGTCCTTCTTGGGGCACGTGGTTTCTAAGGATGGAGTGATGGTGGATCATTCTAAGATTGAAACAGTAAAGAATTAGGTAAGACCTACTAATGTGTCAGAAATAAGGAGCTTTGTTGGTTTAGCTAGCTACTACCGTCGATTTGTCAAGGGATTCTCTTCTATTGCTTCCCAATTGACGAACTTGACTAAGCAGAATGTTCCATTTGTATCGTCGGATGAATGTGAGGAAAGCTTTCAGAAACTCAAGACCTTGCTGACTACGGCACCAATCCTTACCTTGCCAATAGAGGGTAAGAATTTCATTGTTTATTGCGATGCATCTTATTCTGGGTTGGGTGCAGTGCTAATGCAAGAGAAGAATGTAATTGCTTATGCTTCGAGGCAATTAAAGGTGCACGAACGAAATTATCCGACCCATGATTTGGAGTTGGCTACGGTAGTGTATGCATTAAAGCAATGGAGACACTATCTATATGGGTTCAAGTGTGAAGTCTATACGGATCATCGTAGCCTACAGTATGTCTTTAATCAGAGGGATTTGAATTTGAGACAAAGGAGATGGATGGAACTACTGAAGGACTATGATGTTAGTATCTTGTATCACCCAGGAAAGGCTAATGTTGTGGCAGACGCCTTAAGTAGAAAAGCAGGGAGCATGGGTAGTTTAGCCCACTTACAAGTTTCTAGACGCCCATTGGCTAGAGAAATCCAAAACTTGGCTAATGACTTTATGAGGCTAGAAGTAAATGAGAAGGGAGGATTTTTGGCCCGTGTGGAGGCGAGATCTTCTTTTCTTGACAAGATCAAGGGAAAACAGTTTGATGATGGGAAACTAAGCCGAATTCGGGATATGGTGTTGCGAGGAGAGGCTAAAGAGGCAATAATTGATGAGGAAGGTGTTTTGAGGATTAAGGGAAGGGTATGTGTGCCCCGTGTTGATGACTTGATCCACACTATTCTTACAGAGGCTCATAGTTCCGGATATTCTATAGATCCTGGTGCAACCAAGATGTACCGTGACCTAAAGCAACATTTTTGGTGGAGTAGAATGAAGCGTGACATTGTGGAGTTTGTTGCCAAATGTCCAAATTGTCAGCAAGTAAAGTTTGAACACCAGAGGCCTGGAGGAACACTTCAGAGAATGCCCATTCCGGAATGGAAGTGGGAGAGAATCGCAATGGACTTCGTGGTTGGTCTTCCAAAGACAATAGGTATGTATGATTCTATTTGGGTGATTGTTGATAGATTAACTAAGTCTGCTCACTTCATTCCGGTCAAGGTGACTTACAATGCAGAGAAGTTAGCCAAACTCTACATCTTAGAAATTGTTCGATTGCATGAAGTTCCACTTTCCATCATATCAGATAGAGGTACGCAGTTTACTTCTAAATTTTGGAGAACATTGCATGCGGAATTAGGTACTAGGTTGGACCTTAGTACTGCATTTCACCCTCAGACTGATGGTCAGTCTGAGCGAACGATTCAAGTTTTGGAGGATACGCTTGGTGCATGTGTGATAGAATTTGATAGCCATTGGGATAGCTTCTTATCTTTAGCAGAGTTCTCTTACAACAATAGCTATCACTCAAGCATTGGTATGACCCCATTTGAGGCACTGTATGGGAGGAGATGTAGATCTCCCATTGGCTGGTTTGATGCATTTGAGGTTAGACCTTGGGGTACTGACCTTCTGAGGGAATCGTTAGATAAAGTGAAATGTACTCAAGAAAAGCTTTTAGCGGCTCAAAGTAGGCAGAAGGAATATGCGGATCGAAAGGTTAGAGACTTGGAGTTTATGGAGGGTGAGCAAGTCTTGCTGAAGGTTTCGCCCATGAAAGGGTGATGCGGTTCGGTAAAAGAGGTAAGCTAAGCCCAAGGTATATTGGACCATTTGAAGTACTTAAGCGAGTAGGGGAGGTGGCTTATGAATTAGCCTTGCCTCCAGGGCTGTCCGGAGTGCATCCGGTATTTCATGTGTCCATGTTGAAAAGATACCATGGGGATGGAAACTACATCATTCGTTGGGATTCGGTTCTCTTGATGAGAATTTGTCTTATGAGGAGGAACCTGTCACTATTTTAGATAGAGAAGTCCGCAAGTTGAGTTCGAGGGAGATTGCATCCATCAAGGTTCAATGGAAGAATCGGCCAGTTGAAGAGTCCACTTGGGAGAAGGAGGCTGATATGCAAGAAAGATACCAACATCTGTTTACAGATTCAGGTACTCCTTTTCGCCCTTGTTTCTTATTCTTGTGATAGTTCGAGGACGAACGATGGGTAAATTGGTATCTATTGTAACGACCTGTTTAGTCCTTTTGAGCAGCAGGTTTTATTTCTGGAAAAACTGGCTGAGTCGACGGATCCCACGATGGACCGTCATGGGCACGACGGACCGTCGAGGGGGTCTCGTTCCAAAACACTTAGAATTCTGAAATTTGGGTACTGAAATCGACTCTCTGAACTTTGTGACGAAATGGTAGGACGGACCGTCGTGGGCACGACGGACCGTCACACATTTTCCACAGAAATTAACTCTCTGAACTTTGCGACGGACCTGCAGGACGGACCGTCACAGGCGTGACGGGCCGTCACAGACCTTTAGTAAAAATTTAGTCTCTGAACTCTGTGACGGAAGCAGCAGGACGGACCGTCACAGGCACGACGGGCCATCACAGGCTGCGTAATCTCAGGCTTGGTCGGATTTCTGTTAAATACTTTAAGGGGCGTTTTGGACTATTCATGCTTATAATTTTAAAGTTTGTGGGTTAATATTAATAAGTCAATTTCTTGGGGGTTAAAAGAGATACTCTTGAATTAATTAATGGGTTTATTCATCATCTTTATTACTTAATTATATGCTAATTAAGGTAAAAGAAAGAGGGTTTGAATAAGAAAAATAGAAAGAACAAGAGAGGGAGAAAACGAACGAACAAGGGAGAGAAGAAGAACGCTGCTTTGAGGATTAGCTTGCTTGATCACAATTCTTCGGTGGAGGTAGGTTATGGTTTATGCTATTCGTAGTAAACTCTTAATAGCAAATGATATGTATTGGGTAGTGTTGTAAACCCTTCTATATGCTTAATTGTATGCTTGCATTAATCTGATTATATAATTGTGATAAAATAAGCATGATGAAGTTATTGAATCCTAAATCTTGAAAAACCCTAATCTACTTTGCTATTGATGATGCCTTGGTATAAAAGAAGGCTTGATGAAGTAGTGAGATTAGGGGATCCGGTGTCACGTTCCGACACCAGGATAGTAATAGAGGATCGGGTGCCATGTTCCGGTACCAGGATAGTAGTAGAGGATCGGGTGCCACGTTTCGATACCAGGATAGTAATAGAGGATCGGGTGCCACGTTCCGGTACCAGGATAGTATATGAGGATCGGAGTGTCACGTTTCGACACCACGATAGTATATGGATCGGGTGCCACGTTCCAGTACCAGGATAGTATATGGATCGGAGTGTCACGTTCCGACACCAGGATAGTATATGGATCGGGTGCCACGTTCCGGTACCAGGATAGTATATGGATCGGAGTGTCACGTTCCGACACCAGGATAGTATATGGATCGGGTGTCACGTTCCGACACCAGGATAGTATATGAGGATCGGAGTGTCACGTTCCGACACCAGGATAGTATATGAAGCGGAGTTTCACGTACCGACACGAGAGGAATAAAGATAATTAATCTTGAAATATGTTAATATACTCAATTTAATGAACCTATTTCCCAAATGAGTATGGTGTTGAGGCTTGAGTCCTCATGGGTGTATTTGGCGTACTTATTAATGATTATAGTACTTGTTGTTGCTACATGTTGAGTATTGTAGTTGATTTATGATATTATCTGATATATACTGTTTTCTATTTTGAGTTGGCCGATGATACCTACTCAGTACTTGTGTTTTGTACTGACCCCTACTTGTATGTTTCTTTTTTTGTTATTTGTGGAGTGCAGCAAACGTACCGTCGTCTTCAACTCAACCGCAACTCTAGCCAGTCTTCATTACACCGGATTTCAGGGTCAGCTAATGCTTCTATCTTGGACTGGATCTTCTTCCTCATGTCTTGATGCCTTGAAGTTCCGGCATGGACTAGCTTTTTATTTATTTTAGCTTCTTAGAATACTCTTAGTTTAGTAATTTGATTATAGATGTTCTTGTGGTGATGACTTCCAGATTTTGGATAATAATAAGTATTGAGTTTTAGAAGTTATTTAATCGATGTTCATTAATGAGTTTAAGTCTTCTCATTGTATTTTGTTCATCATGTTTGAAATGTTGGGGTTAGATTTGTTGGTTCGCTCACATAGTAGGATAAGTGTGGGTGCCACTCGCGGCTCGATTTTGGGTCGTGACAATTTAATAATATAAAATCTCAATATATATCATATCATAATGTAAAAAATTAAACATGCATAACACTTTATATCATTGTTATCATATCTTGCATGATTTTGAAACCAAATAATGTAATAATGATCAAGTGTTACCTTTTGTGAAAATTAATTCACAAAGAAAATACATCGATAAGGACCACGAATTTGAAGCCTCGAATTTCACTATTTTTGAGTTTTTTTTGTGTTCCTTAGGAAAAAACAAGGTGAAAAGTTTTCTTTTTGTTTCTCTTTTCCTCTCTTTTGCTGATTTTTTTTTCTTTTTTGATTCCTACATTTTGTTGATTTTTTTTCTCTCTTTTGATTTCTGAAAAAAAAAAATTCTTCTCTTTTCCTTTGTACCCCCTTTTCTTCCCTCTTCTCTGATTCTTTTCTTTATTAATGTATATATATTCATGTAAATGTGTGTACATGTGTATGGAAGAGTTGAATTAGTGGAGTGGGATGTGGGGTGAGTGGAGAGAAATGGTGAAGTGGGGTGGGATAATGGGTAGGTTAATTTCTTTTAATTTTTTTTTGTTATAAAATAATAATAATAATAATAATAATTAAGAAGAATTAAATAACTAGATAAAAATATATAAAAAATTAAAATCACTAATTTATTATATTTTTAATGAATAAATAAAAATATACCTTAAAGTGTTATTCTAATTTTTTGTTGTTTTCATATCTTTTAAAAATAAACTTAGTAAAATAAGATAAAAGTCAAAATATTTATAACAAAAATTTAAGCTCTAAAAAAGGTATAAAACTTAAATTCGGTCAAAAATTGCGTGTCTACAGTTTCCTTGACTTTTCAAAAAAAAATAACAAATTGTCTGAACTACGTTCGACCTGATTCTTGTTTCGGCAAGATACGTAGGCACCCCTAATGTTGGGTTCGGTTCAACCAAATACAAATCCAAAAATTCATATTGTAGTATACTAGGGCAAAAGTCATTTGTATATTCATTCGGTCTCTCATCTCAAAGCTCAAAATCAACCCCATCATCTAAAGTCAATAAAAAAAAGTCTTTGCATCAACCCTTGATATGTCGAGAGTAAGTTGGTTAAGGGTAGGTAAAATTCCTGAATGGGCACCATAAGACAAATGTGAGCAAAAAAGAAATAAAAATGAGAGAGTCTTATTGGTGAAAACCCTAAGTGGGAACCGTAAGGCGAAAAGGAGTTGAATATAAGAGAGTCTTATTGGTGAAAATTCTGGCATGCACCATAAGTCAGACGTGAGCTGGAGCAATTAACATGATAGAGTTTTAGCGGCAAAGACCTTCGTGAATATCACAAAGTGTATAAGGGTTCCAAATTATTTATGGCTTCATTAAGTGTCGGGATTCCATATCAAGATTGAATGATGAATAGTGGTTGATGAATAGATTGGATAGACAAGTCTTGAAATCAATTCAAATTGCATGGCATGATCAGTAGACTCGGCTCCCACACTTAGATAAGTTTTTCTTTCTTCTTCTTACTAAAAAAAAAAGAGTCTTCATCGAATCTTTTATTTTATTCTCGTATAGTTTGTAATTTACTTATACTTTTTCGTCACTTTTTTTGGTATGGATTTGGGTCGAGTCTTTGTCAAAAAACTAGGATGGAATTTCAAGACTCACTACCAAGTCTCTAAATGGTACTAGGCGAAGCATCAAGCACTAAGTTATAATATGTCTTCAAGTGTTGAATTCGAAAATTGTCTGATTCTATGAAGGCTAAACAATGACTGTTATGAGATAAAGACATTGGATTTAGGTCGCAAAATAAGCAAATGTGGACGAAAGTACAATCAATCAATAAGAAGTATTGACCGTTGGAAACAACCAAAGCGTCATAAGTGTTTAAGCCGCCCTTGTCAAAAGATGGAACCACAAACCAACCACCACCTTTTCAAACTCTCGAATTTTCTTTGTTGAAGCAGGGACACAAGTTGTTTCAAGATTGAGGATTCGAGGAACCTAAATGTTCAACCAAGTCTGCAGAGAGCGAAATGGAAACCCTACAATAAAGACTTGTGGAATATTATATAAAAGTTGGCTAATATATATCAAAATAGCAATTACTTGAATGTTGTAATATTTATTTTATTTATTATTATTTCTCCTTGAAGGAACTTCCAAATAATGAAGATAGCATTCACAATGTTTCATTGGTATTATTAGTTTGTTGAAAATTTTATTAGCAGGACCCTCCTGGATAATTGGACTAGCAGGACTTCCTTGATAATGGGACTAGCAGGACCCTCCTGGATAATGGGATTAGATTAGTTTCTCATAAGATTAACACTTCTTAGTCTAGATTTTTAGTTTTATTTTCCCCTGAAATAAACACTTCCTAGCCGAAGTTTATGTTTTATATTTATATTTGCTAATAACTCACAAAAAGTTTTCCTAGTGAAAACTGGGGCACAAATTTTATTTATTTTTTTTGTTTGTGGTGGTTCTCAGGTTTTCTCAAGCGAGACCGGGATTTGAAATTCAAGAACAAAGTTTCAAACTTTTTAGAATAATCAATTCCATGATGGTTAGAATTAGCTTCTTCAATGCATGTAGCAGCCTGATTTCCACACATCTTTTACTACTCAACTTTTGATCAAGAAAACACGCATTCATTCAAGAGCATTTTTCAAGTTGTCATTTTGAAGAATGTCAAAAGTTCCGTCTAAGGGGCAAGTTGAGCCTCCATTCCAATTCTAAGTTAAGATACTCACTCAAAAATCAAGGTGATATCTTAAAGTAAAAATTCAAGTGAAGATTCAAGAAAAGTTGCGTGGGTAGAAGTTTGTACATTTGTTTTTCTTTTGACTAATAGTTTTCAATTTTTATGTAAGGATAAGAGCCGCGATCTGGAGCCTGGATGGAACCTCACTTAACTTCCAATTCAGCACTTTACCTCCTCGAACTACAAGTGGCCTGATGCCCTTATCAGCCAGGATATGTAGGATGTCTAAACAAGGACTGGTCGCACAAATTTTGGTCTTTCAAATAAGAGTTCGGTCAAAACTTGTCACTTTGTCTACTTCTTTGTCTGAAAAACTCCTCGTGTTTCCAGTCAAAGAGGGGCAAATTGTAGACACGTAATATTTGACCGAATTTAAGTTTAACACCAATATTTAGAGCATAAATAATTTTATCAATCTAAATTAAATATATTTTGACTTTTTATTATTTTCATTAAGTTTATTTAAAAGATATAAAAATAAACAACATAAATATAATTTTTATTAGATAAGTTTATTTTGATTGTAAAAAAAAAAGGGATATATATATATATATATAATATATATATATATATATATATATATATATATATATATATAATATATATATATGTATTACATATATTATTTAAATAAACTAATATTTCTTAATTATGTCTTTTTTGTTTTAATTACCCATTAGCTTTATTTATTTATTTACTCAAAACAATTAATAATTATATAATTATCATTTTAATATATATATTTAATATTTTTTTTAAAAGACCCACGATCCCACTCCCCATTACCCCCACTTTACCCAACTTCCCCCCACGACATGCACACACATGCACTATTATATTACAAAAACACAAGAGAAATCAAAAGAAAAAGGAAGGCAACACACACGTAGAAAATATTATTGTCATCTTTTTACTTTTTTAAAAAAATCACAAACAAAGGTTGAGTTTTGAGGTTCACTTTCGTGGTTTCAAGTTCGTGGTTCCTTGTTAGGATTATATCATTTCCTTGAATTTGATTTTCGCAAAAGGTATTATTCGATATTCATTTATAATATTATATTCATGATATGTGGTATTTATTTTTCATGTTAGGAATTTAATCAAGTTCTAGGTTGGTTCAACCTTTTCATTATAATATTGAAATACGGTAAGTATGTGTATATTGTTAAAATTAGAACAAATTATGTATAGTATCGTATTTTAATCTTTATAGCTAGTATCTGGTGAAATCGTTCTTGCTCCTATTTAATCATAGTAATTAATATTTATTTTTTATAAAAAAAACTTATTTTTATATATTTGTTAAATTGAAGCATGAGAAAAATTATTTAAATGATTGTATGTTCCATATAATCTGTAAAGTTAATTCCGACAGTACGCCTCATATTTATTTATTTGTTTATTTATTTCCCCTTATAATTTTTAGTATGCATACTTTATTGTGAATATAAATTTAATTGTTTAAAACCTAATCTCTTTGTTTGTGCCTAAATATACTAGATTAGTAAAATAGTTTATGATAATATTGAATGAAAAAATTTGTGAGATAGAGTTGATTTGCAATTTATTTAATGCTAATGTTAATAATCATCTAAAGAAGACTATTGAATATTATATTGAAAAAATAATTATTGAATTATTATAATATGCTTACTATTTTTTCTTTCAAATAATAAGAAATGAAAAATAAAACAAAAACAATGTAAACATTACCTACCTACATGTATATATTTGTCACGACCCAAATCGGGGCCGCGACTGGCACCCACATTCACCCTCCTATGTGAGCGAACTAACCAATCTAGACCTTAACATTTCAATTTATATCAACAGAAAATAATGCGGAAGACTTAACTCGTTAATAAAAACAATTCAAAACTATTATTATTATCCCCAAAATCTGGAAGTCATCATCACAAGAACATCTATGATCAAAATTACTAAACTAAGAATGTCTTAAGAAGCTAAAAATACATAAGAAGCTAGTCCATGCAGGAAGTCAAGGCATCAAGACTTGAAGAAGAAGATCCAGTCCAAGCTAGAAGCATTAGCTCACCCTGAGATCCGGTATGACGAAGACTGGCTCGAATTACTGTTGAGTTGAAGTTGACGGAACGTTTGCTGCATTACACAAATAACAAAGAAGAAAACATAAAAGTAGGGGGTCAGTACAACCACAAGTACTGAGTAGATATCATCGGCCAACTCAAAATAGAGGATAATATATATCAAGTAATATTATAAATCAACTATAAACTCAACATGTAGCAACAACAAGTACTATAGTCATCAACAAGTACCATCAAGTTCATCCATGAGGACTCAAGCCTCCATACCTTACTCATTTGGGAATTAAGTTTATTAGATTGAGTATATTCATCATGTTTCAAGATTCATTATCTTTCTTCCTCTTGTGTCGGTACGTGACACTCCGATCCCCTACCACTATGTGTCGGTACGTGACACTCCGATCCCCTAATTCTACTTGTTGGTTCGTGACACCCGATCCCCTATATGTGTCGGTACGTGACACTCCGATCCCCTATATGTGTCGGAACGTGACACTCCGATCCCCTACATGTGTCGGTACGTGCCACTCCGATCCCCTAATTCTACGTGTCGGTTCGTGACACCCGTCCCACTAATACTATGTGTCGGAACGTGACACTCCGATCCACTAATACTATGTGTCGGAACGTGACACTCCGATCCACTAATACTATGTGTCGGAACGTGACACTCCGATCCACTAACCTCATTCTATCCGTTCATCAAGCCTTCTCTATACCAAGGCATCATCAATCCCATTAATTTAATTCATTAAGCCTTCTTTTATACCAAGGCATCATCATTAATAACGTAGATTAAAGTTTCTTTCAAGATTTGGGATTCAATGGTTTTCATCAAGCTTGTGTTATCAAAATCACATAATCATATTCATTCAAGCATACAATTAAGCATATAGACAGGTTTACAATACCACCAACACATATCATTCACTATTAAGAGTTCACTACGAATATCGTAAAAGAAAACCATAACCTACCTCCACCGAAGACTAGTGATCAAGCAAGAATTTCCAAAGCTTTGTTTTCTCCTCAGCCTTGTTCGACTCTCTCAATCGATCAATGTCTCTCTCTCTCTCTCTTTTCTTTCTGTTTTCTTTATTCAAACCCTCTTTCTTTTACCCTAATTAACATATAATTAAGTGTAAAAGATGGCAATAATACCCCACTAATTAACCAAAGTTACCTCTTTTATCCTCAAGAATTTGAGTTATTAATATAAACCCACGAAATCTATAATTAAGGAAGAATAGTCCAAAACGTCCCTTAAAACGTGTAAAGAAATCCGATTCTGCCTGGGATTTGCGCAACCTGTGACGGCCCGTCGTGCCTGCGACGGTCCGACACGCAGGTCGTCGCAACATCCTAGAATTCCATTTTTCACTAAGTACACTGTGACGGTCCGTCACACCTGTGACGGTCCGTCCTGCACTTCCGTCATGACGGTCAGAGACTCGTTTCCCGTACCAAATTCTCAAGAGTTGAAGTGTTTTGCAACGGGAGCTCACGACGGTTCGTCGTGGCTGTGACGGCACGTCCTGCAGGTCCGTCACAGATTACACAAAGTCGATTTTAATACCCAAATTTCAGAATTCTAAGTGTTCTGGGACGAGACACCCTCGACGGTCCGTCGTGCCCACGACGGTCCGTCGTGGTGACCGTCGTCTCAGCCAGTTTTTCCAGAAATAAAATCTGCTGCTCAAAACGACTAAACAGGTTGTTACAATATTGATGACCAAAAAGAGAAAGATGGGAAAAAATAAGAAAAGAAAAGAAAAGTAGTGAAGAAGGAACGTTCGAATTAGAAAAAGATTAATAAAATAAAAATATATATATATAATAAAAAGAATGTAAAAAATGTACACGAAAAAGTAAAACAAAATAATTAAAAAATTAAAAGATACAAATAGTATAGTGTTAAAAATATATAAAATATTTTATTATTATCATAAAAAACAAAACTATCAAAAAGGGTAAGAAAAGAAAAAGAAGAAAATCAATGTAAAAAAACAAAAAAAAAACACAAGGGAAGTTAAATAAGAAAAAAACGTGAAAGATTAGTATAAAAAGAAATAAAAGAGAGAAATTAAGAAGCAGACAATTGTTGAAAGCATGAAAAATAAATAAACAATTAATAAAAATGTGTAAAAACTTCACATGTTTATAAAATAGTGCAGTTTTAAATATGTTAATATAAATCAAAGAATGAGGGTAAATACAGTTGTCTTAATAATATAATATTCAAAAATTAGTTTAAGTCATAAAAGTCCATAAAGTGTCACGACCCAAAACCGAGCCGCGACTGGCACTCACGCTTAACCTACTATGTGAGCGAACCAACCAATCTAAACCCCAACATTTCAAACATAATTAACAAAATACGATGCGGAAGACTTAAACTCATTAATAGAATCAATTCAATAACTATTATTATCCCCAAAATCTGGAAGTCATCATCACAAGAACATCTATCCTCAATTACTAAACTAAGAGTATCTAAGAAAGCGAAAATAAGTGAAAAGCTAGTCCATGCCGGAAGTTCAAGGCATCAAGACTTGAAGAAGAAGATCCAGTCCAAGCTAGAAGCATTAGCTCACCCTGAATCCCGGTGTAATGAAGACTGGCTAGAGATGCGGTTGAGTTGAAGACGACGGTACGTTTGCTGCACTCCACAAATACAAAGAAAGAAACATACAAGTAGGGGTCAGTACAAACACAAGTACTGAGTAGATATCATCGGCCAACTCAAAATAGAAAACAGTATATATCAGTTAATATCATAAATCAACTATAATACTCAACATGTAGCAACAACAAGTACTAAAATCATCAATAAGTACCACCAAGTTCATCCATGAGGGCTCAAGCCTCAATACCATACTCATTTGGGAATTAGGTTCATTAGATTGAGTATATTATCATCATCTTTCAAGATTCATTATCTTTCTTCCTCTTGTGTCGGTACGTGACACTCCGATCCCCTACTACTATGTGTCGGTACGTGACACTCCGATCCCTTACTTCTATGTGTCGGAACGTGACACTCAGATCCCCTAATTCTACGTGTCGGTTCGTGACACCCGATCCCCTAATACTATGTGTCGGTACGTGACACTTCGATCCCCTAATTCTACGTGTCGGTTCGTGACACCCGATCCCTTAATACTATGTGTCGGAACGTGATATCCGATCCCCTAAAACTACGTGTCGGTTCGTGACACCCGATCCCTTAATACTATGTGTCGGAACGTGACACTCCGATCCACTAATCTCATTCTATCAATTCATCAAGCCTTCTCTTATACCAAGGCGTCATCATTCTCATTACTTTAGTTCATCAAGCCTTTTCTTATACTAAGGCATCATCATTAACAAAGAGATTAGGGTTTTTCGAGATTTGGGATTCAATAGCTTCATCATGCTTATTTTATCACAATTATATAGTCACATTCATACAAGCATACAATTAAGCATATAGAAGATGAGATAATATTACTAACACATATCATTCGCTATTAAGAGTCTACTACGAATAGCATAAAAACCATAACCTACCTCCACCGAAGATTTCGTGATCAAGCAAGCAAATTCCCAAGGCTTTGTTTCCTCTTCGTTTCTCTCTCTCTCTCTCTCTTCGATCGATTCTCCCTCCCTTTTCTTGTTCTTTCTATTTTTCTTATTCAAACCCTCTTTCTTTTACCCTAATTAGCATATAATTAAGTATAAAAGATGGCAATAATAACCCACTAATTTACTCAAGGTTACCTCTTTAAACCCCTAAGTAATTAGACTTATTAATATTAACCCACAAAATTTATAATTATAGCAGGAATAGTCCAAAACGCCCCTTAAATTACTTAACAGAAATCCGACCCAGACTGGGATTACGCAACCTGTGACGGCCCGTTGTGCCTGCGACGGTCCGTCCTGCAGGTCGTCGCGAAGTTCAGAGACTCAATTTCCACCAAAGAGTCTGTGACGGTCCGTCACGCCTGTGACGGTCCGTCCTGCCATTCCGTCACGAAGTTCAGAGAGTCGATTTCAGCACCCAATTTTCTAATTTCTAAGTATTTTGGAACGAGACATCCTCGACGGTCCGTCATGCCCATGACGGTCCGTCGTGGTGTCCGTCGCATCAGTCAGTTTTTTCAGAAATAAAATCTGCTGCTCAAAACGACTAAACAGGTCGTTATATAAAGTGACCGTGCTAGAACCACGAGACTCGAGGGGTGCCTAATACCTTCCCCTCGGTCAATAGAATTCCTTACCCGAACTGGTTAGCAGACCAAACAAAGAGTCATTTGCTTCTGATTAAGGGATTAAATAAAAGGTGACTTGAAACACCGTAACTCAATTCCAAGTGGCGACTCCGAAAAAAAAACTAAAATAATCCCCTAATTAATAACTTCACTTAAATTGGAAAACCCTTACGCCTCCGCGCAAAAAAGGAGTGTGACAGGGTGTAGTCTCGGGCGGAACAAATTCTAACTCACTCTAACAATATTTGTTTGTGATATAATAATGAACACTATTGATTCTTTCAAAATTTTATTCTAGTTATTACGTATTTGCTCATTGTTTATAAAGTTTAGGTTATGTGCAATTGTGGTAAATGTTGTTGGGTAATTTGGGACAAGGTCAAGTGAGGTGTACAATGTAAATCGAATCGATAAATTAAGTAAAATTGAGGGAAACTTCAGTTTACCATTTGGTATGGTTAGTTTGACGTCGAAAAAAGACCACTCTTGGTTTTTGATTGATAATAAAATAAAAAAAGTCAAATCAAACTCAAACCAAACCCACATAAAATAATATTAATTATTTAATCTTTTTTGTTAATATATATTAAAATGAAACTATAGTTTTCAATGTTTTGATGTATTATTTCAAATGTTGGCTCGTAAATATTTTGTTTTGTACTCAGTTTGAAAGTTACAGTTATATCGTTCTAGTTTATTATATCAGAAGTTAAAATTCTAATTTGTAAATTGTTTGTTTTATATTCAATTTGACTACATCCTTTAATAATGTAAAATTTACATATTGAACTTTGATATTTAAATGAAAATATTTTGTGTTCATACGATTTTACGATTTTTGTTATAGATTTTTATTAATTTAATATTTTTAAATTTGTAAAATATATTTGATCTATTTCATTGTATGATTATACAAATCACTAAAAGAATAAAAAAATCCAAAAATATCGACTAAAACAAATTTTTTAAAATAAAAACATAAATTTATGTTGGTTTAATTTGATTTTTAGATTTAAAACCCAATATAATTGGTTCGATTAATTTTTAATTTAAAGCTAAAATCAATCAAACCGATCTACGTACACCCTAACGCTTGGTAATGTTATTTTAGGTTGTTGCTAGTTCTGTTCTGGTTATTTCCATTTTTTCCTGAATTGTTGCATTTGTAGTCTTACTTTGCTTTGTGTAGTTGGTATAGATGATATTTTGGAGCCTTATCTTGATTATTTGTTAGTGGTTGTGATCGCAGAGGCTTGTAGACGTATGTTCTGGGTCTTGTGAATTCGGGCTTTAAAGGCATTGTATTAGACCTTTTTCTTTTATTTTTAGGGATTGTTTGATAGGCTGCATGAGAAAAAATAGTCTATGACGTATTAGGTAAGGTATTATTTAGTCTTATGTTTGGTAGGAAATTGAGCCTATGTATAACTAATCCATGGATTAGTTATACATCCTATATGGTATTATAGGATGTATTACTAATACCTTCCATTTGGAGGTTTAGTAATACATGGGATATAATACCATGGGATAAGTCTATGTAAAGATAATAATATCCCTCAAATCATTTTAATTATTTTATTTATTTTCTTGATTTTATGATTTATATTTGTACTAGAAAAATTATTTAAATAAAATTAGCGTACAAATTATGTAGAGAGAGTTGTTATATATATATATATATATATATATTATATATATATATATATATATATATATATATAATATATATATATATATTTGTCTGGTTTTCTAGTTATTTGTATTTTGAAGAATTTAAAGCATACATACATATTAGAACTACAACTTGCAATTTTTATGTGTAAATGTAGATGATTCATTTAATTTTACCATTGTTAACTGTCATTTAGATTTTAAATGGTTTAGCGTTTTAAAATTGAAAAATGTCAGTTTGTGGGTGATCAATTTATTAGGATGACAATTATTTATCATCAAATAATTCAAATGAAAAAACAGCAAATAATTTTGTCCAGCAATTATCTATCTTGACCCAGTTACCTAATAATTCAAGGGTATAAATTGCAAAGAATCTTATTGATTGGTGTTTAATTTATTTTTTACCTCATTGTAGAATTAGTGACTAAAATCATGTTTGGATAAAAAAAAAGTAATAATAATAAAAATCTCAAAGTCTTTTTATTTTTTATTTTTTTAGTTTTGGTCACTTTAAAAAAAAAAGAGGCTTCTTTTTAGCAAAAAATGTAAATCTGACTATTTTTACAAAAGGGTAAATCTGCTTATTTTTACAAATAAATGTAAATGTGGTCATTTTCGCAAAAGAATGTAAATCTGATTATTTTTGCAAAAATATAAATCTGATCATTTCATAAATTCTATTTTATTGTTCTCTTAACTAAATATAATAAATGAATATGGAAACAAAAATACAAAATCGGCTACTTTTGCTTAGTAATTTAACTATTAAAAAGAATTGACTATTTTTACAATCTTATTTTTATAAAGAGAACAATGTGTATATTTTGTATAAAATATAAATTTTACTAAAATGGCCATTTCTGATATTGTTTTAATATTAAAAATAAAAATAAAAATTGGTATATCACTACTTGTTTTATAAGGAGACTTAATTATTATTTTATATATTAAAAAGAAAAAACTTTTTTTGTTGTTATTGTTAAGTAGTAATACTTAAATACCTATACATTTTGTTTAAAATGTTAATTAGTAATTTGCAAAAAAATAAAAAGAAGAATCATTTTCTTGTCGATATGTTGCAAAAAATTCATCTATACATTTTACAATAAAATTTGAGAAATTAATTATCAATTTTTTAAATAAAATTTAAAATACTCCCGTGTATTCGGTTACGATTTTTAGCGAGTGTGTTTTTTTTCTAAAAAATAAAAGAGGTCTTGTGTGTGGTTATGCTCCTAGACCAATTATATTGTTTTTTTTTTTAAAATAGTAATTAATACAAATATACCTTTTTTTTAATCTAAAAATATTATTTTTAGCCAATTAAAAGTTAGTATAGTGACCGTGTTAGAACCATGGGACTCGGGGTGCCTCATACCTTCCCTCTGGTCAATATAATTTCTTGCCCGATCTCTGTTTCCGTAGACTAAAAATAAAAGATTTCTTTTTGTAAATAAATAAATAAATAATAAATAAATAAATAAATTAGGAATTATTAGGTGACTTGGAATACCTTAAAAAACCAACTCAAAGTGGACTCTAAAAAAATATTTTTCTTCACTTTATTTTTTTTAAAAAACCCCGTCATATACTTACAATTGTAAAAACAAACAAACAAACAAATTCGTTAAAACGAAAAAAAATATAAAAACAAATGGAGGTACGAAAATTTTTGTTTTGAGCGAGGTACAAGCAATAAAACTTGTATGAGTGTCCATTAACTTTTTGACATGTTGGGCCTAAGGTGTCAGATAAGGCTGAAAAATGAAACAAAAAGGAGTGAGAATGTAAAATTTGGGTGGAAATTGAAGAGAAATTGCGGGTTCACGTTAAATTCTATTTAATAAATTAAAATATTATATTGAAAGTGAAAAATGCAGTAAAAGGTAAAGAAAGAAATAAGAAATTATATTCTTAGCTGATCAATATTTTCATTTTCTATTTTATATCCACAATTATTTAATATGTTGAATCTTTTGTTAAAAAAATTGTTCTTATATTATAAGATTTTCACGACCCAAAACCGAGCCGCGAGTGGCACCCACACTTATCCTACTATGTGAGCGAACCAACCAATCTAACCCCAACATTTCAATATAATATCAACAGAAAGTAATGCGGAAGACTTAAACTCATTAATGAAAATCAATTCAACAACTTCTAAAAACTCAACATCTATTATTCCCCAAAATCTGGAAGTCATCATCACAAGAACATCTATCCTCAAATTACTAATCTAAGAGTATCTAAGAAGCTAAAATAAATAAAAGCTAGTCCATGCCGGAACTTCAAGGCATCAAGACATGAAGAAGAAGATCCAGTCCAAGCTAGAAGCATTAGCTCACCCTGAAATCCGGTGTAATGAAGACTGGCTAGAGTTGCGGTTGAGTTGAAGACGACGGTACGTTTGCTGCACTTCCACAAATAACAAAGAAAGAAACCTACAAGTAGGGGTCAGTAGAAAACAAAAGTACTGAGTAGGTATCATCGGCCAACTCAAAATAGAAAACAGTATATATCAGATAATATCATAAATCAACTACAATACTCAACATGTAGCAACAACAAGCACTATAATCATTAATAAATAACGCCAAGTACACCCATGAGGACTCAAGCCTCAATACCATACTCATTTGGGAAATAGGTTCATTAAATTGAGTATATTAACATCTTTCAAGATTCATTATCTTTATTCCTCTCGTGTCGGTACGTGACACTCTGCTCCATATACTATCCTGGTGTCGGAACGTGACACTCCGATCCTCATATACTATCCTGGTGTTGGAACGTGACACCCGATCCATATACTATCCTGGTGTCAGAACGTGACAGTCCGATCCATATACTATCCTGCTATCGAAACGTGGCACCCGATCCATATACTATCCTGATATCGGAACGTGACACTCCGATCCATATACTATCCTGGTACCCGAACGTGGCACCCGATCCATATACTATCCTGGTGTCGGAACGTGAAACTCCGATCCTCATATACTATCCTGGTACCGGAACGTGACACTCCGATCCTCATATACTATCCTGGTACCGGAACGTGGCACCCGATCCTCTATTACTATCCTGGTGTCGGAACGTGACACCCGATCCCCTAATCTCACTACTTTCGTTCATCAAGCCTTCTTTTATACCAAGGCATCATCATTAACAAAGTAGATTAGGGTTTTTCAAGATTTAGGATTCAATAGCTTCATCATGCTTATTTTATCACAATTATATAATCACATTCATGCAAGCATACAATTAAGCATATAGAAGGGTTTACAATACTACCCAATACATATCATTTGCTATTATGAGTTTACAACGAATAGCATAAACCATAACCTACCTCCACTGAAGAATTGTGATCAAGCAAGCTAATCCTCAAAGCAGCGTTCTTCTTCTCTCCCTTGTTCGTTCTTTTTCTCCCTCTCTTGTTCTTTCTATTTTTCTTATTCAAAACCCTCTTTCTTTTACCCTAATTAGCATATAATTATGTATAAAAGATGATGAATTAACCCATTAATTAATTCAAGGTTATCTCTTTTAACCCCCAAGAAATTGACTTATTAATATTTACCCACTAAATTTATAATTATAGCATGAATAGTCCAAAACGCCCCTTAAAATATGTAACAGGAATCCGACCAAGTCAGGGTTACGCAGCCTGTGACGGCCCGTCGTGCCTTCGACGGTCCGTCCTGCTGCTTCCGTCAAAGAGTTCAGAGACTAAATTTCACTAACGGTCTGTGACGGCCCGTCATGCCTGTGACAGTCCGTCCTGCCATTTCGTCGCGAAGTTCAGAGAGTTAATTTCTGTGGAAAATGTGTGACGGTCCGTCGTGCCCACGACGGTCCATCCTGCCATTCCGTCACGAAGTTCAGAGAGTCAATTTCAGTACCCAAATTTTAGAATTCTAAGTGTTTTGGATCGAGACCCCCTCGATGGTCCGTCGGGCCCATGACGGTCCGTCGTGGGATCCGTCGTCTCAGCCAGTTTTTCCAGAAATAAAATCTGCTGCTCAAAACGACCAAACAGGTCGTAACAATAGATATCAATTTACCCATCGTTCGTCCTCGAACGATCACAAGAAGGGAAACAAGGGCGAAGAGGAGTACCTGAATCTGTAAACACATGTTGGTATTTCTTGCATATCAGCCTCCTTCTCCCAAGTGGACTCTTCAACCGGCCGATTCTTCCATTGAACCTTGATGGATGCAATCTCCCTCGACCTCAACTTGCGGACTTCTCTATCTAAAATAGCAACCGGCTCCTCCTCATAAGACAAATTCTCATCAAGCAGAACTGAATCCCAACGAATGATGTAGTTTCCATCCCCATGGTATCTTTTCAACATAAACACATGAAACACCGGATGCACTCCAGACAGCCCTGGAGGCAAGGCTAATTCATAAGCTACCTCCCCCACGCTCTTTAGAACTTCAAATGGACCAATATACCTTTGACTAAGCTTGCCTCTTTTACCAAACCGCATCACCCCTTTCATGGGCGAAACCTTCAGCAAGACTTGCTCACCCTCCATAAACTCCAAGTCTCTAACCTTTCGATCCGCATATTCCTTCTGCCTACTTTGAGCCGTTAAAAGCTTTTCTTGAATACATTTCACTTTATCTAACGATTCCCTCAGAAGGTCAGTACCCCAAGGTCTAACCTCAAATGTATCAAACCAACCAATGGGAGATCTACATCTCCTCCCATACAGTTCCTCAAATGGGGCCATACCAATGCTTGAGTGATAGCTATTGTTGTAGGAGAACTCTGCTAAAGGTAAGAAGCTATCCCAATGGCCACTAAATTCTATCACACATGCACGAAACATATCCTCCAACACTTGAATCGTTCGCTCAGACTGACCATCAGTCTGAGGATGGAACGCAGTACTAAGGTCCAACCTAGTACCTAATTCCGCATGCAATGTTCTCCAAAACTTAGAAGTAAACTGCGTACCTCTATCTGATATGATGGAAAGTGGAACTCCATGCAATCGGACAATTTCTGAGATGTAGAGTTTGGCTAACTTCTTTGCATTGTAGGTCACCTTGACCGGAATGAAGTGAGCACACTTAGTTAATCTGTCCACAATAACCCAAATAGAGTCATACTTACCCATTGTCTTTGGAAGACCAACCACGAAGTCCATTGCAAATCTCTCCCACTTCCATTCTGGAATAGGCATTCTCTGAAGTGTTCCTCCGGGCCTCTGTTGTTCATATTTTACTTGCTGACAATTTGCACATCTGGCAACAAAATCAACAATGTCTCGCTTCATTCTACTCCACCAAAAGTTTTGCTTTAGGTCACGGTACATCTTGGTTGCACCAGGATGTATAGAATATCCGGAACTATGAGCCTCTGTAAGAATAGTGTGGATCAAATCATCAACACGGGGCACACATACCCTTCCCTTAATCCTCAAAACACCTTCCTCATCAATTATTGCCTCTTTATCCTCTCCTCGCAACACCATATCCCGAATTCGGCTTAGTTTCTCATCATCAAACTGTTTTCCCTTGATCTTGTCAAGAAAAGAAGATTTCGCCTCCACACGGGCCAAAAATCCTCCCTTCTCATTTACTTCTAGCCTCATAAAATCATTAGCCAAGTTTTGGATTTCTCTAGCCAACGGGCGTCTAGAAACTTGTAAGTGGGCTAAACTACCCATGCTTCCTGCTTTTCTACTTAAGGCGTCTGCCACAACATTAGCCTTTCCCAGATGATACAGAATAGTGATAACGTAGTCCTTCAGTAGTTCCATCCATCTCCTCTGTCTCAAATTCAAATCTTTCTGAGTAAATACATACTGTAGGCTACGATGATCCGTATAGACTTCACACTAAACCCCATATAAATAGTGTCTCCATTGCTTTAATGCAAATACTACAGCGGCCAACTCCAAATCATGGGTCGGGTAATTGCGTTCGTGCACCTTTAATTGCCTTGAAGCATAAGCAATTACATTCTTCTCTTGCATTAGCACTGCACCAAAACCCGAATAGGATGCATCACAATAGACAATGAAATTCTTACCTTCCACTGGCAAGGTGAGAATGGGTGCATTAGTCAACAAAGTCTTGAGCTTCTGAAAGCTTTCCTCACATTCATCCGACCATACAAATGGAACAATCTACTTAGTCAAGTTCATCAATTGGGAAGCAATGGAAGAGAATCCCTTGACAAATCGATGGTAATAGCTAGCTAAACCAATAAAACTCCTTAGTTCTGACACATTAGTAGGTCTTACCCAATGCTTCACTGTCTCAATCTTAGAAGGATCCACCATCACTCCATCCTTAGAAACCACGTGTCCCAAGAAGGACATTGAATCTAGCAAAAACTCACACTTGGAGAATTTGTCATAAAGCCTTTTCTCCCTTAATACTTCCAACACAATTCTCAAATGCTCCTCATGTTCCTTCTTACTCTTGGAGTATATCAGTATATCATCAATAAATACGATCACAAAGAGATCCAGATATGGCTTAAAAATCCCGTTCATCAAGCTCATGAAAGCAGCAAGGGCATTCGTAAGACCAAAAGACATCACTACAAATTCGTAATGCCCATACCTGGTCCGAAAAGCAGTCTTTGGCACATCCGTTGCCCGTATTTTCAATTGATGGTAACCGGATCTCAAATCGATTTTTGAGAAGGTGCAAGCACCTTGTAACTGATCGAACAAATCATCAATGCGAGGAAGAGGATACTTGTTCTTAATAGTTACCTTATTCAGTTGTCTGTAGTCTATGCACATTCGAAAACTCCATCCTTCTTCTTCACAAACAAAACAGAAGCACCCCAAGGAGATGCACTTGGTCTAATAAAGTCTTTGCTTAACAACTCTTGAAGTTGGGCCTTTAACTCTCTTAACTCCGCGGGAGCCATTCTATAAGGGGGTATAGAAATGGGGCGAGTACCCGGTTCCAGATCAATGCAAAAGTCAATATCTCTATCCGGTGGCATACCAGGAAGACCTGCAGGGAACACATCCAGAAACTCACGGACTACCGAAACCGACTTAATTGAAG
The DNA here is from genome assembly GCA_027705065.1 of Solanum peruvianum. Taxonomy (NCBI): domain Eukaryota; kingdom Viridiplantae; phylum Streptophyta; class Magnoliopsida; order Solanales; family Solanaceae; genus Solanum; species Solanum peruvianum. The sequence goes on along the minus strand of JAKWJD010001766.1, from coordinate 40,461,313 downwards.
GTACTTGGGTAGTATCATCCCTGAGGTGCACCAAGAACGCTAAACACCCTTTACTAACCATTCTCTTAGCAGGAAGAAAGGAGATGATACGTACAGGAGTGGAAGTGTAGTCACCCTCCCACACTAACAGATCTGTCCCAGGCTTGGCTAACGTCACAGTTTTAGCATTACAATCCAAGATTGCAAAATTTGGAGAAAGCCAAGTCTTACCCAGAATTACATCGAAGTCAACCATTTCTAGGATAACCAAGTCTACATAAGTATTGCTCCCCACAAAAGTCACCAGACAAGACCTATACACCCTTTCAACTATCACAGACCCACCCACCGTAGTAGACACACGAATAGGTATGTCAAGCAATTCACAAGGTAAATTAAGACCAGTAGCAAATGAGGAAGATACATATGAAAATGTGGAGCCAGGATCAAATAATACAAAAGCCATGCAATCACAAACCAAAAGATTACCTGTGATAACAGCATCAAATGCCTCCGCTTCAGACCGCCCGGGGAAAGCGTAACAATGGGCCCTATAACCTGTCTGTAAGTTGCCCCTACCATGTTGTGCTGTAGTGGCTCCAGTTTGCCCGTCACCCCAGCCGTTTTGGTGACCACCATTACCTCGGCCACCACGTCCTCCAGAATGACGGCCTCTTCCATGACCACCTCTACCTCTGACTATTTGAGGTCTGTAACCCTGTTTTGGACAATACCTCTTAATGTGTCCAGTCTCCCCACATCCATAACACTCTCTGGATTCAAGCATCGGTCTCTGTGAGAATGACGAAGTCTGGGAATAACCTCCAACCTCAGAGAAATGTTGACCGGTCTAAGGTGGACCCCCAACTAAAGTCTGTAGTGAAGACTGAATGGGTCGGGCTGGATAACCTCCTGAACCCTGCCCTCTAGAGTAAGAACCATTAAACTCACCTCCTTTACGAAACCTTTTTGATGTCGATGCCATGGTGAATTCATTTGGCTTCACTCCTTCCACCTCTATCACGAAGTCTACCACTTCTTGAAAGGATTTTGCCGTAGCCGCTACCTGTAAGGCTGAAATCCGCAATTCTGACCTCAACCCCTTCACAAAACGGCGAATCCGCTCTTGTGGACTGAAACAAAGTTGGGTGGCATATATGGATAGTGCACGAAACCTAGCCTCATAAGCAGTAACCGACATCCTGCCTTGCTCTAGGCTTAGAAACTCATCTCTCCTCCTATCCCTCAAAGTACGGGGTATATACTTCTCCATAAACAAGCTAGAGAGTGATGCCCAAGTCATAGGTGGTGCCTCTGTTGGTTGACACTCAACATGTGACCGCCACCACATTTTGGCGTTCCCTTGAAACTGATAGGTCACAAACTCAACACCAAATCGTTCTACTATACCCATCTTGTGTAGAAGCTCATGACAGTCAACCAGAAAATCATAGGCATCCTCAGATTCAGCACCCTTGAAGACTGGAGGTTTCAATTTCAAGAACTTACTGAAAAGTTCATGCTGATCACTTGTCATTATAGGCCCTGTAGTCAAACGAGGAAACGTGCCTATTTCCAATGAGGCATCCATGCGGGGAGCCTCAGCAGCGGCCTGTCGTACTTCCGGAGCCTGAGGTGCTGGTGCAGAAAACACTGGAGGTGTCTGGCCCTGATCAGATAACCTGCTAAGATAAGCAAGAACCTGATTGATCATCTCTGGGGTAGGTTGGGGTGGCAATTCCTCGTTCTGCACTTGTTCATTCTCCCCTTCCTCACCCTCTCCTACCACTTCCTCAGTCGGTGGAGGAGTCACCGCCCTAGTACTAGTTGGGCTAGGTGCTTGTCCTCTTCCTCTAGAGGACGTCCTCCCGCGACCTCTACCACGACCTCTTACCACTTCTCCTCTCCGAGCTACAGCCCCAGTGGCTTGCTCAGACGCATCTTGTCTTACCGGTGTTGGTGTTGGCGCAGTTGTTGCTCTAGTTCTAACCATCTGCGAAATAGAGTGAAGATGGTCAGATACCAATTTGTATCACCTAGATACCAATTGGATCCAAGTAATAGCACGAAAGAAGGAAAGTAAGAATGGAATTTTCCTAAAGTCTTATAGCCTCTCAAAGAAAAGTAAAGGTGTCCCCCTACCGTTCCTTAAGACTCTACTAGACTCGTTCTTGTGTGATGAGACCAACGAACCTAATGCTCTGATACTAAGTTTGTCACGACCCAAAACCGAGCCGCGAGTGACACCCTCACTTATCCTACTATGTGAGCGAACAAACCATTCTAACCCCAACATTTCAATATAATATCAACAAAAAGTAATGCGGAAGACTTAAACTCATTAATGAAAATCAATTCAATAACTTCTAAAAACTCAACATCTATTATTCCCCAAAATCTGGAAGTCATCATCACAAGAACATCTATCCTCAAATTACTAATCTAAGAGTATCTAAGAAGCTAAAATAAATAAAAGCTAGTCCATGCCGGAACTTCAAGGCATCAAGACATGAAGAAGAAGATCCAGTCCAAGCTAGAAGCATTAGCTCACCCTGAAATCCGGTGTAATGAAGACTGGCTAGAGTTGCGCTTGAGTTGAATACGACGGTACGTTTGCTGCACTTCCACAAATAACAAAGAAAGAAACATACAAGTAGGGTTCAGTAGAAAACACAAGTACTGAGTAGGTATCATCGGCCAACTCAAAATAGAAAACAGTATATATCAGATAATATCATAAATCAACTACAATACTCAACATGTAGCAACAACAAGCACTATAATCATTAATAAATAATGCCAAGTACACCCATGAGGACTCAAGCCTCAATACCATACTCATTTGGCAAATAGGTTCATTAAATTGAGTATATTAACATCTTTCAAGATTCATTATCTTTATTCCTCTCGTGTCGGTACGTGACACTCCGCTCCATATACTATCCTGGTGTCGGAACGTGACACTCTGATCCTCATATACTATCCTGGTGTCGGAACGTGACACCCGATCCATATACTATCCTGGTGTCGGAACGTGACACTCCGATCCATATACTATCCTGGTATCGGAACGTGGCACCCGATCCATATACTATCCTGGTGTCGGAACGTGACACTCCGATCCATATACTATCCTGGTACCGGAACGTGGCACCCGATCCATATACTATCCTGGTGTCGGAACGTGACACTCCGATCCTCATATACTATCCTAGTACCAGAACGTGACACTCCGATCCTCATATACTATCCTGGTACCGGAACGTGGCACCCAATCCTCTATTACTATCCTGGTGTCGGAACGTGACACCCGATCCCCTAATCTCACTACTTTCGTTCATCAAGCCTTCTTTTATACCAAGGCATCATCATTAACAAAGTAGATTAGGGTTTTTCAAGATTTAGGATTCAATATCTTCATCATGCTTATTTTATCACAATTATATAATCACATTCATGCAAGCATACAATTAAGCATATAGAAGGGTTTACAATACTACCCAATACATATCATTCGCTATTAAGAGTTTACTATGAATAGCATAAACCATAACCTACCTCCACTGAAGAATTGTGATCAAGCAAGCTAATCCTCAAAGCATCGTTCTTCTTCTCCCCCTTGTTCGTTCGTTTTCTCCCTCTCTTGTTATTTCTATTTTTCTTATTCAAAACCCTCTTTCTTTTACAATAATTAGCATATAATTAAGTATAAAAGATGATGAATTAACCCATTAATTAATTTAAGGTTATCTCTTTTAACCCCCAAGAAATTGACTTATTAATATTAACCCACTAAATTTATAATTATAGCAGGAATAGTCTAAAACGCCCCTTAAAATATGTAACAGGAATCCGACCCAGTCAGGGTTACGCAGCCTGTGACGGCCCGTCGTGCCTTCGTCGGTCCGTCCTGCTGCTTCCGTCACAGAGTTCAGAGACTAAATTTCACTAAGGGTCTGTGACGGCCCATCATGCCTGTGACGGTCCGTCCTGCCATTTCGTCTCGAAGTTCAGAGAGTTAATTTCTGTGGAAAATGTGTGACGGTCCGTCGTGCCCACGACGGTCCGTCCTGCCATTCCGTCATGAAGTTCAGAGAGTCGATTTCAGTACCCAAATTTCAGAATTCTAAGTGTTTTGGAACGAGACCCCCTCGACGGTCCGTCGTGCCCATGACAGTCCGTCGTGGGATCCGTCGTCTCAACCTGTTTTTTCAGAAATAAAATCTGCTGCTCAAAACGACTAAACAAGTCGTTACAAAGATATAAGATAAAATAAAATTTATTTACACTCTTTTTTTTTAAGATTCGTATTACTTTTAACAATTGTTCTAATAAGATTTGTGTATTTTTTCATTGTCTTCAAACTTACGTTATTTATAAAAATAAATATTTAGTATATGAATTGAAAAAAAAAAGATTTGAAAATTGTAACAAAGTGAAAATTTTAAAAGTATCTCATGATCTAATGAGCATATTATTAAAGTATTGTTTTCATCTCAATGATGTTAAATGAATAATAACATATATAGTACAAATTTCATTTCAATTTGAGCAAAATAGTCAAATTTCTACCTATTATATTTCTATTAAATCGTACAAAATTTATATTAAATTTATTGGATACGTTTTTTTACTATATTTTGTATCTAAAAATAGTAAATTAATGAAACTTCAATTTGGGCACTTTCGATATGGGAAAATAATTTATATTAAATTTATTAATGAAATTTATTTCTTACGTTACTTTTTACTGCATTTTTTCACTTTAAATACAATATTTTAAATTATTTAATTAAATTTAACGTGGATTCCACAATTTCTCTTCAATTTCCGCCCAAATTTTACATTCTCTCTTCTTTTGGTTCCATTTCCAGCCTTAACTGTCTCACGACCCAAAACGAGCCGCGAGTGGCACCCACATTTATCCTCCTATGTGAGCAAACCAACCAATCTAAACCCCAAACCATTTACCAATAATTGAACCATAATGAACAAAATACAATGCGGAAGACTTAAAACTCATTAATAGAACCAATAAATAACTTCTAAAATTTAATACTTATTATTCCCAAAATCTGGAAGTCATCACCACAAGAACATCTATCCTCAAATTACTAAATCTAAGAATGTCTAAGAAGCTAGAACAAATAAACAGCTAGTCCATGCCGGAATTTCAAGGCATCAAGACATGAAGAAGAAGATCCAGTCCAAGCTAGAAGCATTAGCTCACCCTGAAATCTGGCGTGATGAAGACTGGCTAGAGTTGAGGTTGAGTTGAAGACGATGGCACGTTTGCTGCACTCCACAATTAACAAAGAAAAACAAATACAAGTAGGGTTCACTACAAGGCACAAGTACTGAGTAGGTATCATCGACCAACTCAAAATAGAAAGCAATACATGTCAGATAATAACATAAAATCAGCTAATATTCTCAACAAGTGACAACAACAATTACCATAACCCTTGGTCACAACGCCAAGCACATCTATGAGGACTCAAGCCTCCACACCATACTCATTTGGTAAACAGGTTCTTTAGATTGAGTATATTAACATATTTCAAGATTCATTCTCTTTACTATCCTGGTGTCGGAACGTGACACTCTGATCCACTACTATCCTGGTGTCGGAACGTGACACTCCGATCCTTCTACTATCCTGGTGTCGGAACGTGACACTTCGATCCATCTACTATCCTGGTGTCGGAACGTGACACTCCGATCCATCTACTATCCTTGTGTCGGAACGTGACACTCCGATCCATCTACTATCCTGGTGTCGGAACGTGACACCCGATCCTCTAATATTATCCTGGTGTCGGAACATGAGACCCGATCCTCTAATCTCATTATTTTAGTTCATCAAGCCTTCTTTTATACCAAGGCATCATCATTAACAAAGTAAATTTAAGATTTAAGATTCACAGCCTCATCTTCCCAATCCATTACAATTACATAATCACATCATGCAAGCACACAATTAGGCATATAGAAGACTTTATAATACTACCCAACACATATCATTCGCTATTAAGAGTTTACTATGAGAAAGTATAAACCATAACCTACATCCACCGAAGAATCGCGATCAAACAAGCTATCTTACAAAAACCTTTCCTTTCTTCTGCGTTCTTCTCTTTCTCTCGTTCGTTTCTCCCTTCTCTCTCTGTTCTTTTGGTTTTTCTTATTCAAACCCTTTTTCTTTTACCCTAATTGTCATATAATTAATTATAAAAGATGATAAAAATAACCCACTTTTTATTTCAAGGTTATGTCCTTTAACCTTCAAGTAATTGAATTATTAACATTAATCCACTAACTTTATATTTATAAGCACGAATAGTCCAAAACGCCCCTTAAAACTTTTAACAGAAATCCGACCCAGTTAGGGTTACGCAGCCTGTGACGGTCCGTCATGACTGTGACGCTCTGTCCTGCAGGTCCGTCACAAAGTTCAGAGAGTTAATATATGTGGAAAGATGTGTGACGGTCCGTCGTGCCAACGACGGTCCGTCCTGCCATTCCGTCGTGAAGTTCAGAGAGTCGATCTCAGTACCCAAATTTTCAGAATCTAAGTGTTTTGGAACGGGACCCCCTCGACGGTCCGTCGTGCCCATGACGGTCCGTCGTGGGATCCGTCGACCCAGACAGTGATTACCAGAAATAAACTCTACTGTTCAAAACGACTAAACAGGTCGTTACAATAGATACCAATTTACCCATCGTTCGTCCTCGAACGATCACAAGAAGAAAAACAAGGGCGAAAAGGAGTACCTGAATCTGTAAACAGGTGTGGGTATCTTTCTTGCATATCAAACTCCTTCTCCCAAATGGACTCTTCAACTGGTCGATTCTTCTATTGAACTTTGATAGATGCAATCTCCCTTGATCTCAACTTGCGGATTTCTCTATCTAGAATGGCAACAGGATCCTCCTCATAAGACAAATTCTCATCAAGAAGAACTGAATCCAAACGAATAATGTAGTTCCCATCTCCATGGTAATTCTTCAGCATAGACACATGAAATACCGGGTGCACTCCTGAGAAACCTGGAGGCAAGGCTAATTCATAAGACACCTCCCCTACTCGCTTAAGTACTTCAAATGGTCCAATATACCTTGGGCTTAGCTTACCTCTTTTACCAAACCGCATCACCCCTTTCATGGGTGAAACCTTCAGCAAGACTTGTTCACCCTCCATGAACTCCAAGTCTCTAACCTTTCGATCTGTATATTCCTTCTACCTACTTTGCGCCGCTAAAAGCTTTTCTTGAATGAATTTCACCTTCTCTAGTGATTCCCTCAGGAGATCAGTACCCCATGGTCTCACCTCAAATGCATCAAACCAACCAATGGGCGACCTACATCTCCTCCCATACAATGCCTCGAATGGGGCCATATCAATACTTGAGTGATAGCTATTATTGTATGAAAACTCTGCTAAGGGTAAGAAGTTATCCCAATGACCACCAAATTATATCACACATGCACGAAGCATATCCTCCAAAACCTGAATCGTTCGCTCAGACTGACCATCGGTATGAGGGTGAAATGCAGTACTAAGGTCCAACCTAGTACCTAATTCAGCATGCAATGATCTCCAAAACTTAGAAGTAAACTGTGTACCTCTATCTGATATGATGGAAAGTAGAACTCCATGCAATCGAACAATTTCTGAGATGTAAAGTTTGGCTAACTTCTCTGCATTGTAAGTCACCTTGACTGGAATGAAGTGAGCTGACTTAGTTAATCTGTCCACAATTACCCATATAGAATGAAACTTACCCAATGTCTTTGGAAGACCAACCACGAAGTCCATTGCAATTCTCTCCCACTTCGATTCAGGAATGGGCATTCTCTGAAGTGTTCCTCCGGGCCTCTGGTGTTCATACTTTACTTGCTGACAATTTGGACATTTGGCAACAAAATCAACAATGTCACGCTTCATTCTACTCCACTAAAAGTGATGCTTTAGGTCACGGTACATCTTGGTTGCACCAGGATGTATAGAATATCCGGAACTATGAGCCTCTGTGAGGATAGTGTGGATCAAATCATCAACACGGGGCACACATACCCTTCCCTTAATTTTCAAAACACCTTCCTCATCAATTATTGCTTCTTTAGCCTCTCCTCGCAACACCATATCCCGAATTCAGCTTAGTTTTTCATCATCAAACTGTTTTCCCTTGATCTTGTCAAGAAAAGAAGATCTTGCCTCCACACAGGCCACAAATCCTCCTTTCTCTAGTATTTCCAGTCTCATAAAGTCATTAGCCAAGTTTTGGACTTCTCTAGCCAATGGGCGTCTAGAAACTCGTAAGTGGGCTAAACTACCCATGCTCCCTGCTTTTCTACTTAAAGCATCAGCCACCACATTTGCTTTTCCTGGGTGATACAGAATAGTAATATCATAGTCCTTCAACAGTTCCATCCACCTCCTCTGCCTCAAATTCAAATCTTTCTGGGTAAAGACATACTGTAGACTACGATGATCTGTGTAGACTTCACACTTGACCCCATATAGATAATGTCTCCATTGCTTTAATGCAAACACAACTGCAGCCAATTCCAAATCATGGGTCGGATAATTACGTTCATGCACCTTTAATTGCCTCGAAGCATAAGCAATTACATTCTTCTCTTGCATTAGCACTACACCCAAACCAGAATAGGATGCATCACAATAAACAATGAAATTCTTGCCTTCTACTGGAAAGGTAAGGATAGGTGCAGTAGTCAGCAAGGTCTTGAGTTTCTGAAAGCTTTCCTCACATTCATCCGACCATACAAATGGAACATTCTGCTTAGTCAAGTTTGTCAATTGGGAAGCAATAGAAGAGAATCCCTTGACAAATCGACGGTAGTAGCTGGCTAAACCAACAAAGCTCCTTACTTCTGACACATAGTAGGTCTTACCCAATTCCTCACTGTTGCAATCTTAGAAGGATCCACATCACTCCATCCTTAGAAACCACGTGCCCCAAGAAGGACACTGAATCTAGCCAAAAACTCACACTTGGAGAATTTGGCATAAAGCCTTTTCTCTCTCAATACTTCCAACACAATTCTCAAATGCTCCTCATGTTCCTTCTTACTCTTGGAGTATATCAGTATATCATCAATAAATACGATCACAAAGAGATCCAGATATGGCTTAAAAATCCCGTTCATCAAGCTCATGAAAGCAGCAGGGGCATTCGTAAGACCAAAAGACATTACTACGAATTCGTAATGCCCATACCTGGTTCGAAAAGCAGTCTTTGGCACATCTGTTGCCCGTATTTTCAATTGATGGTAACCGGATCTCAAGTCAATTTTAGAGAAGACACAAGCACCTTGTAACTGATCGAACAAGTCATCAATACGAGGAATGGGGTACTTGTTCTTAATAGTTACCTTGTTCAACTGCCGGTAGTCTATGCACATCCGAAAACTCCCACCCTTCTTCTTCACAAATAATACCGGAGCACCCCAAGGGGAAGCGCTTGGTCTATTGAAGCCTTTACCTAACAACTCTTGAAGTTGGGCCTTTAATTCACTTAACTTTGCTGGGGCCATCCTATAAGGGGGTATATAAATGGGGCGAGTACCCGGCTCTAGATCAATGCAAAAGTCGATATCCCTATCCGGTGGCATGCCAGGAAGGTCTGCAGGAAATACATCTAGAAACTCACGGACTATCGAAACCGACTCAATTGAAGGTACTTGGGTAGTATCATCCCTGAGGTGTGCCAAGAAAGCTAAACACCCTTTACTAACCATTCTCTTAGCACGAATAAAGGAAATGTTACGAACTGGAGTGGAAGTGTAGTCACCCTCCCACACTAACGAATCTGTCCCAGGCTTGGCCAACGTTACAGTTTTAGCATTACAATCTAAGATTGCAAAATTTGGAGAAAGCCAAGTCATACCCAGAATTACATCGAAATCAACCATTTCTAAGATAACCAAGTCTACATGAGTATTGCTCCCCACAAAAGTTACAAGACAAGACCTATACACCTTTTCAACTATCACAGACTCACCCACCGGAGTGGAAACACGAATAGGCATGTCAAGCAATTCACAATGTAAATTAAGACCAGTAGCAAATGAGGAAGATACATATGAAAATGTGGAGCCAGGATCAAATAATACAGAAGCCATGCAATCACAAACCAAAAGGTTACCTGTGATAACAGCATCAGATGTCTCCGCTTCAGACCGCCCGGGGAAAGCGTAACAATGGGCCCTATCACCTGTCTGCCTGTTGCCCCTACCATGTTGTGCTGTAGTGGCTCCAGTTTGCCCGTCACCCCGGCCGTTTTTGATGACCACCATTACCTCGGCCACCACGTCCTCCAGAATGACGGCCCCTTCCATGACCACCTCTACCTCTGACTATTGGAGGTCTGTAACTCTGTTTTAGACAATACCTCTTAATGTGTCCAGTCTCTCCACATCCATAACACTCTCTGGATTCAAGCATAGGTCTCTGTGAGAATGATGAAGTCTGGGGATAACCTCCAAACTCAGAGAAATGTTGACCGGTGTGCGGTGGACCCCCAACTACAGCCTGCAGTGAAGACTGAATAGGTCGGGCTGGATAACCTCCTGAACCCTGCCCTCTGGAGTAAGAACCATTAAACTCACCTCCCTTACAAAATATTTTAGATGTCGATGCCATGGTGAAGTCATCTGGCTTCATTCCCTCCACCTCTATCACGAAGTCTACCACTTCCTGAAAGGGTTTTGCTGTAGCCGCTACCTGTAAGGCTGAAATCCGCAAATCTGACCTCAACCCTTTTACAAAACGGTGAATCCGCTCTTGTGGACTTAAACAAAGCTGGGTGGCATACCTTGATAATGCACGCATCTTAGCCTCATACGCAGTAACCGACATCCTGCCTTGCTCTAGGCTCAAGAACTCATCTCTCCTCCTATCCCTCAAGGTCCAGGGGATATACTTCTCCATAAATAAGCTAGAGAATGACGCCCAAGTCATAGGTGGTGCCTGTGCGGGTTGACACTCAAAACGAGCCGCGAGTGGCACCCACATTTATCCTCCTATGTGAGCGAACCAACCAATCTAAACCCCAAATTATTTACCAATAATTGAACCATAATGAACAAAATACAATGCGGAAGACTTAAAACTCATTAATAGAACCAATAAATAACTTCTAAAATTTAATACTTATTATTCCCAAAATCTGGAAGTCATCACCACAAGAACATCTATCCTCAAATTACTAAATCTAAGAATGTCTAAGAAGCTAAAACAAATAAACAGCTAGTCCATGCTGGAATTTCAAGGCATCAAGACATGAAGAAGAAGATCCAGTCCAAGCTAGAAGCAATAACTCACCCTGAAATCTGGCGTGATGAAGATTGGCTAGAGTTGAGGTTGAGTTGAAGACGATGGCACGTTTGCTGCACTCCATAATTAACAAAGAAAAACAAATACAAGTAGGGGTCAGTACAAGGCACAAGTACTGAGTAGGTATCATCGGCCAACTCAAAATAGAAAGCAATATATGTCAGATAATAACATAAAATCAGCTAATATTCTCTACAGGTGACAACAACAATTACCATAACCCTTGGTCAGAACGCCAAGCACATCTATGAGGACTCAATCCTCTACACCATACTCATTTGGGAAACAGGTCTTTTAGATTGAGTATATTAACATATTTCAAGATTTATTCTCTCTATCCTGGTGTCGGAACGTGACACTCCGATCCACTACTATCCTGGTGTCGGAACGTGACACTCCGATCCATCTACTATCCTGGTGTCGGAACGTGACACTCCGATCCATCTACTATCCTTGTGTCGGAACGTGACACTCCGATCCATCTACTATCTTGGTGTCGGAACGTGACACTCCGATCCATCTACTATCCTGGTGTCGGAACGTGACACTTGATCCTCTAATACTATCCTGGTGTCGGAACGCGACACCCGATCCTCTAATCTCATTACTTTAGTTCATCAAGCCTTCTTTTATACCAAGGCATCATCATTAACAAAGTAGATTAGGGTTTTTCAAGATTTAACAATGTAAATTTAAGATTTAAGATTCACAGTCTCATCTTCCCAATCCATTACAATTACATAATCACATCATGCAAGCACACAATTAAGCATATAGAAGACTTCATAATACTACCCAACACATATCATTCGCTATTAAGAGTTTACTATGAGATAGTATAAATCATAACCTACCTCCACCGAAGAATCGCGATAAAACAAGCTATCTTCCAAAACCTTTGCTTTCCTCTGCGTTCTTCTCTTTCTCTCGTTCGTTTCTCCCTTCTCTCTCTGTTCTTTCTGTTTTTCTTATTCAAACCCTTTTTCTTTTACCCTAATTGTCATATAATTAAGTATAAAAGATGATAAAAATAACCCAATTTTTATTTCAAGGTTATCTCCTTTAACCCCCAAGTAATTGAATTATTAACATTAATCCACTAACTTTATAATTATAAGCACGAATAGTCCAAAACACCCCTTAAAAGTTTTAACAGAAATCCGACCCAATCAGGGTTACGCAGCCTGTGACGGTCCATCATGACTGTGACGGTCCGTCATGACTGTGACGGTCCGTCCTGCAGGTCCGTCACAAAGTTCAGAGAGTTAATTTCTGTGGAAAGATGTGTGACGGTCCGTCGTGCCAACGACGGTCCGTCCTGCCATTCCGTCGTGAAGTTCAGAGAGTCGATCTCAGTACCCAAATTTTCAAAATCTAAGTGTTTTGGAACGGACCCCCTCGACGTCCGTCGTGCCCATGATGGTCCGTCGTGGGATCCGTCGACCTGGACAGTGATTACCAAAAATAAACTCTACTGCTCAAAACGACTAAACAGGTCGTTACAAACTGACAGGATGCGCCCAATAATCAACTTGTCAAAAAGTTAGTGGACCTTATAAACGTTTTGTTTGTTGTACCTTGCTCAAAATAAAAATTTTCGAGGAGGTGTGACACTTGTACAAAAAAGTTTTGATATTTAATCCTTTGATTGGGGGGATTAAAAATTTATTCCTTTATTGAAATTTAAATCCTCACCAAGTTTGTTAATCAAAAAAACTTGTTTAAGAATGGAAATTTTACACTCCATCCTTGATTTGAAACACATAATCAGTACAAAAATTATAGCATTAGAAAATATTAAAGATATCATAGTATAGACGTATTGACACGTTTTCCTTTTGTAATATTATAAATATTATGATATAATCACTTCATAAAAAATAATTATTAGCGGTAACAAATTCTTAATTATTGCTAAATATGTATTTTTAGCGGTAACTAACACTCTTTTTATATGTTATTTAAACTCTTTAGCGATATTGGTTCTAATGATACTTATCTAATGTCGGTTAAGACTTAAACACTCTTTATTAATATCAATATTTATTGCCGCTAAAAGTTGTTTTTGTTGTAGTGAATTTGAATTATGTACTGAATTATCACTATTTTTGTTAGGATTTTGAATAAAAGTAGTATCATTTTTTTGTTGATTTTATTTTTATTCTTGAACATATAATATTTCTATGTTAAAAAAAAACTTTCAACAAATCATGACCAGGAAAAAGTGCTATGCATAGATGCGCACAATTTGAATTTCTCTATAAAGATAAAATATTTATGTTGATGATGTATATGCATCAAAACAAAATTCATTGGTAAGTAACCTTTCTTTTTCCTTTTTCTTATACCTTGATAAAATTAGCAAGACAAGTAATTGCACAAATATGAAGAGTCAATTTCCTATATGGTCATTCAAGTTTAGAAAATTGTCTTGAAATATTATTTATATTTTATTTAGGATAAAAATATCACTCGACTATCACTATTTTCTTCCAACTATACTTGACACTTCAAAAATCTCGCTTTCTCCCAATTGGCATGACATGTCATTAAATTTTCTTAATATCATAATTGAACAAACATAAGACATTGAAAAAAGCAAATTCATAATTATACAGTTTCATAATAATCATTCAGCATTTATACAATATTTATACCTTCATAAAACAGACAAACTGTCTCTGAAACATATATATTATTTTGCCATACAAAGTTCATGTAGAAAACACACAATGATACAACAATTGATTTAAGTTTTTTAACTTTGGAATAATGCCCAAGTACCCCCTCAACCTATACCCAAAATCCCACAGACACACTTATACTATACTAAGTTCCTATTAACCCCCCTGAACTTATTTTATGCGTAGTTTTCTACACCTTAATAGGGATAACCCCAAAAAAATTCTACTTGGCGATCTTGGCGTTCTTGATGAATTCTTGATCTTTCTCCCTTCTCCTTGTTCTCTTCTCTTTTCTCCCAAGCCCTAAGTGTGAAAAACTTTTCTAAAACTGACAAAGGCTTAGTTTTACCCCTAATATACCTTTAGAAAGAATTAGGAAATAGTTGGGTGAAAAGACTACTTTACCCTTACTAAAATCCATATTGGGACATTCCTAAATTCAACAACCCAACTTTCGATAGCCATATATCCCTCATACAATATCAAAAATATGTAAACTAAATGGTGTTAGAAAGATATTTCCAAGAGATTCCCAACCATATAAAAACTGACTCTTACTCATCATGAGTTAGAAGTTATGGCCGTTTGAAAATGACCAAAAACACACTTTCTTAACTTAGAAAATTTTCCAGATTTTTCCTATTCTTTTCAAAAGTGATAATTTTTTGTTTGTTAGCAAATTCTTGGATATTACGAGTTATCAAATGATACACAAGTTTCCTTGAAATCCACCAAACAGGTGATTAAAAATGAATCAGAAAATCTTGGATGAAAAAAAAAGAAGAAAGAGGATGTAGCAAATATTGTGTCTGGCACATTAAAAGGTCAAAGGGGTCAAGTTTATAAATATGCACCACGTCAATTTCATTACTATCTCCCCAAGAAAGACACACAATCCTCTATTGTCCGACCTCAATATGCAGTCTATGGTGCACAACTATATATATATATATATCCACTAAACTATCCTCAATGGCGAGTGCCAAAATATCAAAATGTTCATCCTTCTTCTCAAAGTTTCGAATTATAAGAAGAAAATAGATAAAAATATAAATAAAATGTATAAAATGTCAAAAGAAAAATATAAATAAAAAGGGGATAAAACGTAAAAAAAAAAAAGACTTAAAACTAACTAAGAATAACAGAAACATTTAATAAAAAGTCAACAAATATTATAAAAAAGAACATTAAAAAATTTAATTAATAACACAAAAATATAAGAGAGAAACAGAGTGAACAAAATAAAATATAAAAATAATTAAAAGGTGTAGTATGAATAAAGGAAAAGAAAAATTACAAATTTCTTTCTAAAACAAATCATAAATTATATAAAATCTGATATCCTATTTTAAATCTAACTTAAAAGAAAACAACTCTTAAATTATCCAAACAAACTAAAATAAGATGAAAAATAAACATTTTTGCAAGGTCATAAATATTATATATTCAAAATTAAGTCAAGTCATGTATAAGTGAATAAAGAGACCGTGATTTTTTGTACATTTTATTTTTATTTTTATCTATTTTCTTCTTATAACTCAAAACTTTGAGAAGAATGATGGACATTTTGATATTTTGGCACTCGCCATTGAGGATAGTTTGGTGGATATATATATATGGTTGTGCACCATAGACTGCATATTGAGGTCGGACAATAGAGTATTGTGTGTCTTTCTTTGGGAGATAGTAATAAAATTGACGTGGTGCATATTTATAAATTGACCCCTTTGACCTTTTAATGTTCCAGACACAATATTTGCTACATCCTCTTTCTTCTTCTTTTTTCATCCAAGATTTTCTGATCCATTTTTAATCACCTGTTTGGTGGATTCCAAGGAAACTTGTGTATCATCTGATAACTAGTAATATCCAAGAATTTGCTAACAAACAAAAATTTATCACTTTTGAAAAGAATAGGAAAAATCTGGAAATTTTTCTAAGTTAAGAAAGTGAGTTTTTGGTCATTTTCAAACGGTCATAACTTCTAACTCATGATGAGTAAGAGTCAGTTTTTATATGGTTGGGAATCTCTTGGAAATATCTTTCTAACACCATTGAGTTTGCATATTTTTGATATTGTATGAGGGAGATATGGCTATTGAAAGTTGGGCTGTTGAATTTAGGAAGGTCCCAATACGAATTTTAGTAAGGGTAAAGTAGTCTTTTCACCCAACTATTTTCTAATTCTTTCTAAAGATATATTAGGGGTAAAACTAAGACTTTGTCAGTTTTAGAAAAGTTATTCACACTTAGGTCTTGGGAGAAAAGAGAAGAGAAGAAGGAGAAGGAAGAAAGATAAAGAATTCATCAAGAATTCCAAGATCGTCGAGTAGAATTTGTTGGCGGTTATCCCTATTAAGGTATGTGAGATCTTTCGGTTTTGGTTTAGCAGCCACACATCAGTCTATTTAATTCAACAAATTTTGAGTAGATTGAATGATGAACATTGAAGTTCTTGAAGAACAATGTTTGAATTCTTGTTGGTTGAGTTGTAATATGCCTTTAGTTGATTTGATTTGCCTTTCCAGGTGTTTCTCAAGTCTAATATATTGTGTATTGAGGTTAGGTGATCCTAACTGTTTGGGAAAGATCCATGGAAGATTAGAAGGTTCAGAGATGAAAAACAGGGAAGAAAAATTGGAATTTCATATGCGCCAGCCAGAACCCCTCAAGACAGATTTTGTCTGTCAGGCTTTGGCGCCCCGCGCCTCTCAGAGTGCCAAGGACACCTGGAGAACCATTTTTTCTCCATCTTTTCATACTAGTTCTGAAGTGATGTAACCACATTACTTCGTTGATTCCAATACTATAAGGTACATCTAAACGTCATGAAATCATCCATAAACATAAGATCATGAACCTTGAATCTATAATTCAATTCAAGGAACGCTAAGATCAAAGTCAAGGAAGTTAGGAAGTCAAGTCTAAAGCTACGTAGTAAAATTTAAAAGGTTTTCAAGAGTCTTATTTGAACATTTTAAATTCTTTTTTAGACTCTAGTTTCAAGCTAAGTATAAAGTAAGTTGAAGTTCTTTTCTTCAAAGGTATATGGGGACTAAGTATTCCCAAAGATACTTTAAATGTTTTAACATTTCACTAGTAAGGAAACTTTCATTACCAAGTAGACTTAGGACAAGTTTTCAGAAAAGAACTATAACTTTCAAAAAGAAGCAAGATGGGAAACTATGATTTCCAAGATAACTTTGAGCTAAGTATTTGAGCACTAATCTCAAAACCACAAAATCGATATTTTTTTAAAACATAAGAGCCAACATATTTTTGGGAGTAGTATTGAGTATCGATATGGGGAGAGTTCAGACAACTCACAGCCCCCATAAACCATGTAGCCACCATGGGTAGAAAAGTCTCATACTTTTTAGATGAACCCTTTTTCACAATAGACTAGTTGATCCATTAGGCAGTTCAGGTCTTATACCTTTGGTCGGGTATAGTATTCGTTGGCAGCATGAGGTAGATCGTTCTATTATCACTGTAGCTCTTAAGTGATGGTTGTCGGTTAGAAAAACTCCAACAGAGTTATTGTATTATTTTATACATTAATTTAATTCTATTTTTACATACATGCCAGAGTTAATTGTATCTTGCATACATCCAGTGATTACAACATGTTTTAGACAGTTTTCTTTACTTTATATTGCACTTACTTTTAAATTGCATTATATTGAATGAGTTAACTTATTCATTAGTTGAGCATAGCCAAGGTAAGTGTTCCTTCTTACTCTATTTCAAGATTAAGAGTTGTTAGAATTCCATCTTACATACTTATACATTCAATGTATTGATGTCAGTTGGCTTGCATCGTATTATGATGTAGATGATGGTAACTAGGTTAAGCATTTGGCCTACCATTGATCCAGTGAGACATTCAGAGTCAGTTGGTGAGCCTCCCTTCATTTCGGAGGACATCCTTATCATTTGATTATTTTCTTCAGCTTTTAGTTATTAGGATGATTGGGGTCCTGTCCCAACATCCATCTATACATTAGAGGCTTCATAGATAGACAGTGCTAGTTTTCTTTGGTTTTTCATTTCATTTGTAAAGACTTGAAGTTGTCATTTTTTGCTAAGTATTTTTTAAAAGTTATTTTTTGAGTTATATCATATGCTTAAGTCTTCCACTAAGTTAAGTAAGCCAAGACAAGGGTTTTCTCAAGGCCAGCAATGTGCACTGGGTGTCGTCCACGTCCAGGGTGTAGGCTCGGGGCGTGACAGCTTAACTAACAATTTTTCCAGACTTGATGTCATTTTCCACCATTTCACCAATCTTAATAACTTCAACGAATGTTTTTCCAAATATGGAAAGTAACTAATAAAAGTAGTCTGGTTCTTGCGCTTGAAGGAAAACATCAATAATTTCAGACTCTTTCATTGGTGACTTAACCCTAGCAGCTTGCTCCCTCCACTTAATAGCATATTTATGAAAATTTTCGGTGGTTTTTATCCTCATGTTGGCAAGTGAATGTATGATCTGGAACTATGTCAATGTTATATTGAGATTGTTGAACAAAAGATCGAGCCAAATCATCCCATGTATGCCAATTGGAAGTATCTTGATCTATGAACCATTCTGAGACAATTCCCATCAAATTTCCCCCAAAATAGGCCATGAGAAATGCTTCATTACTTCCAGCCCCTCTCTGTTGATTATAATATCTCATTAAATGAGCTGCAGGTTCTCCATATCCATCACATTTCTCAAACTTTGTAGTTTTAAAACTGATGAGTAAATGAACTTGAGGAAGCATGCATAAACAATTGAATGAGACACTTTTGTGACTTACTAATCCTTGCATATCTCTTACACTTTATTCTAAACTCTTCATTTTTCTATTCATTCTTCATGTTCCTTTTTCTTAACAGCTTTTTCAGCTTCAACAAGGGAACTATAATGATAGTGTGAGGATAAGTGTTTAAAATTCTAAAAGTCACTTCAGGGTTATAATCTCGATCATACTAATTATTGTTGGATTTTTGATACATTATAGGTTGTGGGACGCTATTATTTGGTGTAGTTGGCACAAAGAGTGGATTACTAATCATAGGTAGTTCAAAGGGGCGCACCATAGAAGTTTCAGCAACGTTGGATATGTTAGCAAAAGGGGTGAATTCAGGTGGATAAATTGGATCATTTATCGATACTTGGATAGAGGGTGACATTTTGTATTTAGATAGTAATGGATTGAAGATGGTAGAACTATTTCACTCATCCAAGCTTCATACATCTCTGTCATATTTTGTCTTAATACCTTTACCTCTTTTGTTGACTTTGTTTCTTGTGAGGTGATTTGGTTTTGAACCTCATCATTGTCCGACTCATTTTTGTCTTTATTGATCATTCTCTTTTTTCCTTTTGATATTATATTGTAGGATTGGGAGGTCAGCTTAACCACAAATCAGCCATCTTTAATTTAACTGTGTGGATGAACGATAAATTTTGTTAGGGTTAGACATTTCTTAATTAAAAGATAAAAAATAATAAATAAAAGGCCTAAGTAATCCACAGTCACTTAAAGTTGTCCTCATATCTCACTTAAACACCTCAACTAAGGAATGTACCTCTTGAACACTTAACCCTTAAAAAATTTATACCTATTTGACACAAACTGACAATAAATTGAAAAATAAAAACGTGTGTATCTCAAACGCGAATTCATATTAATTTTACCAATAATATGATGACACGTGGCATTATATTTAATTTTTCAAAAAACCTCTATATAATTAATTCATCAAGTATTTTAAAAAATTTTAAAAAATCTATTTTTAATATAAGCCTCCACCCTCCCCATTTTCCTCCTCCTTCTTCAGAAATACGCATTCCTGATTTTCCATGAAGTTGGTGTCGCTCCATCTCTTTCTTCTCTTCCATTTGAATCAATACTACAATGACACACTATTGTTGTCTATTCAAGCTAAATATGCATTCTCCTTCATTTCGATAGCATTAAGATTTTTCACTCATTGTCTCCATCTTTTATACATTAGAAATTATTTATTAGAATTGAAAAAAAATAACAGACTTTTGCCCAAAAAAATCTATTCATAATTTTTCATCATTATAAATGAAACTTCTTCGAGATATTTGAGACGAAAATCGATATAAGAAAAAAGAGGGAAACAGGAAAGAACAATGAGGGTGAGAGAAAGAGAGGTGGAGGGAGTGTGGTGTGCTTGCCTGTGTAAAAAAAAGAGATAAAAATGGTGAAAGAATAATATGATAGAAAGAGGGAAGAAGACAACTGTCCTTCTTCTTTTTTGTTATTTTTTTTTAAAAAAAATTAACTTAGGGGTATTAATTAAGAAAAAAAAGAAAAAATTATTTTTAATAAATTAATGCGCTCAAGGAAAGTGAATTACAAGTTTTTGTTATGTCAGCATTTTGTGTCTAATAGGAATGACTTTTGAGCAAATAAAGTGTTCAATTGGCACAAGAATTAGTTGAGGTGTCTAAATAAATTATGCGGACAACTATGAGTGGCTGCAGATGACTTAGGTCTGAATAAAAATTGATAATGCATTGATCAAATCCATAACAAGCTTTAGGACATGATAAGATCATTGCATATTTTTATTCTAAAAATCAGTATTTAAGTTTAAGGTTTTGTTTAGTTTTGAAATAAAATCCTTTAGTTTCTTTTGAGTCATTCAAAGAAAATGAAGAACAACTTATTTTTGATAAGATTAAAGATTCTTATTTTTTCAAAAAAGATCACCCAACCCAAAGAGGATTGCCTACGTATCTCATCAAGTTAAGAATTAGGTGTGCGTAGTTCGTTTATTTTATTTTCTTAAAAATATATATTCTACTTTTGAAACTTTTTTCTTAGGTCATTTTATTGTAAAAATGCAAAATTCAAATTATTTGAGATTTTCAAGGAATTAATATATTTATAAAAAAATTTGAAAGATTTTTTTCATTTTACGAATTTATCCTAAAGTCAATCAATATTCAAATAATACTTATGTAGCAAATAGTATATGGACTCAAACACTGTGTTGAGCCGCATTAAATTAAATGTTCATCATGCTAATAAAGTGTATCCTAATTAGGATAATTATTATGAGTGTGTTTAGTATGCAGGAAAACATTTTCAGGAAAATGTTTTTTCAATTTTTCCATGTTTGGTTGGGACAAAAGTTTCAAAAAATATTTTTCAAATCAACTCATTTTCCTCAAAATTAAGGAAATTGATTTTCCTTCAAAAATTAAGGAAAACATTTTTCATAACTCTCCTCCAATTTTAAATTACATTTATCTTTTTGGGGGAAAACATCAATTTAAAAAAAATATTTTTAATTTCAAAATTTTTATTTTTTCACCTTATCCTTGACCTTCCTCCCACCGGCCAGCACCCCCCCCCACCCCAACCCCAACCCCTCCCCAAAAAATTAATTTTGCTTTTTAAAACTATTTTCAACTTCAAACTTTTAGTTTTAAACTCCTACCCCTCCCCCCCTCTCCCGGCCAGCCCCCCTACCAACCCCCACCCACCCCAACCCCCCAAAAAAATAATTTTGTTTATAAAATATACTATCAACTTCAGTTTTTATTTTTTCACTCCTACCCCCTGCCCTCCTCCCCCCCCCCGCCCCCACCCACTACCCCTACCCAACCCCCATCACCACCCCAAAAAAATAATAATTTTAATTTTAAAAAATATTTCAGTGTCATAAATTTTTTTTAACTTTAGTAAAAATAAAAGATGTCTCTCAGAAAACATTTTTCATTCATAAATCAAACATTAAAAATCATTTCCGGAAAATATTTTCTACTCACCAACCAAACATGAGAAAATAAGTCCAAAATCTATTTGTTTTCCAGGAAAACATTTTCTAGTAAAACATTTTCCTCTATACCAAACACACCCTATAAGAGACTTATTCAACTAGGTTTTAAAGTCCTAAATATGTGTGACTAAAAATACTTCAGCATGGACCAAAGATCTACTAGCAAGGGGTGCGCAGTCGTAATTCCAATAATGGTATTATTGAAGATTCGGAAGGGTGCGCAAGAGAAAATAGTTTATATGTTGTTCAAATAATAATATCAAAACAATTAAAAATAAATAAATAAACAATTAACACATTAAGCCAGCATATCGTATCCAAAATAAAACTAAATAATAAAGTCATGTACAAGTCAATATCTACAAACTCAAATTCTCGTTATCCCCAACAGAGTTGTCATCTCTCACACTTCTAATTTTTCATATAAACTAAATAATTATGTTTTAAGAGAGAAAAAAAATTTCAATTAGAGTGACATTTCAAAAAGGAATTAGTTTATTTTTTCAGAGTCCCCACTTGCAATTGAGTTTTGGTGTTCAAAGTCACCTTATTTAAATATTTAATCAAAAGAAAATTTGACAATTTATTTTTGTTTGGTCTAAGAAAATAGAGATCGGGTAAGAAATTTCATCGACCGAGGGATAATATTAGGCATTCCTCGAGCCCCGTGATTCTAACATGATCGCTTTGTTCGCTTATACATGACTTGATTTAATTTTGAATATATTATATTTATGACCTTGCAAAAATATTTATTTTTCATCTTATTTTAGTGTTTGGATAATTTTAGAATTGTTTTTTTTCAAATAAGATTTAAAATACGATATAAAATTTTGTATAATTTATGATTTGTTTCAGGAAAAAATTCTAATTTTTCTATTCCTTTATTCATACTACACCTTTTAATTATTTTTTATATTTTATTTTTTTATTTTATTTCTCTCTTATATTTTTTATAATTACTTAATTTTTTTCATTTTTTTAATAATATTTGTTGACTTTTATTAAACGTTTCCGTCACTCTTAGTTAGTTTTAAATCCTTCTTTAACGTTTTATTTCCCCCTTTTTATTTATATTTTTCTTATGACATTTTGTAAATTTTATTTTTTTATTTTTATTTTAAACTATTATAACTCTATTTGTTTTCTTCTCATTATTCTAACAAGTTTATTATTATTATTTTTGTTAGCACACAAAAGATCAAGACAACACACATATTATAGCATGAAACATAACTTAATACATTTCTAAACACGATCAAACAAATAATTCATTCAAATTAGGGATAATGCACAAGTACCTCTTTGACCTATGCCTGAAATCTCACACACACTTATACTATACTAAGTTCCTATTACCCCCTAAACTTATTTATTAGTAATTTTTTATCCTTTTTCGTCCTACGTGACACTATCTTGTGAGCCCAACGCTGATTGATTTTTTTTTAAAACTAGTGCCACGAATGCTGAAAAGGGGTAGAAAATTACTTATTAAATAAGTTTAGAAGGATAATAGGACCTTAGTATAGTATAAGTGTGTCTCTGAGATTTCGAGCACAGGTAAAACAAGAACATTGATAATTAGTTAAGGAAAAAGAGCGAGGGATCAACACTTAAGCATGTGAGAAAAACTCACATGTCATATAGCATGTTTTAATATATTTCAGTGCACGACATTAATAATATATAAAAATAACACTCCACACACATTTAAGATGATAAATATCAAGTTATAAACATACTTTTTGATAATAAAATACTTATAGCATAGATTATCGAGTTATAGAAAATCAAGAAAAAATATATCAAAAAAATTTCTCATTAATTATTTAAATAATAATTAATTTATTTAAATAATTACATTTATTATTCAGTTACCTTTTTTAAACAAATTATTTAATTAAATTAATTTTTTAAGTTACCTTTTTAAATCCAAACTATTTTATTACATTATTTTTTTAAGTTACCTTTTTAAAACAAAACACTTTAATTATTATTAATTAAATTAAACATTATATAGTTACCCTTTAAAAAACAATTACAAAATAATAGGGATTTGATTACACCATAATAACTACCCACCACTATCTAAATCAATACAAGTTTTTTTAAAAAACCGCCACACGCAATATTAAAAAAAAAAAAAAAACATCTTCCCCAAATATATTGTTCTTCCCCAAATCTTTCCTAAATTCATACACGCCCCAAATATATTGTTCTTCCCCAAATCTTCACCAAATCTTCCCTAAATTCATACACTCCTAAAATAATCATAATATTCACCCACATTGCCGCATGCCTAACATTCTTCTTCACCAAAATCTCCTGTTTTGGTTAAAACTCTTCCACATTTGCACTCACAAATAAGTATAATGTCGAAGAGAGGTAATGAAACCCCACGTACAAGTAGTAGATTGAACGAGATCTGAGGAATTTCATGCTCCATCTTTCAACATTTTGTCACAAACACAAACTCAAACATCAACTGCAAAAGAGAAATCTAGATCATTTAAATCAAAAATGAAAAAAAAAAACAAAGAGGCAAAGGAAATCGAGAAGAAGAGAAAAGGAAAAGAAAAACAAACCGTAGGTGAATCTAAGAAAGAGACAAAGGAAAAAGGGAAGAAGAGAAAAGGAAAACAAATTCAATACTCATCAGATTCTGAGTCTGATTTTATTGATGAGTTGACAAATTCAAAATCAAAAAAATCAAGAGGTACTGAAATCGATAGTTCACAGATACAAGAAATAAATAAACAAAAAAAAAATTAAAGGTTAGTAAAAGATTTTTTTTTGAAATTTAAATTAAAATTATCTGTTTAATTTTGTTTTAATTTCGATTTTAATTGTGAATAGTATAGTACATGATTTATGTTGTGTTATTTGTGTATGAAATAATTAATATATTTTTTTATTATAGAAGTGTATGAAATATTGTATTAAGTTTGTATGATATGTGTATGAAATGCTATATTATTTTATTACACTATCAATTTATGAATAATGTATCAATGTTAAATGTTGTATATTTTTTACTATTACTATTCATAATAAAACTAAATAGTTGATGGTTTGATTTTGTGTATTTAGTGTTGAATGAATTGTGTATGAAATAATGTATTAAGTTTGTATGAATTTATATGAAATGCAATATTTGTTTTATTACATTATCAATGTATGAATAATGTATGAATTGTGTATGAATTAATGTATTAAGTTTGTATGCTATGAGTATGAAATGCTATATTTGTTTTTATTACATTATTAATGTATGAATAATGTATGAATTGTGTATGAATTAATGTATTAAGTTTGTATACTATGTGTATGAAATGCTATATTTGTTTTATTACATTATCAATGCATGAATAATGTATCAATATGATTTGATTGTGCATTTAGTGTTAAATGAATTGTGTATGTAATAATGTATTAAGTTTGTATAAATTTGTACGAAATGCTATATTTGTTTTATTAAATTATCAATGTATGAATAATGTATGAATTAATGTATTAAGTTTGTATGCTATGTGTATGAAATGTTATATTTGTTTTTATTACATTATCAATGTATGAATATAGTATGATAAACGTATTAATTTAATTTTAACAATTTTTTAGGAGAAGAAGACACAACCATATTTGTCTTCATGCATTAACATGAATGTGTTTGCGGATCTGTTGACCTTTCTAGGTCAAGATAAGTTTCAACAATTCATACAAGAAACACCGTTTGGATTTTTTCATAATTTGCATAACATTAAAATCCAATGTCAATTGTTGAGACACATCAAATGTCACGACCCAAAACGAACCGCGAGTGGCACCCACACTTATCCTACTATGTGAGCAAACCAACCAATCTAAACCCCAACATTCAAACATAATGTACAAAATATCATGCGGAAGACTTAAAACTCATTAACGAAATCAATTAAATAACTTCTAAAATTTATCAATCATTATCCCCAAAATTTGGAAGTCATCACCACAAGAACATCTATCCTCAATTTACTAAATCTAAGAGTATCTAAGAAGCTAAAATAAGTAAAAAGCTAGTCCATGCCGGAATTTCAAGGCATCAAGACATGAAGAGGAAGATCCAGTCCAAGCTAGAAGCGTTAGCTCACCCTGAAATCTGGTGTAATGAAGACTGGCTAGAGTTGCGGTTGAGTTGAAGACGGTGGCACGTTTGTTGCACTCCACAATTAACAAAGAAAAACAAAATACAAGTAGGGGTCAGTAGAAGCACAAGTAGAAAAACAGTATATGCTAGATAATAACATAAAACCAACCAAATACTTAACAGGTGATAGCATTACGCATAAGAATCATTGGCAACAACACTACTCACATCATGAGGACTCAAGCCTCCACACCATACTCATTTGGAATTAGTTCTTTAGATTGAGTATATTAGCATATTTCAAGATTCATTATCTTTATTCCTCTCGTGTCGGTACGTGACACTCCGCTCCATATACTATCCTGGTGTCGGAACGTGACACTCCGATCCATATACTATCCTGGTGTTGGAACGTGACACTCCGATCCATATACTATCCATGTGTCGAAACGTGACACCCGATCCATATACTATCCTGGTGTCGGAACATGACACTCCGATCCATATACAATCCTGGTGTCGGAACGTGACACCCGATCCATATACTATCCTGGTGTCGGAATGTGACACTCCGATTCATATACTATCCTGGTGTCGGAACGTGACACTCCGATCCATATACTACCCTGGTGTCGGAACGTGACACTCCGATACATATACTATCCTGTTGACGGAACGTGACACTCCGATCCATATACTACCCTGGTGTCGGAACGTGACACTCCGATCCTCATATACTATCCTGGTGACGGAACGTGACACTCCGATCCTCATATACTATCCTGGTGTCGGAACGTGACACCCGATCCTCTAATCTCACTACTTTAGTTCATTAAGGCTTTTTTTTATACCAAGGCATCATAATTAACAAAGTAGATTAGGGTTTAAGATTCAACAGCCTCATGATGCTAATTCATCACAATTAGAATATACATATCATGCAAGCACACAATTAAGCATATAGAAGACTTTATAATACTACCCAATACATATCATTCGCTATTAAGAGTTTACTACGAATAGCATAAACCATAAACTACCTCCACGAAGAATTGTGATCAAGCAATCTACTTTCCCCAAAGCTTTGCTTTCCTTGCGTTCTTCCTCTCTCTCTCGATCGATCGTTCCTCTCTCTTTTTGTTCTTTCTATTTTTCTTATTCAAAACCCTCTTACTTTTACCCTAATTAGCATATAATTAAGTATAAAAGATGATGAATTAACCCATTATTTATTTCAAGGTTATTTCTTTTAACCCCCAAGTAATTGAACTATTAACATTAACCCACTAACTTTATAATTATAAGCATAAATAGTCCAAAACGACCCTTAAACTTTTTAATAGGAATCCGACCCAGTCAGGGTTACGCAACCTGTGACGGTCCGTCATGGCTGTGACGGTCCGTCCTGCAGGTCCGTCACAAAGTTCAGAGAGTTAATTTCTGTGGAAGATGTGTGATGGTCCGTCGTGCCCACGATGGTCCGTCCTGCCATTCCGTCACGAAGTTCAGAGAGTCGATCTCAGTACCCAATTTTCAGAATTCTAAGTGTTTTGGAACGAGACCCCCTCGACGGTCCGTCGTGCCCATGACGGTCCATCATGGGATCCTTCGACCTAGATAGTTTTTCCAGAAATAAAATTTGCTACTAAAAACGACTAAACAGGTCGTTACAATAGATACCAATTTATCCATCGTTCGTCCTCGAACGATCACAAGAAGAAAAAAAAGAGCGAAAAGGAGTACCTGAATCAGTAAACAGGTGTGGGTATCTTTCTTGCATATCAGCCTCCTTCTCCCAAGTGGACTCTTCAACTGGCAGATTCTTCCATTGAACCTTGATGGATGCAATCTCCCTTGACCTCAACTTGCGGACTTCTCTAGCTAAAATAGCAACAGGCTCCTCCTCATAAGACAAATTCACATCAAGCAGAACCGAATCCCAACGAATGATGTAGTTCCCATCCCCATGGTATCTTTTCAACATAGACACATGAATTACCGGATGTAATCCTGACAGTCGTGGGGGCAAGGCTAATTCATAAGCTACCTCCCCCACGCGCTTCAGAACTTCAAATGGACCAATATACCTTGGGCTAAGCTTACCTCGCTTACCAAACCGCATCACCCCTTTCATGGGCTAAACCTTCAGCAAGACTTGCTCACCCTCCATAAACTCCAAGTCTCTAACCTTTCGATCTGCATATTCTTTTTGCCTACTTTGAGCCGCTAGAATCTTTTCCTCAATGCATTTTACTTTATCTAATGATTCCCTCTGAAGGTCAGTACCCCACGGTCTAACTTCAAATGCATCAAACCAACCAAAGGGAGACCTACATCTCCTCCCATACAATGCTTCGGAAGTAGCCATATCAATACTTGAGTGATAGCTATTATTGTATGAAAACTCCGCTAAGGGTAAGAAGTTATCCCAATGACCACCAAATTCTATCACACATGCACGAAACATATCTTCCAATACCTGAATCGTCCGCTCAGACTGACCATCGGTCTGAGGGTGAAATGCAGTACTAAGGTCCAACCTAGTTCCTAATTCCGCATGCAATGTTCTCCAAAACTTATAAGTAAACTGTGTACCTCTATCTGATATGATGGAAAGTGGAACTCCATGCAATCGAACAATTTCTGAGATATACAGTTTGGCTAACTTCTCTGCATTGTAGGTCACCTTGACCGGAATGAAGTGAGCAGACTTAGTTAATCTGTCCACAATTACCCAAATAGAATCAAACTTCCCCAATGTCTTTGGAAGACCAACCACGAAGTCCATTGCAATTCTCTCCCACTTCCATTCAGGAATGGGCATTCTCTTAAGTGTTCCTCCGGGCCTCTGGTGTTCATACTTCACTTGCTGACAATTTGGACATTTGGCAACAGAATCAACAATGTCGCGCTTCATTCTACTCCACCAAAAGTGTTGCTTTAGGTCACGGTACATCTTGGTTGCACCAGGATGTATAGAATACCTTGAACTATGAGCCTCTATAAGAATAGTGTGAATCAAGTCATCGACACGGGGTACACATACCCTTCCCTTAATTCTCGAAACACCTTCCTCATCGATTTGTGCTTCTTTAGCCTCTCCTCGCAACACTTTATCTCGGACCCGAATCAGTTTCTCATCAGTAAACTGCTTTCCCTTAATCTTGTCAACATAGGAAGATCTTGCCTCCACACAGGCCAAAAATCATCCCTTCTCATTTACTTCTAGCCTCATAAAGTCATTAGTCAGAGTCTGAATCTCTCTAGCCAGTGGGCATCTGGAAACCTGTAAGTGAGCTAGGCTTCCCAGGCTCCCTGCCTTTCTACTTAACGCATCTGCCACAACGTTAGCTTTTCCCGGATGATACAAAATAGTAATATCGTAGTCCTTCAGTAGTTCCATCCATCTCATCTGTCTCAAATTCAAATCTTTCTGAGTAAAGACATACTGTAGGCTACGATGATCCGTATAGACTTCAAACTTAACCCCATATAGATAGTGCCTCCATTGCTTTAATGCAAACACTACCGCGGCCAACTCCAAATCATGGGTCGGATAGTTACGTTTGTGCACCTTTATTGCCTCGAAGCATAAGCAATTACATTCTTCTCTTGCATTAGCACTGCACCCAAACCAGAATAGGATGCATCACAATAAACAATGAAGTTCTTACCCTCTACTGGCAAGGTAAGGATAGGTGCAGTAGTCAGCAAGGTCTTGAGTTTCTGAAAGCTTTCCTCACATTCATCCGACCATACAAATGGAACATTCTGCTTAGTCAAGTTCGTCAATTAGGAAGCAATTGAAGAGAATCCCTTGACAAATCGACGGTAGTAGCTGGCTAAACCAACAAAGCTCCTTACTTCTGACACATTAGTAGGTCTTACCCAATTCCTCACTGTTTCAATCTTAGAAGGATCCACCATCACTCCATCCTTAGAAACCACGTGCCCCAAGAAGGACACTGAATCTAGCCAAAACTCACACTTGGAGAATTTGGCATAAAGCTTTTTCTCCCTCAATACTTCTGACACAATTCTCAAATGCTCCTCATGTTCCTTCTTACTCTTGGAGTATATCAGTATATCATCAATAAATACGATCACAAAGAGATCCAGATATGGCTTAAAAATCCCATTCATCAAGCTCATGAAAGCAGCAGGGGCATTTGTAAGCCCAAAAGACATTACTAAGAACTCATAATGCCCATACCTGGTCCGAAAAGCAGTCTTGGGTACATCCGTTGTCCGTATTTTCAATTGATGGTAACCGGACCTCAAATTGATTTTTGAGAAGGTACAAGCACTTTGTAACTGATCGAACAAATCATCAATGCGAGGAAGAAGATACTTGTTCTTAACAGTTACCTTATTCAGCTGTCTGTAGTCTATGCACATCCGAAAACTCCCATCCTTCTTCTTCACAATCAAAACGGGAGCACCCCAAGGGGATGCACTTGGTCTAATGAAACCTTTTCCTAACAATTCTTGAAGTTGAGCCTTTAATTCCCTTAACTACGCGGGATCCATTCTATAACGGGGTATAGAAATGGGGCGAGTACCCAGTTCCAGATCAATGCAAAAATCAATATCTCTATCCGGTGGCATACCAGGAAGGTCTGCAGGAACATATCTAGAAAATCACGGACTATCGAAACCGACTCAATTGAAGGTACTTGGGTAGTATCATCCCAGAGGTGTGCCAAGAAACCTAAACACCCTTTACTAACCATTCTCTTATCACGAAGAAAGGAGATGATACGAACTGGAGTAAAAGTGTAGTCACCCTCCCACACTAACGAATCTGTCCCAGGCTTGGCCAATGTTACAGTTTTTGCATTACAATCTAAGATCGCAAAATTCGGAGAAAGCCAAGTCATACCCAGAATTACATCGAAGTCAACCATTTCTAAGATAACCAAGTCTACATGAGTATTGCTCCCTACAAACGTCACCAGACAAGACCTATATACCCTTTCAACTATCACAGACTCACCCACCGGAGTAGACACACGAGTAGGCATGTCAAGAAATTCACAAGATAAATTAATACCAGTAGCAAATGAGGAAGATACATATGAAAATGTGGAGCCGGGATCAAATAATACAGAATCCATGCAATCACAAACCAAAAGATTACCTGTGATAACGGCATCAGATGTCTCACTTCAGACCGCCCGGGTAAAGCGTAACAATGGGCCCTATCGCCTGTCTGCCCATTGCCCCTACCATGTTGTGCTGTAGTGGCCCCAATTTGCCCGTCACCCCGGCCGTTTTGGTGACCACCATTACCTCGACCACCACGTCCTCCAGAATGACGGCCTCTTCCATGTCCACCTCTACCTCTGACTATTTGAGGTCTGTAACTTTGTTTTGGACAATACCTCTTAATGTGTCCAATCTCCCCACATCCATAACACTCTCTGGATTCAAGCATAGGTCTCTGTGAGAATGACGAAGTCTGGGGATAACCTCCAACCTCAGAGAAATGTTGATCGGTCTGAGGTGGACCCCCAACTACAGTCTGTAGTGAAGACTGAATGGGTCGGGCTGGATAACCTCCTGAACCTTGCCCTCTGGAGTAAGAACCATTAAACTCACCCCCCTTACGAAACCTTTTTGATGTCGATGCCATGGTGAAGTCATCTGGCTTCACTCCTTCCACCTCTATCACGAAGTCTACCACTTCCTGAAAGGATTTTGCTGTAGCCGCTACCTGTAAGGCTGAAATCCGCAAATCTGACCTCAACCCCTTCACAAAACGCGAATCCGCACTTGTGGACTGAAACAAAGTTGGGTGGCATACCTGGATAATGCACGAAACTTAGTCTCATACGCAGTAACCGACATCCTACCTTGCTCTACGCTCAAAAACTCATCTCTCCTCCTATCCCTCAAGGTCCGGGGGATATACTTCTCCATAAATAAGCTAGAGAATGACGCCCAAGTCATAGGTGGTGCCTGTGCGGGTTGACACTCAACATGTGACCGCCACCAGATTTTGGCATTTCCCTGAAACTGATAGGTTACGAACTCAACGCCAAATCGTGCCACTATGCCCATTTTATGTAGTAACTCATGACAATCAACCAGAAAATCGTAGGCATTCTCAGATTCAGCACCCTTGAAGAATGGAGGTTTCAATTTCAAGAACTTACTGAAAAGTTCATGCTGATCACTTGTCATTATGGGCCCTGTAGTCTAACGAGGAAACGTGCCTATTTCCAGTGAGGCATCCATGCGGGGAGCCTCAGCAGCGGCCTGTTGTACTTCTGGAACCTTAGTTGCTGGTGCAGAAAACACTGGAGGTGTCTGGCCTTGATCAGATAACCCGCTAAGGTAAGCAAGAACCTGATTAATCATCTCTGGGGTAGGTTGGGGTGGTAATTCCTCATTCTGCACTTGTTCATTCTCCCCTTCCTCACCCTCTCTTATCACTTCCTCAGTCGGTGGAGAAGTCACCGCCCTAATACTAGATGGGCTAGGTGCTTGTCCTCTTCCCCTAGAGGACGTCCTCCCGCGACCTCTACCATGGCCTCATGCCACTGCTCCTCTCCGAGCTACAGCCCCAGTGGCTGGCTCAGACGCATCTTGTCTTGCCGGTGTTGGTGTTGGCGCAGTCGTTGATCTAGTTCTAACCATCTGCGAAATAGAGTGAAGATGGTCAGATACCAATTTGTATCACCTAGATACCAATTGGATCCAAGTAAGAGCACAAAAGAAAGAATGAAAGAATGGAATTTTCCTAAAGTCTTATAGCCTCTCAAAGAAAAGTAAAGGCGTCCCCCTACCGTTCCTTAAGACTCTACAAAACTCATTCTTGTGTGATAAGACCAACGAACCTAATGCTCTGATACCAAGTTTGTCACGACCCAAAATGAGCCGCGAGTGGCACCTACACTTATCCTACTATGTGAGCGAACCAACCAATCTAAACCCCAACATTTCAAACATAATGTACAAAATATCATGCGGAAGACTTAAAACTCATTAACGAAATCAATTAAATAACTTCTAAAATTTATCAATCATTATCCCCAAAATTTGGAAGTCATCACCACAAGAACATCTATCCTCAATTTACTAAATCTAAGAGTATCTAAGAAGCTAAAAAAAGTAAAAAGCTAGTCCATGCCGGAATTTCAAGGCATCAAGACATGAAGAGGAAGATCCAGTCCAAGCTGGAAGCGTTAGCTCACCCTGAAATCTGGTGTAATGAAGACTGACTAGAGTTGCGGTTGAGTTGAAGACGGTGGCACGTTTGCTGCACTCCACATTTAACAAAGAAAAACAAAATACAAGTAGGGGTCAGTAGGTATCATCGGCCAACTCAAAATAGAAAACAGTATATGCCAGATAATAACATAAAACCAACCAAATACTTAACAGGTAATAGCATTACGCATAAGAATCATTGGCAACAACACTACTCACATCAATGAGTACTGAAGCGTCCACACCATACTCATTTGGCAATTAGTTCTTTAGATTGAGTATATTAGCATATTTCAAGATTCATTATCTTTATTCCTCTCGTGCCGGTACGTGACACTCCGCTCCATTTACTATCCTGGTGTCGGAACGTGGCACTCCGATCCATATACTATCCTGGTGTCGGAACGTGACACTCCGATCCATATACTATCCTGGTGTCGGAACGTGACACTCGATCCATATACTATCCTGGTGTCGGAACGTGACATTCCGATCCATATACTATACTGGTGTCAGAACGTGACACCCGATCCATATACTATCCTGGTGTCGGAACGTGACACTCTGATCCATATACTATCCTGGTGTCGGAACGTGACACTCCGATCCATATACTACCCTGGTGTCGGAACGTGACATTCCGATCCATATACTATCCTGGTGTCGGAATGTGACACTCCGATCCATACTACCCTGGTGTCGGAACGTGACACTCCGATCCTCATATACTATCCTGGTGTCAGAACGTGACACTCCGATCCTCATATACTATCCTGGTGTCGGAACGTGACACCCGATCCTCTAATCTCACTACTTTAGTTCATCAAGCCTTCTTTTATATCAAGGCATCATCATTAACAAAGTATATTAGGGTTTAAGATTCAACAGCCTCATCATGCTAATTCATCACAATTAGAATATTCATATCATGCAAGCACACAATTAAGCATATAGAAGACTTTATAATACTACCCAATACATATCATTCGCTATTAAGAGTTTACTACGAATAGCATAAACCATAACCTACCTCCACCGAAGAATTGTGATCAAGCAATCTACTTTCCCAAAGCTTTGCTTTCCTTGCGTTCTTCCTCTCTCTCTTTGTTCTTTCTATTTTTCTTATTCAAAACCCTCTTTCTTTTACCCTAATTAGCATATAATTAAGTATAAAAGATGATGAATTAACCCATTATTTATTTCAAGGTTATTTCTTTTAACCCCCAAGTAATTGAATTATTAACATTAACCCACTAACTTTATAATTATAAGCATAAATAGTCCAAAACGCCCCTTAAACTTTTTAATAGGAATCCCACCCAGTCAGGGTTACGCAACCTGTGACGGTCCGTCATGGCTGTGACGGTCCGTCCTGCAGGTCCGTCACAAAGTTCAGAGAGTTAATTTCTGTGGAAGATGTGTGACGGTCCGTCGTGCCCACGACGGTCCGTCCTGCCATTCCGTCACGAAGTTCAGAGAGTTGATCTCAGTACCCAATTTTCAGAATTCTAAGTGTTTTGGAACGAGACCCCCTCGACGGTCCGTCGTGCCCATGACGGTCCGTCGTGGGATCCGTCGACCCAGACAGTTTTTCCTGAAATAAAATCTGCTGCTAAAAACGACTAAACAGGTCGTTACATCAAATTTCAAATTAAAATATTTTTTTTAAAATTACAGTATACATATCAAAAACTTATTTTTTAAAATTAACAGGTTAAGGCAGAGTTGAAAGAACTCAAATTAACTGTAAGTTCCAATATATTTTTTAAAAAATAATATAATTACCTTATAATTTTTTTTTAATTTTAATTTTTTTTTGTACAACGATAAGGTTGACAAGCACATGGTTTATATCAAGAGTTATGTCGACCAAGCTGATAAATAATGAGATTCGATTATCAAGAGGAGAACAAATACAAGAAGAACAACCAGAGTTATAAATATATGCATATTTTGTGTATGAATATTGTTTGATAACTATATAAATTGTTGTTTTTATACTAGTTGTTTATTTATTTATTATCACTGTTTTTGACATTTAAATTAACAACATAAAAAGACATCATAAGTGTGTGTGTGCGCGTGCGTGCGTGCGTGCGTGCGTGCGTGTGTGTGTGTGTGAATTATGTATATACATGGTATCTAATATGTATGAAATGAGTATATATTCATCAATTATATATACATGTTTTGTATTAATCATGTATGAAATTTGTATTTTGAAAATATGTATGATTAATGAAAAAATGATGTATTAAACATATATGCAAGTTTTTTTGATTTGCAATCTATTAATTTATTTCTTACAAATAATTCAGAATACATTAATATCTGCAAAAATTTCATATTATCTGAAAATTATTTTCAGGACAACGTCAATCAACATGCTGCACAATCTGATAAAGATCCAACAGTTGTGCCTACAGTTTCAATTGGACAACACGTCAAAATGTCAAACACAACTGATACGATATATTCATTTTATCACATATATGTAAATTTAAAAAATTATTTTTATATAACTATTTGTATTTTATGTACATGAAGCTCAAAAGTCAACTGATGGTTGTTTCAACGTTGACGTACCTACAACGTCAACATCAAAATCATCAACATTGGACGATTATCCTGATTTTACTATGACACAAATCATCGCACTTGATCCAATTCTTAATGCTACCACGACTCCAAATGTGCAAACAAGACATAAGAATGTAGGAAAATACAATTCTTTTCCTCATATCAGAATGTCGGAAGGGGAAAGCAGTTCAAATAGAGTACCTATATTCTTGCAAATCAAACATTCATTCCCAAATCACAATAGGTTTGATGTTCCAGATGACATGATTGAGGAGTTCAATAAATGGGTATTTAAAGATCTGTCAAGCAGGCGTGGCAGGTATAAACGCTGATAAACAAAATTATTTTATTTATTTTCAAAAATCAACAATTCATATAATAATTATTTAAATATATACAGGAAGGCAACATATTTCAAGGTTAAAAATACATTTCCTCCTCAAATGGACTTTGGCGTTGTCAAAATCTGAGAAAATGTTTTTTCCACATAATGAGTCAACCAGACAGACCTTGGAAGGATGGGTAAGACATTTTTTGACTTACTTTTTCTGATTTTGATTTGAAGTAATATACATATGATTATTATTTTGTATGAATTATGTGTGAAACATCTGGATATATTTGTAATGTATACTTTGTGTATGAGGTATCAACTGTTATTTTTTTATTGTTTTTTTTAAACAACATATTAATACAATAATGTATTATCTCCGAAAGAAGTCAAAATACTCTCAGACAGTCACTTTTTACAGTACTGTTGATTGTTGGTTTATGGCGTGGATTGATAACATTGAGAAACAGTGGAGACAGTCAGAATGTGACATGAGATGCATTTCACCGGACCATGATGTTGGACAGTGCATTAGAGGATTTAAGCTGCTTGCTAACATTCCTTGGGATAGGGTTGACGAAGTAATCATCCCAGTCAACATCAGCAATAAATTCCATTGGTTCCTTGTTGTATTCCGGATCAAACGAAAATGTCTATATGTCTATGATTCGATGATGTGAGGATCTGTTCACTCCAGAAAAGTTAAAGAAGTTGTTGATAAACTTGCAACAATGATTCCATTATTTGTGACGAGCACAGGGTTTTATGGCAAAAGGCTTGATTTGTGCGAATAATCTCCCTGATTATCAACAGAAGTTTCATTCCGAACCTCTCAGTATCAAGCATGTGACAGATGTTCCTCAACAAGAAGATCGTTCCAAGTATGTATACTTGTTATATTATATTTTCTTCATCTTAAATTACATTGCTTTATAGTCATTATAATTTTTTTCTAATTTCAATTTTTGTACAGTGATTGTGGTCTATACACATCTCTCTTTGTCGAATACATGAGCAATGATGTTTTTGATATATCTCATATTGATATCGATTCAAAATATCATCGTCAAAGATATGGTACATTACTTTGGCATTATGCAAAATCAAAGAATGATGAAGGCGCAATAAGTGAAAATGAAATTACGGGAACTGTTGCTAGCAAGAAGGGTGGACCTCGAACTCATAAAGAACAAGTTATGGACACCACCAATTATCCTACTCCAAAATTCCGTAACAGGAATTAGAAATCTTCATGGCATACTGTACATTTTTTTGAATGACATGCTTTTAACTTATGAATTATTTATGTTATTTTCCAGTGTTTTATTATTAATATTGATTGTTTTATATAAATTATCAATGAATATTACTAATTATTAAATGTGTTTCACTTTGTAAAAATTTTAAACGCAACATGCAAATATAGGAACACTGTATGAATCATGTATGAACATTATATGAATTATGAATATCATATTATAATTTGATATGTAGAACATAAAAAAATGACATATATATACTATATTTTTATGAAATTTATATAAATGATAGTCTGCTTCACAATATATTTATAATTATTAAATGTGTATGATCTTTGTGTAAAATGCACTTTTCAATATGTAATGTTAAATATTTTTATGCATAATGTATGAAAATTATATGAAATAGTACTGACATATGATTCAATATGACAATATGAATAAATATATAATTATACCTTAGTAAATGTGTATGACTTTTGCATAAATTACTTATTCAATACGCATTAAATTTTATTTGTATGAATACTGTATGAAGATTTATATGACTTATGAATGATATTTTATACTTTCATTTACAAAACAGAAACAAATATTACTTATATTTTTGGTATGAATACTGTATGAAAATTGTATGAATTATATCATAATATACTTTGATATGTAGAACATAAACAAACATTACTTTATATGCAATATTGCTTGTATCAATTTTGTATATAGTCCTCGTTCAATATTCAATAACTGTATGCATACTATATGAAGATTATATCCCTTATTAATGGTGTATTATACTTTCATATACAAAACAGTAACAAATGTTATATATATGAACAATTGCATGTACAATGTATGAACATTGTATAAAAAATAATATGATTCAATCAAAAAAAATAAAACATGTGTCTAATAATCTAAATAATCAAAAACACAGATGTAACAGTAGGAAATCATTATTTTTGGACAGGATAATTTGAACATGTCTTCCTATTGTGTCGAGCTTGATGGCGTCTACAACATGTGATTTTTGTCCTCTAGAATTTTACATCAGCGAACCCCTTCCAGCGTTCAAATTTGGGTCGTCCCGCTGATCTTTTTGGACCGGGTGACATCATTTTAGGATCTGAAATATAACTTGGTATATCCCATGTACTCTCGCATGGGATGAGCTCGACAGGAATAGCATAAGCATCTATGAAATTCTTGAGGCTATAAAAAGCAGAACAAAAAAATCTGCTTCATGTAACTTCATGTATCGGAGAACTGCAATTGCATGACCACATGTTATCTCATAATGTTGAAATCTCCCGCAACTACACATCCTTGTGTTCAAGTTTACTATGTATTTCTTTGCTCCTTCAGCTACAGCATGCAGATCAACAGTTGAAGGTATCGCCAATTTAAAAGTAAAAATATATTTTTTATACATGCCACTAAATATTGGGAAGTAAAATACAATAAAGTGAAACACATACCCTCATATTGCATGACAACACAGTACTTTTATGTAGATAAATATCATATTTTTTTGTTAGATCAGATGTTGTCTTATCAGCCTCCTCATTATGCTTGTGAATCCACCGCTGAATTGTTACCCTCATAAATTCAAGAAGTGAAATCATCGGTAACCTCCTTGCTAACATGTTAACATTTTTCAATGACTCCGCGATGTTTGAAGTCATGGTCCATGTGCGCTTACAACTCGAGTAAGCTCTTCACCATTTGCTATAATCAATATCAAACAAGTATGGTCGTATGCGCGTATCTATCTGATCTATTCTTCCCATAATTGTCTCAAACTGTTATTTTGTATAAGCTTTTGCCAATGTAAAGAACAAAATCTTCAAATCTTCAGTATTTCTGTTCAAATTCTTCACAACATTGACTGACAGATGCCATATGCACGCATAATGTTCTGATTCAGGATATACATTAGCAATCCCTTTCCGTATGCTTTCATTTCGATCCGACATAAAACACATGTTTTGTCAAACTCCATATGCTTCTTTAAGCTGCTCATAGAACCAAGTCCATGAAGCATCATTTTCGGAATCTATTATCGCATACGCCAATGAAAGTATATGACCTGCTCATGTTTTAAAAAAAAATATCATATCAATCAGAAATACAATTTATAAATTATTTCATTATATTATATAATCAGAAAATTAAATAGGATAAAAATTTACCTCCCGGATCCATTGTGCTGGCAGTTAACATTGTACCACCATATGAACATTTTAATCCCGCCCCGTCAACAACTACTATTGGCCTACAATATTCCTAACCTCTAATACAAGCTTCTAACACAATAAATGCGTATAAAAATGTATCACCTTCTTTTCTTTTAATTTTCAAAACGGATCCTGGATACGTTTGCTACAAAATGTAAAAATAACTTGAAAATAACAGTCCAATTCATACAAAAAATATAAATATTTAATACATAAGAATACACGAAAACAGAATAGTCCAATTCAATGGGTAATCTTAAAATTCATTCTTATTTCAAAATTACGAGGTAATCTTGCATAGGACTATGCTGGACCTCTGCACACCAACTTTACTGCTTTTTCTTTAGCTCTCAATGCCTGTATGTACGTTAACGAAACCCCATGCAATTTCAATATATCATTAGCTATATCTTTTGGAGTATATACCGTAGATGGATCAATATACTTCTCCATTATCAAGAAAGCTACAATGTCAGTTATCCCCTGACGTCTGACATAAACTCTTTCTCTAACAGAACAAGTGTGCTTAGCAATATTCTTCCTAACTTTGAATAAATTTGATTTATTCAAACTAGATGCCCTCATCATCCAAGAACAAGTTTTAGAAATACAATTCAGGTGATAACTATTTCAGAATTAAGAAAATATACATTACAATTATATACAGTGAAATAAATAAAATAAATAAAAAATAACTTAAAAAGTATTTGTACACTTACTTAGATGCATTACAACACGCAACACGAAAACTGAATTTTTCAACAACTCCAACATGCCTCATAACCTCCTTAAGTGTTTCTTTATTATTATAAATCTGATTATAAGCTACAAATAGGTTGGAAGGTCACATATTATATCATTATCTATTTCACTATTATCATTGACAACTCCGTTTAAATTCATTCCGATCAAACGCATAGAATCGTTGGAGTACAAATCAATGTTAGTCTGTGAAATCTAACATCAGAATTTATTCTATCAGTAATTAAAACTCCATGACCTTCGTTATACAGCTCATGATCTTTCAAGGTGATGCATAATGAATATTTTGTGAAGAAATTCAAGTTCACCCTCATCTGATCTAGAAAAACCTTTACCCCAACATCATTATGAATTTTAATAGGCGGACACATTTCGCTAATTATATACTTTATCTCAATAGAATTTATCTTTTCTTCAATATTAAGTTCAGTTATCATAGCATTAACTAAACCGATATAAAGAGTAGAAGTATCATATAGGATGCCCTCCATCTCAAAGTCGACGTATTTTCATGTTTCACAACATTAAAATTACATTTAGTGCACCACATTATAAAATTACAAAATAAGTAATACAAAATTCATACACACTTACAATATAATTCACTGATAAATACAATAAAAAAAATGCATTTTCATACACAATTAATCCAATGTTTATACAAAGTTCATATACATGTAACATATCAATTACAAACACAATTCATACACAAATACTATATAATTCATTGATACATACAATCAAAAAGCACTTTCATACACAATTGATAAAATTTCTTAAAAATTCAATACAGAATTGATCCAAACTTTATACAAAATTCAATATATATATATATATATAATATATATATATATATATATATATATATATATATATATATATATATATATATATATATAACATATCAAACACTTATATATACAATAAAAAAATGGGCTTTCATACATATTTCCTACAATAATTCATACATTAAATACATAAATAATAAAGTTTTCATACTTCATTAATATACAAAATTATATCACCTGACAATTTAAATGTACTATGGAGTGACTTTTATCATTAAATACACATTTCATATAATTTCAAACAATATTCATACAATTTTCAGACTTTAATCATATTTTTTTCATAATAAAACTGCACAATGAATTCTATCCAATTATTTTTTGTGCAATCGATTAACAATCTGTAAATTTTTATATTTTCTTCATAAATCAATTATCACACCAATCTTCATTCTAATTACAAATCAAAAGAAAATTACTATTCCTTAATATTTTTTATAATATCATATACACATCGTAATTGTATCACAAAAAATACATGATATCATCATTTAAAATATAACAGAAATAAAAAAAAATGAAACATTCCATACATGTCAAAAAAAACAAATATAATTACAACCAATCATTTATACTTAAAACAAAATAAATCATAATTAAAAAACTAACCTGATTAATTCCACTTGCCACCATGTTTAATTAATATTGACACAATGTTCTCCATCAAATCAAATCTAATCGTTTTCAACGTCAAATTTTAAGAATTTTCAAAAAAAGACGAAAAAAATAAAATATTATCAAAATAATCCTCAATTTCTGAAAAACAACAAGCAGTGCACATTTAAGGAAAGAAAATAACACCTTAGAGTATTTTAAGGAATTAAATCATAACTTATTATCATTAAAACTAATTAGAGAGATTTATGGTATTTATCTAATCTTAATAAATTTCAAATCCCTTAAAATGTGCAAATTAATTATCATTAATTAATAATAACTAATTTCACGCATCACACTATCCAATATTAATTTATCCTTTTTTTGTTTTTTTATAATTTAATTATCTCTTTTTAATAATTTAAAATTAACGTTATTTTCTTTCTAAAAAAAATGCTATAACTTGATATATTAAATGTTATACAATGCAAATCAAACTCTTATCCCATAACTTGAGTATATGACTACATAAAATGCTATATACCTAATTTACACTAATAATATTAAAAAAATAAACATACATGAAATTTGAACAACTTCAATATATTGGAATTAATTCTTGCACAATCATGACATAAACTAATGTAAAATAAAAATAAAATTAAGTGTTACCTTTTGTGAAATATTTCACGAGAAGAAAACACCATA
The DNA here is from genome assembly GCA_027705065.1 of Solanum peruvianum. Classification (NCBI taxonomy): domain Eukaryota; kingdom Viridiplantae; phylum Streptophyta; class Magnoliopsida; order Solanales; family Solanaceae; genus Solanum; species Solanum peruvianum. Next base: position 40,418,819 of record JAKWJD010001766.1, on the reverse strand, counting down.
ATAGAAAATATGAATTGAGAACCACAAAAGTAAACCTCGAATGTATTTGGTGTTGTGAGTGTTAGAGTAGTAATAGAGTAATATATGTTGTTGAATTAAAAATGATGGGAGTGATTTTTGATTCTTACTCTTGAATGTGTTTTTTTTTTGTGTGTGTACTGTTTATTTTTCTCTCTTTCTTCCCCGTTCTTTTTTTTCCAGATGTGCATATTGTGTATATATAGTAATAGGAATGTAACGACCTGTTTAGTCGTTTTGAGCAGCAGATTTTATTTCTGGAAAATTGGCTGAGGCAACGGACCCCACGACGGACCGTCACAGGCACGACGGACCGTCGCAGGTACGACGGACCGTCGCAGGGTCTCGTTTCAATATACTTAGGAATTCTGAAATTGGGTACTGAAAATCGACTCTCTGTAATCTGTGACGGACCTGCAGGACGGGCTGTCATAGCTACGACGTACCGTCGTGAGCTCCCGTTGCAAAACACTTCAACTTTTGAGAATTTGGTACAGGGAACGAGTCTCTGATCGTCATGACGGAGGTGCAGGACGGACCGTCACAGGTGTGACGGACCGTCACAACCCACTTGAGTTATAAGGGGCTGTGACGACCTGCGTGACGGACCGTCGCAGGCACGACGGGCCGTCACAGGTTGCGCAAATCCCAGGCAGAATCGGATTTCTTTACACGTTTTAAGGAACGCTTTGGACTATTCTTTCCTTAATTATAAAGTTAGAGGGTTAATATTAATAAGTCTCACTACTTGGGGGTTAAAAGAGGTAACCTTAAGTTAATTAGTGGGTTTTATTGTCCTCTTTTACACTTAATTATATGTTAATTAGGGTAAAAGAAAGAGGGTTTGAATAAAGAAAACAAAAGAAAAGAGAGAGAGAGATTGATCGATTGAGAGAGTCGAACGAGGAAGAAGAATATCAAAGCTTGGGAAATTTCTCGTTGATTCCAATTCTTCGGTGGAGGTAGGTTATGGTTATTTTACGATATTCGTAGTGAACTCTTAATAGTGAATGATATGTATTGGTGGTATTGTAAACCTGTCTATATGCTTAACTGTATGTTGCATGAATATGATTATGTGATTTTGATAAAACAAGCATGATGAAAACCATTGAATCCCAAATCTTGAAAGAAACTTTAATCTACGTTATTAATGATGATGCCTTGGTATAAAAGAAGGCTTGATGAATTAAAGTAATGGGATTGGTGATGCCTTGGTATAGAGAAGGCTTGATGAACGGATAGAATGAGGTTAGTGGATCGGAGTGTCACATTCCGACACATAGTATTAGTGGGACGGGTGTCACGAACCGACACGTAGAATTAGGGGATCGGAGTGTCACGTACCGACACATGTAGGGGATCGGAGTGTCACGTACCGACACATGTAGGGGATCGGAGTGTCACGTTCCGACACATATAGGGGATCGGAGTGTCACGTACCGACACATATAGGGGATCGGGTGTCACGAACTGACACATAGAATTAGGGGATCGGAGTGTCACGTACCGACACATAGTGGTAGGGGATCGGAGTGTCACGTACCGACACAAGAGGAAGAAAGATAATGAATCGTGAAAGATGATAAATATACTCAATCTAATAAACTTAATTCCCAAATGAGTATGGTATTGAGGCTTGAGCCCTCATGGATGAACTTGATGACAACTTGTTGATGATTATAGTACTTGTTGTTGCTACATGTTGAGTTTATAGTTGATTTATAATATTACTTGATATATATTATCTTCTATTTTTAGTTGGCCGATGATATCTACTCAGTACTTGTGGTTGTACTGACCCCCTACTTTTATGTTTTCTTCTTTGTTATTTGTGTAATGCAGCAAACGTTCCGTCAACTTCAACTCAACAGTAATTCGAGCCAGTCTTCACTACCTTCGGAAATTCAGGGTGAGCTAATGCGTCTAGCTTGGACTGGGTCTTCTTCTTCAAGTCTTGATGCCTTGAACTTCCGGCATGGACTAGCTTTTATTTGTTTTAGCTTCTTAGACGTTTTTAGTTTAGTAATTTGAGGATAGATGTTCTTGTGATGATGACTTCCAGATTTGGGGATAATAATAATAGTTTTGAATGGTTTTATAATGAGTTAAGTCTTCCGCATTACTTTCTGTCGATATTATATTGAAATGTTAAGGTTTAGATTGGTTGGTTCGCTCACATAGGAGGGTAAATGTGGGTGCCAGTCGCGGCCCGGTTTTGGGACGTGACAAACTTGGTATCAGAGCATTAGGTTCGTTGGTCTCATCACACAAGAACGAGTCTAGTAGAGTCTTAAGGAACGGTAGGGGGACGCCTTTACTTTTCTTTAAGAGGCTATAAGACTTTAGGAAAATTCCATTCTTTCATTCTTTCTTTCGTGCTACTACTTGAGTCCAATTGGTATCTAGGTGATACAAATTGGTATCTGACCATCTTCACTCTATTTCGCAGATGGTTAGAACTAGAGCAACGACCGCACCAGCAGCAACAACGGCAAGACAAGAAACATCTGAGCCAGCCACTGGGGCTGTGGCTCGAGGAAGAACAGTGGCAAGAGGCCGTGGTAGAGGCCGTGGGAGGACGTCCTCTAGAGGAAAAGGAAGAGCACCTAGTCCATCTGATGCTAGGGCGGTGACTCCTCCACCGACTGAGGATGTAGTAAGAGAGGGTGAGGAAGGGGAAACTGAACAAGAGCAGAATGAGGAATTGCCACCCCAACCTACCCCAGAGATGATCAATCAGGTTCTTGCTTATCTTAGCGGGTTATCTGATCACGGTCAGGCACCTCCAGTGGTTTCTGCACCAACACCTCCGGTTTCAGAGGTACGACATGCGGCTACTATGGCTCCCCGCATGGATGCCTCATTGGAGATAGGCACATTTCCACGTCTGACTACTGGACCGATAATGACAAATGATCAGCACGAACTTTTCAGTAAGTTCTTGAAATTGAAACCTCCAGTCTTCAAGGGTGCAGAATCTGAAGATGCTTATGATTTTCTGGTTGATTGTCATGAGCTACTACACAAGATGGGGATAGTAGAACGGTTTGGCGTTGAGTTCGTAAGCTATCAGTTTCAAGGGAACGCCAAAATGTGGTGGCGATCACATGTCGAGTGTCAACCGACAGAGGCCACACCTATGACTTGGGCATCCTTCTCTACCCTGTTTATGGAGAAGTATATCCCAAGGACTTTGAGAGATAGAAAAAGGGATGAGTTCTTGAGTCTCGAGCAAGGTAGGATGACGGTTAACGCATATGAGGCTAAGTTTCGTGCTTTATCAAGGTATGCCACCCAACTTTGTTTTAGTCCACAAGAGCGGATTCACCGTTTTGTGAAGGGGTTGAGGTCAGAATTGCGGATTTCAGCCTTACAGGTAGCGGCTACGGCAACATCCTTCCAAGAGGTGGTAGACTTTGTGATAGAAGTGGAAGGAGTGAAGCCAGATGACTTCACCACGACATTGACATCAAAAAGGTTTTGAAGAGGAGGTGAGTTTAATGTTTCTTACTCTAGAGGACAGAGCTCCGGAGGTTACTCAAGTCGACCAATTCAGTCTTCACTACAGACTGTAGTTGGGGGCCCACCTCAGAACGGTCAACACTACTCGAAGAGACCTATGCATGACTCCAGAGAGTGTTATGGATGTGGGGATATTGGACATGTTAGGAGGAATTGTCCAAAACAGAGTTACAGACCCCCAATAGCTAGAGGTAGAGGTGGTTATGGTAGAGGCCGCTTTTCTGGAGGACGTGGTGGTCGAGGTAATGGTGGTCACCACAACGGTAGAGGTGATGGGAAAACTGGAGCCACTACAACACAACATGGTAGGGGCAACGGATAGACAAGTAATGGGGCCCATTGTTACGCTTTTCCGGGGAGATCTGAAGCGGAGGCATCAGATGCTGTCATCACAGATAACCTTTTGATTTGTGATTGAATGGCTTCCGTATTGTTTGATCCTGGATCCACATTTTCATATGTATCTTCATCATTTGCTAATGGTCTAAATTTACATTGTGAATTACTAGACACGCCTATTCGTGTTTCTACTCCGGTGGGTGAATCTGTGGTAGTTGAAAAGGTATATAGGTCTTGTTTGGTGAACTTTGTGGGGAGCAACACTTATGTAGATTTGGTTATCTTAGAAATGGTTGATTTTGATGTAATTCTGGGTATGACTTGGCTTTCTCTGCAATTTGCGATCTTGGATTGTAATGCTAAAACGGTGACGTTAGCCAAGCCTGGGACACACCCGTTAGTGTGGGAGGGCGACTACACTTCCAGTCCGGTGCGTATTATCTCCTTTCTTCGTGCTAAGAAAATGGTTAGTAAAGGGTGTTTAGTTTTATTGGCACATCTCAAGGATGACACTACTCAAGTACCTTCGATTGAGTCAGTTTCGGTAGTCCGTGAGTTTTTGGATGTGTTCCCTGCAGATCTTCCTGGCATGCCACCAGATAGGGATATAGACTTCTGCATTGATTTGGAACCGGGTACTCGCCCCATTTCTATACCCCCTTATAGAATGGCTCCCGCGGAGTTAAGAGAGTTAAAGGCACAACTTCAAGAGTTGTTGAGCAAAGGCTTCATTAGACCAAGTGCATCTCCTTGGGGTGCTCCGGTTTTGTTTGTGAAGAAGAAGGATGGGAGTTTTCGGATGTGCATAGACTACCGACAGTTGAACAAGGTAACTATTAAGAACAAGTATCCCATTCCTCGCATCGATGACTTGTTCGATCAGTTACAAGGTGCTTGTGTCTTCTCTAAAATTGATTTGAGATCCGGTTATCATCAATTGAAAATACGAGCAACGGATGTGCCAAAGACTGCTTTTCGAACTAGGTATGGGCACTACGAATTCGTGGTAATGTCGTTTGGTCTTACTAATGCCCCTGCTGCCTTCATGAGCTTGATGAACGGGATTTTCAAGCCATATTTGGACCTCTTTGTGATCGTGTTTATTGATGATATACTGATATACTCCAAGAGCAAGAAGGAACATGAGCATTTGAAAAGGGTGTTAGAGTTGTTGAGGAAGAAAAAGCTTTATGCGAAATTCTCCAAGTGTGAGTTTTGGCTAGATTCAGTGTCCTTCTTGGGGCACGTGGTTTCTAAGGATGGAGTGATGGTGGATCCATCTAAGATTGAGACGGTGAAAAATTGGGTAAGACCTACTAATGTGTCAGAGATAAGGAGCTTTGTGGGGCTAGCAAGCTACTACCGCCGATTTGTCAAGGGATTCTCTTCTATTGCTTCCCAATTGACGAACTTGACTAAGCAGAATGTTCCATTTGTATGGTCGGATGAGTGTGAGGAAAGCTTTCAGAAACTCAAGACTTTGTTGACTACTGCACCAATTCTTACCTTGCCAGTAGAGGGTAAAAACTTCATCGTTTATTGTGATGCATCCTATTCGGGTTTAGGTGCAGTGCTAATGCAAGAGAAGAATGTGATTGCTTATGCTTCGAGGCAATTAAAGGTGCATGAACGTAACTATCCTACCCATGATTTGGAGTTGGCAGCGGTTGTATTTGCACTAAAGCAATGGAGACACTATTTGTATGGGGTTAAGTGTGAGGTCTATACGGATCATCGTAGCCTACAATATGTCTTTACTCAGAAAGATTTGAACTTGAGACAGAGGAGATGGATGGAACTACTGAAGGACTACGACATCACTATCTTGTATCATCCGGGATAAGCGAATGTTGTGGCAGATGCCTTGAGTAGAAAGGCCGGAAGCATGGGAAGTCTAGCTCATTTGCAAGTTTCTAGACGCCCATTGGCTAGAGAGGTGCAGATTCTGGCTAATGACCTTATGAGGTTAGAAATAAATGAGAAGGGAGGATTGTTAGCTTGTGTAGAGGCAAGATCTTCTTTCCTTGACAAGATTAAGGGGAAGCAGTTTGATGATGAGAAATTGATCCGGATTCGAGATAAAGTGTTGCAAGGAGAGGCTAAAGAAGCAACAATTGATGAGGAAGGTGTTTTGAGGATTAAGGGAAGGGTATGTGTACCCCGCGTCGATAATTTGATCAACACTATTCTGACAGAGGCTCAAAGTACAAGGTATTCTATACATCCGGGTGCAACCAAGATGTATCGCGATATAAAGCAACACTTTTGGTGGAGTAGAATGAAGCGCGATATTGTTGACTTTATTGCCAAATGCCCAAACTGTCAACAAGTAAAGTATGAACACCAAAGGCCCGGAGGAACGCTTCAGAGAATGCCCATCCCTGAATGGAAGTGGGAGAAAATCGCAATGGACTTTGTGGTTGGCCTTCCAAAGACAATGGGTAAGTATGACTCCATTTGGGTGATTGTTGATAGGTTAACTAAGTCTGCTCATTTCATTCCGGTCAAGGTGACTTACAATGCAGAGAAGTTAGCAAAAATCTATATCTCAGAAATCGTTCGACTGCATGGAGTTCCACTCTCCATTATATCAGATAGAGGTACGCAGTTTACTTCTAAGTTTTGGAAAACATTGCATGCTGAATTGGGTACTAGGTTGGACCTTAGTACTGCGTTTCACCCTCAGACTGATGGTCAGTCTGAGCGAACGATTCAAGTGTTGGAGGATATGCTTCGTGCATGCGTGATAGAGTTTGGTGGCCATTGGGATAGCTTCTTACCTTTGGTAGAGTTTTCATACAATAATAGATATCACTCCAGTATTGATATGGCCCCATTTGAAGCATTGTATGGGAGGAGGTGTAGATCTCCCATTGGGTGGTTCGATGCATTTGAGGTTAGACCTTGGGGTACTGACCTCTTGAGGGATTCGTTAGATAAGGTGAAGTGCATTCAAGGGAAGCTTCTAGCGGCGCAAAGTAGACAAAAGGAGTATGCAGACCGAAGGGTTAGAGACAAAAGAGGTAAGATAAGTCCAAGGTATATTGGACCATTTGAGGTACTAAAGCGAGTAGGGGAGGTGGCTTATGAATTAGCCTTACCTCCAGGGCTATCCGGAGTGCATCCGGTGTTTCATGTGTCCATGTTGAAAAGATACCATGGAGATGGAAACTACATTATCCGTTGGGATTCAGTTTTGCTTGATGAGAATTTGACTTGTGAGGAGGAACCGGTTGCTATATTAGATAGAGAGGTTCGCAAGTTGAGTCGAGAGAGATTGCATCCATCAAAGTGCAATGGAAGAATCGACCGGTTGAAGATGGTATCTATTGTAACGACCTGTTTAGTCGTTTTTAGAAGCAGATTTTATTTCTAGAAAATTGGCTGAGGCAACGGACCCCACGACGGACCGTCACAGGCACGACGGACTGTCGCAGGGTCTCGTTTCAATATACTTAGGAATTCTGAAATTGGGTACTGAAAATCGACTCTCTGTAATCTGTGACGGACCTGCAGGACGGGCTGTCATAGCTACGACGTACCGTCGTGAGCTCCCTTTGCAAAACACTTCAACTTTTGAGAATTTGGTACAGGGAACGAGTCTCTGATCGTCATGACGGAGGTGCAGGACGGACCGTCACAGGTGTGACGGACCGTCACAGCCCACTTGAGTTATAAGGGGCTGCGACGACCTGCGTGACGGACCGTCGCAGGCACGACGGGCCGTCACAGGTTGCACAAATCCCAGGCAGAATCGGATTTCTTTACACGTTTTAAGGGACGCTTTGGACTATTCTTTCCTTAATTATAAAGTTAGAGGGTTAATATTAACAAGTCTAACTACTTGGGGGTTAAAAGAGGTAACCTTAAGTTAATTAGTGGGTTTTATTGTCGTCTTTTACACTTAATTATATGTTAATTAGGGTAAAAGAAAGAGGGTTTGAATAAAGAAAACAAAAGAAAAGAGAAAGAGAGATTGATCGATTGAGAGAGTCGAACGAGGAAGAAGAATATCAAAGCTTGGGAAATTTCTCGTTGATTCCAATTCTTCGGTGGAGGTAGGTTATGGTTATTTTACGATATTCGTAGTGAACTCTTAATAGTGAATGATATGTATTGGTGGTATTGTAAGCCTGTCTATATGCTTAACTGTATGCTGCATGAATATGATTATGTGATTTTGATAAAACAAGCATGATGAAAACCATTGAATCCCAAATCTTGAAAGAAACTTTAATCTACGTTATTAATGATGATGCCTTGGTATAAAAGAAGGCTTGATGAATTAAAGTAATGGGATTGGTGATGCCTTGGTATAGAGAAGGCTTGATGAACGGATAGAATGAGGTTAGTGGATCGGAGTGTCACGTTGCGACACATATAGGGGATCGGAGTGTCACGTTCCGACACATAGTATTAGTGGGACGGGTGTCACGAACCGACACGTAGAATTAGGGGATCAGAGTGTCACGTACCGACACATGTAGGGGATCGGAGTGTCACGTACCGACACATGTAGGGGATCGGAGTGTCACGTTCCGACACATATAGGGGATCGGAGTGTCACGTACCGACACATATAGGGGATCGGGTGTCACGAACCGACACGTAGAATTATGGGATCGGAGTGTCACGTACCGACACATAGTGGTAGGGGATAGGAGTGTCACGTACCGACACAAGAGGAAGAAAGATAATGAATCGTGAAAGATGATAAATATACTCAATCTAATAAACTTAATTCCCAAATGAGTATGGTATTGAGGCTTGAGCCCTCATGGATGAACTTGATGACAACTTGTTGATGATTATAGTACTTGTTGTTGCTACATGTTGAGTTTATAGATGATTTATAATATTACTTGATATATATTATCTTCTATTTTTAGTTGGCCGATGATATCTACTCAGTACTTGTGGTTGTACTGACCCCCTACTTTTATGTTTTCTTCTTTGTTATTTGTGTAATGCAGCAAACGTTCCGTCAACTTCAACTCAACAGTAATTCAAGCCAGTCTTCACTACCTTCGGAAATTCAGGGTGAGCTAATGCGTCTAGCTTGGACTGGGTCTTCTTCTTCAAGTCTTGATGCCTTGAACTTCCGGCATGGACTAGCTTTTATTTGTTTTAGCTTCTTAGACGTTTTTAGTTTAGTAATTTGAGGATAGATGTTCTTGTGATGATGACTTCCAGATTTTGGGGATAATAATAATAGTTTTGAATTGTTTTTATGAATGAGTTAAGTCTTCCGCATTACTTTCTGTCGATATTATATTGAAATGTTAAGGTTTAGATTGGTTGGTTCGCTCACATAGGAGGGTAAATGTGGGTGCCAATCGCGGCCCGGTTTTGGGACGTGACAAGGAATTGTGTCATGTGATTGGGAGTTTTATGGGTGTGTGGGTTGTGGATGAGATAGTAGAAGTAAAATGGGTAAAGGTGGCAGTAATTTGTAGAGAAAGTGGGGGATGAGGGTAGATTATTATTATTTACTTGTTTTTTATAATATAATATAATATAATAAATATAATATAATATAATATAATATAATATAATATTAGATTAGTTAGTTATTATATTTAAAACTAACAAAAATTGAGTAGCTAATAATAAATTATAATAAGATATACTAGCTTATGTAGTAAACTAAAATTAAAATAAAACATATATTTCGTGTTATTTTCAAATATTTTAAAATAAACTTATTAAAATAAGATAAAATTGAAATATCTAACGTTGGTCAACGGAACAAAACCGGTTCACTAGATCGGAAAGAACCGTTACCGGACTGGAGCGGGACGCGTTGACCAGTACGTTGATCGGTATCGGGATGAACCGGATCAGAATTATCGGGATGACTAATCAGTTCCGTTCCTTTCCAGTATATACCGGGATGGAATCGGAACGAACCGGAATGAAACAGGACGAGATAAACGGGACGATATTTTTTGGGATTACGAAAATATGATTTTTTTTTTTATTTTCCTAAGTTTAAATTAATAGTTTTTAAATTTATAGTCTTATTTTTTACTAAAATTTATTTTAAAGATATTTTTCAAATTTTTTTTGTTATTAAGTTTGCAAGTAAAGTCTAATCAAGTTTTCAAAATTTAAATCCTTTGAAGTCTATACTTTATAAGTTATTACTTATTATTCATTAATATTTATTTTGTAAGTTATATTTATTACTTGTGTCTTGTAAATTATAAATAAATAAAATTTATTTTAAAAAAATTAAATTAAAATAAGGATAAAACATTTACAAAAATTAAAAAATATTAATTTAATTTATTTAAATTTGTAATTTAAAACTATTAGTTGTCACGACCCAAATCGGGGACGCGACTGGCACCCACATTTACCCTCCTATGTGAGCGAACCAACCAAACTAACCCTTAACATTTCAATATAATATCGACAGAAGTAATGCGGAAGACTTAACTCATTAATAAAAACAAATCAATAACTATTATTATCCCCAAAATCTGGAAGTCATCAACACAAGAACATCTATGATCAAATTACTATCTAAGAATGTCTAAGAAGCTAAAAATACATAAGAAGCTAGTCCATGCCGGAAGTCAAGGCATCAAGACTTGAAGAAGAAGATCCAGTCCAAGCTAGAAGCATTAGCTCACCCTGAGATCCGGTATGACGAAGACTGGCTGGAAATACTGTTGAGTTGAAGTTGACGGAACGTTTGCTGCATTACACAAATAACAAAGAAGAAAACATAAAAGTAGGGGGTCAGTACAACCACAAGTACTGAGTAGATATCATCGGCCAACTCAAAATAGAAGACAATATATATCAAGTAATATTATAATCAACTATAAACTCAACATGTAGCAACAACAAGTATTATAATCATCAATAATACCATCAAGTTCATCCATGAGGGCTCAAGCCTCATTGCCACACTCATTTGGGGATTAAGTTCATTATGTTGAGTATATTATCATCTTTCAAGATTCATTATCTTTCTTCCTCTTGTGTCGGTACGTGACACTCCGATCCCCTACCACTATGTGTCGGTACGTGACACTCCGATCCCCCTAATTCTACGTGTCGGTTCGTGACACCCGATCCCCTATATGTGTCGGTACGTGACACTCCGATCCCCTATATGTGTCGGAACGTGACACTCCGATCCCCTACATGTGTCGGTACGTGACACTCCGATCCCCTAATTCTACGTGTCGGTTCGTGAAACCCGTCCCACTAATACTATGTGTCGGAACGTGACACTCCGATCCACTAATACTATGTGTCGGAACGTGACACTCCGATCCATTAATCTCATTCTATCCATTCATCAAGCCTTCTCTATACCAAGGCATCACCAATCCCCTTACTTTAATTCATCAAACCTTCTTTTATACCAAGGCATCATCATTAATATCATAGATTAAAGTTTCTTTCAAGATTTGGGATTCAATGGTTTTCATCATGCTTGTTTTATCAAAATCACATAATCATATTCATGCAAGCATACAATTAAGCATATAGACAGGTTTACAATACTACCAATACATATCATGCGCTACTAAGAGTCTACTACGAATAGCATGAAAACCATAACCTACCTCCACCGAAGAATTGGAATCAACAAGCAATTTCCCAAGCTTTGATATTCTCCTCAAAGCTTTCTTCTTCTCGTTCAATCTCCCTCAATTCGTTTCTCTTTTCCTCTCTTGTTCTTTCTCTTTTGTTTTCTTTATTCAAACCCCTCTTCTTTACCCTAATTAAAAGTATAATTAAGTGTAAAGGAGGACAATAAAACCCACTAATTAACTTAAGGTTACCTCTTTTAACCCCCAAGTAATTAGACTTATTAATATTAACCCTCAATCTTTATAATTAGGAAAGAATAGTCCAAAACGACCCTTAAAACGTGTAGAGGAATCCTATTCTGCCTGGGATTTGCGCAACCTGTGACGGGCGTCGTGCCTGCGATGGTCCGTCACGCAGGTCGTCGCAGCCTCCCAAATTCCAGGTGAGCTGTGACGGCCCGTCACACCAGTGACGGTCCGTCCTGCACCTCCGTCCTAACGGTCAGAAACTCGTTTCTTGTACCAAATTCTCAAAAGTTTGAAGTGTTTTGCAACGGAAACTCACGACGGTTCGTTGTGGATGTGACGGCACGTCCTGCAGGTCCGTCACAATTTACAGAGAGTCGATTTTTAGTATCCAATTTCAGAATTCTAAGTATGCTGAAATGATGCACCCTCGACGGGCCGTCGTGCCTGTGACGGTCCGTCGTAGTGCCCGTAGTCTTGGCCAGTTTTTCCAGAAATAAAATCTGCTGCTCAAAACGACTGAACAGGTCGTTACAATAGATACCAATTTACCCATCGTTCGTCCCTGAACGATCAAAAGAAGAAAAACAATGGCGAAAAGGAGTACCTGAATCTGTAAACAGATGTGGGTATTTTTCTTGCATATCTGCCTCCTTCTCCCAAGTAGCCTCTTCAATCGGTCGATTCTTCCATTGAACTTTGATGGATGCAATCTCTCTCGTCCTCAACTTGCGAACTTCTCTATCTAACATAGCAACCGGTTCCTCTTCATAAGTCAAGTTCTCATCCAACAAAACTGAATCCCAACGGATAATGTAGTCTCCATCTCCGTGGTATCTCTTCAATATGGACACGTGAAACACCGGATGCACTCCGGACAGCCCTGGGGGCAAGGCTAATTCATAAGCCACCTCCCCTATTCACTTAAGCACTTCAAATGGTCCAATATACCTTGGACTTAACTTACCTCTTTTACCAAACCGCATCACCCCTTTCATGGGTGAAACCTTCAACAAGACTTGTTCACCTTCCATGAACTCCAAGTCTCTAACCTACCGGTCTGCATACTCCTTTTGTCTACTTTGCGCCGCTAGAAGCTTTTCTTGAATGCGCTTCACCTTATCTAACGAATCCCTCAAGAGGTCAGTACCCCAAGGTCTAACCTCAAATGCATCAAACCACCCAATGGGAGATCTACACCTCCTCCTATACAATGCTTCAAATGGGGCCATATCAATACTGGAGTGATAGCTATTATTGTATGAAAACTCTGCCAAAGGTAAGAAGCTATCCCAATGGCCACCAAACTCTATCACACATGCACGAAGCATATCCTCCAACACTTGAATCGTTCGCTCAGACTGACCATCGGTCTGAGGGTGGAATGCGGTGCTAAGGTCCAACCTAGTACCCAATTCGGCATGCAATGTTTTCCAAAACTTAGAAGTAAACTGCGTACCTCTATCTGATATGATGGATAGTGGAACCCCATGCAATCGAACGATTTCCGAGATGTAGATTTTGGCTAACTTCTCTGCATTGTAAGTCACCTTGACCGGAATAAAATGAGCAGACTTAGTTAACCTATCAACAATCACCCAAATGGAGTCATATTTACCCATTGTCTTTGGAAGACCAACCACAAAGTCCATTGCGATTCTCTCCCACTTCCATTCACGAATGGGCATTCTCTGAAGTGTTCCTCCAGGCCTCTGGTGTTCATACTTTACTTGTTGACAGTTTGGACATTTGGCAATAAAGTCAACAATATCGCGCTTCATTCTACTCCACCAGAAGTGTTGCTTTAGGTCGCGATACATCTTGGTTGCACCAGGATGTATAGAATATCCGGAACTATGAGCCTCTGTCAGAATAGTGGTGATCAAATCACCGATGCGGGGTACACATACCCTTCCCTTAATCCTCAAAACACCTTCCTCATCGATTGTTGCTTCTTTAGCCTCTTCTTGCAACACTTTATCTCGAATCCGGATCAATTTCTCATCGTCAAACTGCTTCCCCTTAATCTTGTCAAGGAAGGAGGATCTTGCCTCCACACAAGCTAACAATCCTCCCTTCTCATTTACTTCTAACCTCATGAGGTCATTAGCCAAAATCTGCACTTCTCTAGCCAATGGGCGTCTAGAAGCTTGCAGATGAGCTAGACTTCCCATGCTTCCGGCCTTTCTACTCAAGGCATCTGCTACAACGTTCGCCTTCCCCGGATGATACAAGATAGTGATATCGTAGTCCTTCAGTAGTTCCATCCATCTCCTTTAGCTCAAGTTCAAATCTTTCTGAGTAAAGACATACTGTAGACTACGATGATCCGTATAGATTTCACACTTAACCCCATATAAGTAATGCCTCCATTGTTTCAATGCAAACACTACCGCGGCCAATTCCAAGTTATGAGTTGGATAGTTACGTTCATGCACTTTTAATTGTCTTGAAGCATAAGCAATCACGTTCTTCTCTTGCATTAGCACTGCACCCAAACCCGAATAGGATGCATCACAATAGACAATGAAATTCTTACCCTCTACCGGCAAGGTGAGGATAGGTGCAGTAGTCAACAAAGTCTTGAGTTTCTGAAAGCTTTCTTCGCACTCATCCGACCATACAAATGGAACATTCTGCTTAGTCAAGTTCGTCAATTGGGAAGCAATAGAAGAGAATCCCTTAACAAATCGGCGGTAGTAGCTAGCTAACCCAACAAAACTTCTTATTTCTGACACATTAGTGGGTCTTACCCAATTCTTCACTGTTTCAATCTTAGAAGGATCTACCATCACTCCTTCCTTAGAAACTACATGCCCCAAGAAGGACACGACATCTAGCCAAAACTCACACTTAGAGAACTTGGCATAAAGCTTTTTCTCCCTCAACATTTCCACACAATCCTCAAATGCTCCTCATGTTCCTCCCTACTTTTAGAATATACCAGTATATCATCTATAAATACGATCAAAGAGATCCAAATACGGCTTAAATATCCCATTCATCAAGCTCATGAAAGCAGCGGGGGCATTTGTAAGACCAAAGGACATCACCACAAATTCATAATGCCCATACCTAGTCCGAAAAACGGTCTTTGGCACATCCGTTGCCCGTATTTTCAATTGATGATAACCGGATCTCAAGTCGATCTTCGAGATGACACAAGCACCTTGTAGTTGATCGAATAAGTCATCAATGCGAGGAAGAAGATATTTGTTCTTAATAGTTACCTTGTTCAACTGCCGGTAATCTATGCACATTCCAAAACTCCCATCCTTCTTCTTCACAAACAAAACTGGAGCACCCCAAGGAGATGCACTTGGTCTAATGAAGCCCTTGCTCAACAACTCTTGAAGTTGTGCCTTTAACTCTCTTAACTCCGTGGGAGCCATTCTATAAGGGGGTATAGAAATGGGGCGAGTGCCCGGTTCAAGATCGATACAGAAGTCAATGTCCCTATCTGGTGGCATACCGGAAGATCTGCAGGGAACACATCCAAAAACTCGCGTACTACCGAAACCGACTCAATCGAAGGTACTTGGGTAGTGTCATCCTTGAGATGGGCCAAGAAAGCTAACACCCTTTACTCACCATTTTCTTAGCACGAAGAAAGGATATGATACGCACCGGATTGGAAGTGTAGTCACCCTCCCACACTAACGGATCTGTCCCAGGCTTGGCTAACGTCACAGTTTTAGCATTACAATCCAAAATCGCAAAATTCGGAGAAAGCCAAGTCATACCCAGAATTACATCAAAGTCACCCATTTCTAAAATAACCAAATCTACATACGTGTTACTCCCCACAAAATTCACCAAACAAGACCTATATACTTTTTCGACTATCACAGACTCAGCCACCGGAGTAGAAACATGAATAGGCATGTCAAGTAATTCACAATGTAAATTTAGACCATTAGCAAATGAGGAAGATACATATGAAAACGTGGATCCAGGGTCAAATAATACAGATGACATGCATTCACAAACCAAAAGATTACCTGTGATAACAACATCAGACGCCTCTGCTTCAGACCTCCCAGGGAAAGCGTAACAATGAGCCCCATTACTTGTCTGTCCGTTGCCCCTACCATGTTGTGTTGTAGTGGCTCCAGTTTGCCCATCACCTCTGCCGTTGTGGTGACCACCATTACCTCGGCCACCACGTCCTCCAGAAAAGCGGCCTCTACCATGACCACCTCTACCTCTAGCTATTGGGGGTCTGTAACTCTGTTTTGGACAATTCCTCCTAATATGTCCAATCTCCCCACATCCATAACATTCTCTGGAGTCAGGCATAGGTCTCTCGGAGTAGTGTTGACCGTTCTGAGGTGGACCCCCAACTACAGTCTGTAGTGAAGACTGAATTGGTCGACTTGAGTAACCTCCGGAGCTCTGTCCTCTAGAGTAAGAACCATTAAACTCACCACCCCTTCGAAACCTTTTTGATGTCGATGTCGTGGTGAAGTCATCTGGCTTCACTCCTTCCACTTCTATCACAAAGTCTACCACCTCTTGGAAGGATGTTGCCGTAGCCGCTACCTGTAGGGATGAAATCCGCAATTCTGATCTCAACCCCTTCACAAAACGGCGGATCCGTTCTTGTGGACTGAAACAAAGTTGGGTGGCATACCTAGATAATGCGCAGAATTTAGCCTCATATGCATTAACCGTCATCCTTCCTTGCTCAAGACTCAAGAACTCATCCCTTTTTCTATCTCTCAAAGTCCTTGGGATATACTTCTCCATAAACAGGGTAGAGAAGGATGCCCAAGTCATGGGTGTGGCCTCTGTCGGTTGACAGTCGACATGTGATCGCCACCACATTTTGGCGTTCCCTTGAAACTGATAGCTTACGAACTCAACGCCAAACCGTTCTACTATTCCCATCTTGTGTAGTAGCTCATGACAATCAACCAGAAAATCATAAGCATCTTCAGATTCTGCACCCTTGAAGACTGGAGGTTTCAATTTCAAGAACTTACTGAAAAGTTCGTGTTGATCGTTTGTCATTATAGGCCCAGTAGTCAGACGTGGAAATGTGCCTATCCCCAATGTTGCATCCATGCGGGGAGCCATAGTAGCCGCATGTCGTATCTCTGAAACCGGGGGTGTTGGTGCAGAAACCACGGAAGTGCCTGACCCTGATCAGATAATCCGCTAAGATAAGCAAGTACTTGGTTGATCATCTCTGGGGTAGGTTGGGGTGGCAATCCCTCATGTTGCACTTGTTCATTCTCCCCTTCCTCACCCTCTCTTATCACATCCTCGGTCGGTGGAGGAGTCACCGCCCTATCAGATGGGCTAGGGGCTCGTCCTCTCCCTCTAGAGGACGTCCTCCCACGACCTCTCCACGGCCTCTTGCCGCTGTTCTTCCTCGAGCCACAGCCCCAGTGGCTGGCTCAGTCGTTTCTTGTCTTTCCGTTGCTGCTGCTGGTGCGGTCGTTGCTCTAGTTCTAACCATCTGCGAAATAGAGTGAAGATGGTCAGATACCAATTTGTATCACCTAAATACCAATTGGACTCAAGTAGTAGCACGAAAGAAAGAATGAAAGAATGGAATTTTCCTAAAGTCTTATAGCCTCTCAAAGAAAAGTAAAGGCGTCCCCCTACCGTTCCTTAAAACTCTACTAGACCTGTTCTTGTGTGATGAGACCAACGAACCTAACGCTCTGATACCAAGTTTGTCACGACCCAAATCGGGGACGCGACTGGCACCCATATTTACCCTCCTATGTGAGCGAACCAACCAAACTAACCCTTATCATTTCAATATAATATCGACAGAAGTAATGTGGAAGACTTAACTCATTAATAAAAACAAATCAATAACTATTATTATCCCCAAAATCTGGAAGTCATCAACACAAGAACATCTATGATCAAATTACTATCTAAGAATGTCTAAGAAGCTAAAAATACATAAGAAGCTAGTCCATGCCGGAAGTCAAGGCATTAAGACTTGAAGAAGAAGATCCAGTCCAAGCTAGAAGCATTAGCTCACCCTGAGATCCGGTATGACGAAGACTGGCTGGAATTACTGTTGAGTTGAAGTTGACGGAACGTTTGCTGCATTACACAAATAACAAAGAAGAAAACATAAAAGTAGGGGGTCAGTACAACCACAAGTACTGAGTAGATATCATCGGCCAACTCAAAATAGAAGACAATATATATCAAGTAATATTATAAATCAACTATAAACTCAACATGTAGCAACAACAAGTATTATAATCATCAATAAATACCATCAAGTTAGTCCATGAGGGCTCAAGCCTCATTGCCACACTCATATGGGGATTAAGTTCATTATGTTGAGTATATTATCATCTTTCAAGATTCATTATCTTTCTTCCTCTTGTGTCGGTACGTGACACTCCGATCCCCTACCACTATGTGTCGGTACGTGACACTCCGATCCCCCTAATTCTACGTGTCGGTTCGTGACACCCGATCCCCTATATGTGTCGGTATGTGACACTCCGATCCCCTATATGTGTCGGAACGTGACACTCCGATCCCCTACATGTGTCGGTACGTGACACTCCGATCCCCTAATTCTACGTGTCGGTTCGTGACACCCGTCCCACTAATACTATGTGTCGGAACGTGACACTCCGATCCACTAATACTATGTGTCGGAACGTGACACTCCGATCCATTAATCTCATTCTATCCGTTCATCAAGCCTTCTCTATACCAAGGCATCACCAATCCCCTTACTTTAATTCATCAAACCTTCTTTTATACCAAGGCATCATCATTAATATCATAGATTAAAGTTTCTTTCAAGATTTGGGATTCAATGGTTTTCATCATGCTTGTTTTATCAAAATCACATAATCATATTCATGCAAGCATACAATTAAGCATATAGACAGGTTTACAATACTACCAATACATATCATGCGCTATTAAGAGTCTACTACGAATAGCATAAAAACCATAACCTACCTCCACCAAAGAATTGGAATCAACAAGCAATTTCCCAAGCTTTGATATTCTCCTCAAAGCTTTCTTCTTCTCGTTCAATCTCCCTCAATTCGTTTCTCTTTTCTCTCTCTTGTTCTTTCTCTTTTGTTTTCTTTATTCAAACCCTCCTTCTTTTTACCCTAATTAAAAGTATAATTAAGTGTAAAGGAGGACAATAAAACCCACTAATTAACTTAAGGTTACCTCTTTTAACCCCCAAGTAATTAGACTTATTAATATTAACCCTCAATCTTTATAATTAAGGAAAGAATAGTCCAAAACGACCCTTAAAACGTGTAGAGGAATCCTATTCTGCCTGGGATTTGCGCAACCTGTGACGGGCCGTCGTGCCTGCGATGGTCCGTCACGCAGGTCGTCGCAGCCTCCCAAATTCCAGGTGAGCTGTGACGGCCCGTCACACCAGTGACGGTCCGTCCTGCACCTCCGTCCTGACGGTCAGAAACTCGTTTCTTGTACCAAATTCTCAAAAGTTTGAAGTGTTTTGCAACGGAAACTCACGACGGTTCGTCATGGATGTGACGGCACGTCCTGCAGGTCCGTCACAATTTACAGAGAGTCGATTTTTAGTATCCAATTTCAGAATTCTAAGTATGCTGAAACGATGCACCCTCGACGGGTTGTCGTGCCTGTGACGGTCCGTCGTAGTGCCCGTAGTCTTGGCCAGTTTTTCCAGAAATAAAATTTGCTGCTCAAAACGACTGAACAGGTCGTTACATTAGTAGAGTACATAGTTTACGCAGCCACCTTCTAGGAAGGGTTCTGTTTCAACTAAGTCACGAATGTAATACTAATAGTTGTATAGTCCTGTAAATCCTCTTTCTAACTCAACTATAGATTGATTGTATAATCAACTTCTGGTCTTGGTAAAGCTCGTTGACGATCTTGAAGTTCGATGCCATCATCACTACCACATCCAATAGTTGAATCTATGAAAAGTTCAAATTGACAATCTAACTTTGGAAGACCTTGATTTCTACGCTCAACATTTATTGAGTCTCTAAATAACACTGATATCTCCAAGCTGTCTTCTGCTAACAAATATTTGTGGTCTCTAATTTGAAATTTTGCCGCGCTGAAAGCTGTTTCCGAAGCTACTGATGATCCTTGAATTGCAATCACATCCTTCACCATTCTATTAAGTTTTGAAAATTGAGTTTCACGATTTCTCCACCAGTTCAATAGTTGCGGTATACCTTCATACTTTGTAATATCATTCGAACCCAGTTCAAGATATTTAACAAATTCACATTTATTAGAAGAGTCAAGACCAAGTTTATGTTTCACTCGTCCGTGAGCACCTACTTATTCATAGACATTTGAGGATTTTCAACATTATCTAAGAAAGAATGTTTATTATACATTTCTTTAGCAAAGAATTTTATACTATTTTGACATGTTACCAAATCAGGTTCTTCTTCATGTTGAATATCTAAATTCTGATAATACATTCAACTAAAGATTTTGCACCATATTCTTTATATTCGGGGTTGAAAAGAATTATAGTTAAATAAATTTGAGGGATAGGAAAAAAATATTTCTTAAATTTTGTAATCATAACTTCAATAGCAGAGGTAAATAAAGCATTTGTTTTATATTCAGAAAAGATAGATGAAATCTCACATATGTGTATTAAAATTTCAGAAATAGTCGGATAATATATTCCAGAAAAAAAATTAGTAGCATCATAAAATGATTTCAAAAATATTCTAAGTTCATTTACTTCATTCCAATCCCTATCATTAAGTTTTAACTCAGGATAAGCATTATAATTATTAAATAGCGTAGTAATAGGTTGCCTATATGCATAAGAAACTTCAAGCATATCATAAAAGGAATTCCCTCTAGTTTTTACATGCTTCGGAACTTTTCTAAACGAAAGTTTAAATGCATTACAAAGTTCTTTAAATTGATTAATTCTACTGCTACTATTCATATGAAAAATGTAAAAACAAGCATTATCAATTTTATCACAACTATTTTCAAATAATTTCACACCGTCACTAACAACCAAATTTAATATATGCGTGGCACATCTAACATGAAAAGCATATTTACTAATAGGACAAAGTCTAGGTTCTAGAATATTAATAGCATTTAAATTAGCAGAAGCATTATCTAAATTAATAATGACGACTTTATCACAAAGACCGAAAAAATCTAAAATTTTCAACACAGTAGTAGCAATATAAATTTCGGTTTTTTTCTTTTGACAAATTTTATAACCAATAATTGTTTTTTGTAAATTCCAATAATAATCGATCCAATGCCCAGTAAAAGTTAAATAATCAAATCCATTAGGACTACGACCCATATCAGTAGTAATAGCAACTCTACAATCCATTAGTTCAAAATAGGCACGTAAATATTGACAATGTTTTTCTTGAAATTCAAAATTATCTCTTTTTACCATGCTTCTTGATAAACCTTTATAACTAGGATTATATGTTTCATGAAGATATGCAATAAAACCTGGATGTTCTCCAAAACTAAAAGGTAAACCACAAACAACAATCATTTTAGCAAAGTTTTCACGATCACGGTCCTTGTTATAGGTTTGATGTGCAAGAGGACCTCATGGGTTCGAAGTATTTAATTCACTTTGAGCCATATTTGATCCTCTAGCTGATGCTTCAACACTACAATTTTCAACAACCTCAATAGAAGACATATATGTAAACCACTCTTTACTATGCTTGTCAATCAAATGTTTTTTTAGTCCCCCCGTTGAACCTCCAGTTCCACCAGATGTATATTTAAAATGTTGTTTACAAATTATTACATATACTAAAAAAATTTCTTCATTCAAATAACAAAATTTCCACACATGTGATTTTAAAGAACGTTGTACCTTGGTCTTACCTCTAGTTGGAATAATAGGGGGACGAGTAGTTCCAACCGGAGGTGGAAATCCAGTACCTACACTATTGAGGTCGAGGCTAGTCGGTGTATCATCTAAATCTACTTCTTCATCTAAATTTTATTGTTCATTCATTTCCACTTCTTCATTTTCTTGATTAATACCATAATGTCTTTCATAGAATTCATAGGGAATCATAGGAGTATCCGAATTAATATTTATAAGACCAGGACAGAAAACTAGTTTCATTCACATGCGTAAATTCATCCGTATTCATTTTAACAAGAGGAATTTTAGATTTAGAAGAACTAGAACCTTTATTAGTTTTTTTAACTAATTTTTTTACTGATTCTACTAGACCTTTTTTGCTTCTACTTTTTTTAGAAGACTCCATAATATAAATTATAAATTACAAAATACAAAACTTAACAAGAGTAATAATATAATAAGAACAACTTACAAGCTACAAAAAATAAATAAATAAAATAAATATAAAATTAGAGAGTGAAATGAAGTTACCAAACGTTTGTGTAAGAAAAACTGATTATAATAAAAATTAAAATATTGATGTTGAAACTTGAAATTTGAAGAAGATTCCTCCTCCGAAATACACCAAATGACCAAATCACCAAATGATATTAAGAATTTAGAACTTGAATTGAATGTTGAAAATTTGAAATTCAATAATCTATAATCCGCAATCGCTAAAACGTAGAAATATGAATGGAAATATATATTCTCTCAAACTTATGTATGTATATATAGTTTTTAGAAATCAATTATGATTTATAAAACCAAAAAAAGTATCCATTTTAATACTTCCATTTTAAAACGACCGTTGAAAAAAGGGAAGGAAAATGGGGGGTTGGATTGACAAAGGGGGTTGCGGCTTTGATAAAGCTGCAGGGCAGCAGGGGCAGCCGGGCAGGTCAGGGACCCAGGGGTCAGGCAGCGCATCTTTTAATAAAGCGACCGCCTGCCAAGTGTTAGGGAAGGGGAGGGTGTGGTGGGTAATGAATTTTAATATATAGAATATATATAAAATATAATATATAAGATATAATTTATATAAAATATGAAATATATAAAATATAAATTATATAAAATATAAAAAAAATTAATATATATTAAGTAAACCGGACGTAAACCGGAACGGACCAGATCGGAACCGGGATGAACCGATATCGGTACACCGATATGAAACCACGATTCCATTCCATTCCGTGTACCAGTTCAGACTATCAAGTACCGTCCCGTCCTGTATGCAACCAAAATGGGACAAACCAGAACTGTATCGATACGTTCCATTCCGTCGCCCAGTCTTAATCTAACTTAGACATAAAAGAAATATTTAAGGAATAAAAAAATAGTGTAAACTTTTATGTTCAGTCAAAAATTATGTGTCTACCTTTGGAAGGATCCAATTCTATTCCCCTTCTACTGAAAATAAATCCTACAAGTTTTCCACATAGAACCCAAATACACATTTTGCTAGATTAAGCTTGAGATCATATTTTCCCATTCTTTACAAGACTTTTCTCAAATCTTGCATATGGTCAGCTTGTTTGGTTATTATGTCATCAACGTATACTTCAATTATGTATATATCATATCACAAAACATGGTAGTCATAGCTCTTATGTAAGTTGCCCCAGAATTTTTAAGACCAAATGTCATGTCCCTGTAGCAATAAGTCCCCCATGGAGTGGTGAAAGCAGTTTTATTAGCATCCTTTTCATCAATTAAGGTTTATGAACCCAAAATAACAGTCCACAATAGATTGAATCTCATATTTAGCACAATTATCAACTAGAATGTGGATATTTGGCAAGGGAAATTTGTCCTTTGGACTAGCCTTGTACAAATCTTGATAGTTAACACAAACTCTTATCTTTCCATCCATTTTTGGCAAAGGAACAACATTTGTCAACCAAGTAGTGTAACGAATGGCTTGGATCACATTTGCATTTAGTTGCTTCATGATTTCTTCCTATATCTTTTCACTCATGTTTTGTTTGAATTTCTTTCTTTTATGTTAGACGAACAACTAAATCAACACTCAAACATGGCATGTCATCATAAGGCCAAGCAAACACATCTTTGTACTCAAACAAAAGTTGTATATGGCATCCCTAATTTCCTGATTGATATGAAGACTTATTTTTATTTCTTTAACTTTCTCAGTACATCCCTTGATTGTCTCTATTTCACTAAGATTAGGCTTATGTTTGTTGTCAAACTGTTCCACTTCCCTACTAATTTTTCTAAAAGCCTCTTCTTCATTATATTCAACCTCTTGACTTGGTGATTCAATAATAAACAATTCTTTGAAATCTAGAAGCGAATTCCGTATGCATGTCATGTTATCAAAGGGGGCATTTAAAAAACTGAAAAATAGAGAATAAGAATTAGGGGAGGGAAAAGACAAAATTTACTATGAAACTGGGATTTCATTCTATTGAAATTGAAAAAGGAATAGAACTATAGAAGGGTTGATACTAATACAAAATACTTTGAAATATTCGGATCACAACCCTGACAACGACAAAAAACAAAAGACTAGCAAAACAAACTACCAAGACTCCTTCCTTATCGGGAAAGGACTGGCTTCCCAATTGCTTAGCTCAGCACCTGAGCCCACACTGCACATCGGCATGACTTGTACCTTCACCAACTTGGACCATGTTTACTTCACAAAAAAACTTATTGAGATCCTTAATAACCTCTTCAATGTCATCATGAGTAAAGGAAGCTTTCATTTCTGGGCCCTGAGACTGGATAAAAGAATGAGAAATATAGGGAATCGGTTCTGGCAGCGCCCAATCAGTCCTTTTGTGCTTCTTAGCCTAACCTTTAAATCTCTTATTTTGTTTGTATACGAAGCCAGAGGTGTCTTGGTTTCCTAAGAGATTAACGGGATCCACGATTCCTTGCAAACATAGTCCGAAACCTTGACCGGGTTGATAACCATATTTGAGCATTGACGTTGCTACCACTGAAGAGGAAGAAGAGAGATGTGGTTGGATGATAGGGTCTCCTTCTTTAAATTGATCGAATGATATGGCATCAATGTATGGAATGGATGGATCTCTATAAATAGGTGAATCATTTTCCTCATGCACAATGATTTCCTGATAGTTGTTTTAAAAATTAACAACTTGATGCAAAGTTGATGGCATTGCCCGGGCCATGTGGATCTATGTCCTTCCCAGTAGAAAATTATATGATGTCTCAGTATCGATTACTTGGAACACAATCATAAAGTACACTGGTCCAATTGTCATCTTTAACTTGATTTCACCAATAGTATCCCTCCATGAGCCGTCATAATCTCGAACAAATACATTGCTGGGGAAAATTATGTCAGGGTTAACTTTCAAGGTTTTCATCATATAAAAAGAAGACATATGTCTACTCCTGATCCCTCTATGGGCAACTCATCATTAGTTAAAATGATGGTGTTTAACTCAAATACGCGCTTGGCCATTTTCTCTAACAGATTAATTGTGGTCTCCTTCGGCACATGTGCTTCATTCAAAATCTTATAACACATGCCGATGTTCTTTTGAGTGCAAGAGTAGAGACAATAGTGAAATCTGCGTAGTGGTCTTCTTCATGTTTTCCATAACAGGGTAACCTAAGACCTTAATCTTTTTTAGAATATCTTCTGATTCTTCCTCATTTTCTGCTTTCTTCGGTGGTACTTCAATATTTTGATTCATCTTCTCTTTTCTTAATTCTTCTGGAGGATAACATATTCCGGATCATGTCAACCCTCCTGATTCATTAACCTCTTCGACAATCTCTTTTCCTCGATAAACCACTACAGTTTTGTTATAGTTCCAAGGGACAACTTTTGAATCAGTTACCTAACATTGTTGGATGGTCTTAACAAAGATATGCTCTTTCAACTTTGTCAAGAAGCTTTGGTCTTGTTGTGTTAATGAAAAGCCTTTTGATAAATACAACTTCGAAATACCCGCTCAAACTTCAATCCCCTTTGAAACACCCGGAACACACAAGACTTTGGTGTTAAGATTGACAACTTCCACTTACAGATTGTCACGCTCCAAGCTACCTCCGAGACGCGGACACGAAACCTAGAACCACAAGTGATCCCAAGCTAACCCTACTGGCATGATCATGAGCATACTAAAGATAATAAACTGTTGTAGAAGCTAAATCATACTTAAAATGAAAAGATGGGGAATACCCATATTCAATAACTGAGATATTTGAAAACAATGAGTTTAATACAAAGAAATATTAACTCAATAGTAAACTGAATCTAACTATTTCTGAAAATAGCCTCTAAACTGGAATAGAAATACTGGGACAAGCCCCATCTAAATCTAGCAAAAACTAAAACTAAATGACTAAAGACTAAAATGAAACTCATGACCGTTGTCTTCGGAGAATGAGCACTCACCACTGAATCTGCTGAAATGGAGATCGGGAAATTGATCTATGCGTGATCTGGATGCTGAGAACCTTGACCTACATCACGAGAAGATGTGGCGCACGTATGCGTCAGTACTTGAAAGGTACTGAGCATGTAGGATAGAGTAAAGCTGAAATAAATTATAACTGAACAAGCACAAAAACAAGTATAATAATCTGAACATGATGTGCTAATTTCTAAGCTAACTGGATGCGATAACCAATTTATAACATGCTGAAACTGAATACTGTATATACTGATAAATGGTCAATGCAGAGAGTCTGACTGAACTGTAGTAGCTACTAATAACCGATAATAAAATCACATGAGTTAAATGTGGAGTGTGGTGCATACGGCCCATCGAGAGGGCCCAATATACCCGGCCAAAGGTATAAAGGCATGCTGGCATGATCACTAAACTGATTGCCCATAGAGGGGACTTACAACCTACTTGGCCAGTAGTTCTGGAACTATAGGGTACGGCAAACCCTAGTCCAACTCGGTATTATTCTACTCCCAATGAAATCTATAAATTAACTTATTATATCTGAATTTTTGTAAATACTGGATAGCTCAAAAGTGAACATGCAAACTGAGAATGCAACAATTAATCTGGTAATTATGCATTTATAATTGAGGCATGTATATCTGAAGTGTCTGAAATATATGACCTAGCGTGTGTAATTCAAGAACTAAAGAAATACAAAGCTAGGGTTCTTAAATTCATGTGATAATTTGAGTAATAACATGATATTCTTATTTGGAACATATATTTAATAAATTCATGAAGTTAAATCAAAGTTCTAGAAACCCTAGGTTTAATCATGATAAGAGAATCAAGAACTGACTCAAACTAAGGACCCAATGGGTGAAAGGAACCCACTAGTCAAATCCCACATACCTGCTGATGAAATCAACAGAAAAATACTTAAGTTTCAAGGCTGGAATTGCTGGAGCTTGTGGCGTTCTTGAACTAGGGTTCTTGAGCTTTTTTTTCCTCTCTTGCTTCTAATTTTCTATGTTTTGATTTAATGATTTGACTTGAATATGTTTTAATTATGTTTCTAGGCTTAAACTGACTAAAATCTGATGATTTAGGGTCAAAATGACGTAACCTAGGGTTTAAAAGGAGTGGGAAAGGTCAAAAAAAACCTCTGGAAAGGTTGTTGTCTGGCCTCACGACGGTCAGGACTGATGGTCCGTCGTGCGCCCGACGCCCCGTCATTAGGTCCGTGGTGAGGGCCTGTTCGACAATCCTTTACTAAAATGGTCATAACGTTTTACTCGGAGGTATGATTTTAGCAAGGTAGGTGGTAATGAAAAGATAATTCAATTATCTATCTGTGGGTAGGTCATGGGAGACCTAATTAATTTTGTGCTTAGAGTTATGATCATTTTAATTTGACCCAACTGCATTTCTCTTTAGCTGGCTGCTAATTTTCCACCTACGGTCAGATCTACGGACCGTAAGTCCACCTACGAACCATGCTGGTCATCCATACCTCTTGTAAGAGAGTGGTTGAAGGGATTCTTGATCGACGGTCACGGACTACGGACCGTCGTTTGACCTACGGACCGTAAGTCCGTTCGTCGTCCAAGACTTAACCAATTTTTCTAGGCTGAAATTTTTGAGAGTTTCTGATTCCATCAACGGTTGTGCAGTACGGACCGTGGTTCAGGCTACGGTCCGTCGATGCCACCGTTAGTAGCACCTGCAGATTTTTCTGAAAAACTAATTTTTGGGCTTTTTTGGCTGCGGGGTGTTACATTATCTCCCCCTTGGGAACATTCGTCCTCGAATGAAGACTAAACTAGCTGAAATAGAGGGAGAGAGATGAAAACCCCACTACTAAACACTGAGAACTGAGTTCTGACTGAATTGAGTTCTGGGTACATACAATTACGCTAAAAATGAAAGTACAAACTAAGGGAACATAATTCTACTGAATTTACGCATGAATGACTGTAAAACTGAAGAGGAACAATTACCTCAAATTGGAGTGAAATCAGCAGGAAAAAGGTAAGGATACTTGGTTTTCATGGATGCTTCTGCTTCCCAAGTAGCTCCCTCTACGAATTGACTCCTCCACAAAACCTTGACTGAAGCGACTTCTTTGTTTCTTAACCTTCTAACCTGACGGTCAAGAATCTCAACTGGCACATCCTCATAAGAAAGACTATATTTCATCGCCACACTCTCTAATGGCACTATAGAGGTTGGGTCGCCCACGTACTTCTTCAAAAGTGAGATGTGGAAGACCGGATGCACCGCTTCTAATTTTGCTGGAAACGCTAACTCATATGCCACCTTGCCAATCCTTTTCAAGATCTTGTAAGGGCCTACATATCTAGGACTGATCTTCCCTTTCTTTCCAAATCTCATCACCCCTTTCATAGGTGAGACATTCAGAAAAACCCAATCGTCAACTTGGAACTCTAGTTCCCTTCTCCTTACATCTGCATAAGATTTCTGACGACTTTGGATTGTCTTAAGTCTATCTCTAATGAGTTGCACTGTCTCCATAGCATAAAGGACTGAATCTGGCCCTATCAAAGCTGCTTCACCTACTTCAAACCAACCAACATGAGATCTATATCTACGCCCATATAAAGCCTTATAAGGGGCCAACTGAATGCTGGAATGATCGCTATTATTGTAGGAAAACTCAATAAGAGGAAGGTGATCATCCCAACTACCTTTGAAATCGATCGCACAAGCTCTCAACATATCCTCTAAGGTCTGAAGGGTACGCTCTGCCTGACCATCCATATGTGGATTAAATGTTGTACTAAGGTTAACTTGAGTACCAAGACCTTTTTGAAATGACTTTTAGAAATAAGAGGTAAACTGAGGACCTCTATCTGAGATGATAGAAAAAGGAACCCCGTGCAACATCACAATTTCACTAAGGTAAAGCTTGGCATAGTCCTCTGCCGAATATATAGTCTTGACCACCAAAAAGCGAGAAGACTTAGTCATCCTATCAACTATCACCCAAATTGAGTCATATTGTCTGCGAGTACGAGGTAACCCTGTGATGAAATCCATATTGATCACATCCCACTTCCAAGTAGGAATATCTATCTCTTGAGTCAGACCTCCTGGTTTCTGATGTTCTACCTTGACTTGCTGGCAATTGGGGCACTTACTCACAAAGTCTGCTATATCCCTCTTCATGCCATCCCACCAATACACTTCCAGCAGATCGTGGTACATCTTAGTGGCACTTCGATAAATAGAATACCTAGAATTATGAGCTTCTGCAAGAATATGCCGCCTCAACTCTCCCACATCAAGAACACACAATCTACCTTGGTAGCGAAGTACAACATATCCCCCTTAGGAGAAAACCTCCACTCTCTGATTGTTGACTGCATCCTTTAGTTTAAGCAAGATCGGATCACTCCCTTGCTTCTCCTTAACCTCCACTACAAAGACGATTCTGCCCCATTCTGAACTGTTACACCGCTGTCTGATATGATCATAAGGCGAACTCCCAAGCGAGCAAGCCTATGAACATACTTCACTAGCTCCTTTCTTTTTTCCTCATCTTGGTCTACAATACCCATAGATAATCTACTAAGAGCATCGACCACTACATTCGCCTTTCCATGATGATAATGCACACTTATATCAGAATCCTTAAGGAACTCAAGCCATCTCCTCTGGTGAAGATTCAACTCTTTCTGGGTGAACACATACTAAAGGCTCTTATTATCTGTGAACACATCTACATGAACACCATACAAGTAGTGTCTCCATATCTTGAGTGCAAGCACCACTGCTGCAAGCTCGAGGTCATGAGTTGGATAGTTCTTCTCATTCACCTTAAGATTTCTAGAGGCATAAGATATAACCTTATCTCTTTGCATCAACACACAACCAAGGTCAACTCTGGATGCATCACAATAGATCACATAACCATCTGAACCCTTTGGTAGAGTCAAGACAGGAGTTGTAGTCAATCTAGTTTTCAATTCTGCGAAGCTTTTCTCACAATCATCTGACCATTTAAACTTGACCATCTTCTGAGTCAACCTAGTCAATGGTGAGGCTATGGTTGAAAATCCTTCCACTAACCTTCTGTAATAACCTTCTAGACCTAAGAAACTTCTAATATCTGTAGCAGAGGTAGGTCTGGGCCATTGTTTCACTGCTTCTATCTTTTGAATCTACGCGGATCGCTTTGCTAGACACAATGTGACCAAGGAAAGCAACAGATTGCAACCAAAACTCACATTTACTAAACTTAGCGAATAAATGGCGATCTTTGAGAGTCTGTAGAACAACTCTCAAATGACTTGCATGTTCTTCCTCACTCCTAGAGTAAATGAGGATATCATCAATGAAGACGATAAAGAACAAGTCTAATTACTGTTTGAACACTCTGTTCATCAAATCCATGAAAGCTGCAGGAGCATTGGTTAGTCCAAATGTCATAACAACAAATTCATAATGACCATACCGAGTTCCGAAGGCTATTTTCGGAATGTCACTATCTCTGAATCTGAGCTGATGATATCCCGATCTGAGGTTTATCTTTGAGAAATGACTAGCACCCTGAAGTTGGTCAAACAAGTCATCAATCTTGGGGATGGGATACTTATTCTTGATTGTGACCTTGTTCAATTGTCTATAGTCAATGCACATTCTGAAAGAACCATCTTTCTTCTTTATGAACAATATTGGTGCACCCCATGGTGAAATACTAAGTCTGAGGAAACTCTTATCTAGAAGGTCTTTCAACTTCTCTTTCAATTCCTAAAGCTCTGCTAGAGCCATTCTATAAGGAGGAATAGAAATAGGCTGGGTATCTGGAAGGATATCAATTCTAAAGTCGATTTCTTTTTCGGAAGGGACTGCGGGAAGGTCTTTTGGAAATTCACAGACTACTGGAACTGACTCAAGAGTTGGGATTTCAAGTCTAGAATCCTTAACCTAAACTAGATGATAGAGATAACCCTTATTTATCCTCTTTCTGGCCTTAAAGGTAAGAAATGAACGACCCATAGGCGCTAAGCTACTACCCTTCCATTCTAAGATTGGTTCGTCTGGAAACTGAAAACGAACAATCCAAGTACTACAATCGACTGAGGCATAACATGAATGTAACCAATCCAAGCCTATAATGACATAGAAGGATACCATTTCTAAATCTACTAGATCTGCTGAGGTGACTTTCTAAGATACTGTGACAAGGTAATTTCGCATACCCGTCTAGCTGTAACTGGGTCACCGACTAGAGTAGAGACCGACAAAGGTTCTGAGAGAGTTTCTGGACTAACACTGAATCGGACTGCTATATTGAGTTATAAAAGACAAAGTCATGTCTGTTGTCTTTCCACTGAGTGAACCATATGTGAGTCACATCCTTGAGTTTGTAGGATGCCAATCTCACCTATCACTACACGTTACTAACATCACACCAAATATTTTCTTGACTCTATCAATGAACTTATGTGGGTCATTACCAACTTGGGACCCTAAAAACTTAGGCGGATTCATCCTAAAAAATTCACAAACTCTGGCTCCACTAAACAGTCATTTCTATTAGTAGGTACTAGAACCTATTGATTATTCTGGTTGTTCATACTTTGAGCCAAAAGGTGAAATGTCATTATGAAACTCTACATTTGAACCTCCTTATCTAGTACTAGAGGAACTACGTTAGCATTGCGTGCATTAGCATTCTATACCTAAGCTCTACGAGAAGGCATGATCTTAAGCGCTCAACGTCGAGTTAGAATGGAATTAGATCATACCTTACGCACGATAAGAGTAACAAGAAAGGAAACTTTTCCTAAAAATACTTTGTAGCCTCCCTCTCATTAGATGTGGTGCACTTTACACCCATGAAAAGGACTCTACTTAGTGCGGATTTTTAAGACATCTTAGCACTCTTGAACCTAGTGCTCTGATACCATAATTTGTCACGCCTCGAGCTACCCCCGAGACACAGATACGGAACCTAGGACCACAAGTGATCCCAATCTAACCCTACTGGCATCATCATGAGCATACTAAAGATAATAAACTGTTGCGGAAGCTAAATCATACTTAAAATGAAAAGATAGAGAATACCCATATTATATAACTAAGATATTTGAAAACAATGAGTTTAATACAAAAGAAATATTAACTCAATACTAAGCTGAATCTAACTATGTATAAAAATAGCCTCTAAACAAGACTAAAAATACTGGGACAAGCCCCAACTAAATCTAGCAAAAACTGAAACTAAATGACTAAAGACTAAAATGAAACTCATGCCTGTTGTCCTTGGAGAATGAGGACTCACCACTGAATCTACTGAACTGGATATCGGGAAATCGATCTATGCGTGATCTGGATGCTGAGAACCTGGACCTACATCACGAGAAGATGTAGCGCACGTATGCGTCAGTACTTGAAAGGTACTGAGCATGTAGGATAGAGTAAAGCTAAAATAAAACATAAATGAACAAGCACAAAAAGAAGTATATAATCTGAACGTGATGTGCTAATTTTTGAGCTAACTGGATGTGATGACCAATTTATAACATGCTGAAACTGAATACTGAATATACTGATAAATGGTCAATGCAGAGAGTCTAACTGAACTGTAGGAGCTACTAATAACCGATAATAAAACCATATGAGCTAAATGTGGAATCCGATGTATACGCCCCATCGAGAGGACCCAATATACCCGGTCAAAGGTATAAAGGCATGCTGGCGTGATCACTAAATAGATTACCCACTGAGGGGACTTACAACCTACTTTGCTAGTAGTTCTGCAACTATTGGGTACGCTAAACCCTAGTCCAACTCGGTATTATGCTACTCCCAATGAATTCTGTAAATTAACTAATTATATCTGAATTTTTGTAAATACTGGTTAGCTCAAAACTGAACATGCAAACTGAGAATACAACAATTAATCTGGCAATTATACATTTATAACTGAGGCAAGTGTCTGAAATATATGACCTAGCATGTGTAATTCAAGAACTAAAGAAATACAAAGCTACGATTCTGAAATTCATGCGATAATCTGAATAATAACAGTATAATCTTATTTGGAACATATATTTAATAAATTTATTGAAGTTATATCAAAGTTCTAGAAACCCTAGGTTTAATCGTGATAAGAGAATCAAGAACTTACCAAAACTAAGGACCCAATGGGTGAAAGGAACCCACTAGTGAAATTCCACATACCTGGTGATGAAATCCACATAAAAATACATAAGTTTGTGGGCTGGAACTGCTGGAGCTTGTGGAGTTCTTGAACTAGGATTTTTGAGCTTTTTTCTCCCCTCTTGCTTCTAATTTTCTATGTTTTGATTTAATTATTTGACTTGGATATGTTTTAATTATGTTTCTAGGCTTAAGCTGACTAAAATCTGATGATTTAGGATCAAAACAACGTAACCTAGGGTTTAAACGGAGCGGGAAGGTCAAAATGATCTCTGGGAAGGTTGTTGTCCAACCTCACGACGGCCAAGACTAACGATCCGTCATGCGCTCTTCGCCCAGTCGTTGGGTCCGTCATGAGGGCTTATTCGACAGGATTTTACTAAAATGGGCATAAATTTTTACTCAAAGGTCTGATTTTAAGATAATTCAATTACCTATATGTGGGTAGGTCATGGGAGACCTAATCAATTCTGTGCTAAGAGTTATGATCATTTTATGTTTACCCAACTGCATTTCCCTTTAAATGGCTGCAAATTTTCAACCTACGGACCGTAGGTCCACCTACGAACCATAATGTTCATCCATAGCTCTTGTCATAGAGTGGTTGAAGGGATTCTTGATCGACGGTCACGAACTACGGACCGTCGTTTGACCTACGGACCGTAAGTCCATTCTTCATCCAAGACTTAACCAATTTTTCTAGGCTGAAGTTTTTGAGAGTTTCTGATCCCATCGACGATTGTGTAGGACGTACCGTGGTTCAGGATACGGTCCGTCGATGCCACCGTTGGTAGCACTTGTAGATTTTTCTAAAAAACTAATTTTTGGTCTGTTTTTGCTACGGGGTGTTACACAGATGCAACTGGTTCTAAAATCTTTATCGACTTGTCCTCCTCTCTGATATTTCTAAAGAAGTTTCCCATTTTGCAAAGGAGTTTGTACTCTTAATCATTACAAATCATACTCACTAAGTGGTTTTGATCACGAATTGGGTTATTGGTCATATTGTGAGTGCTTTGATCATCTGCTACACGATGACTCCATAATTTATTAGCTTCTCTATCTCTACCTTAGAGGTCCAACATTTATCAATAATGTGTCTTGGGCCCCTGAATAGTACTCACATCTTTCATTGGCCTAGAAACCTGGAGCATTTGGTTTCAGACGATGTAGTGGGATACACTTAATTACTCATTCTTTCTTAACTTTTGAAACAAGTTGGAGTACGACTCTCCTAATGGAGTGAATTTCCTATTTTGTGCCTGCTTTTTAGCATAATTTTGCATAGGATTTGGGTTATAAGGGACCAGATACGGTGGTCGTTATGGGCGAAGGTTTCTTTGAGTTGGGGCTAAAAAATGTGGGCGATTGAGAGGATGCATATATGATTGAGCATTGAAGCCCATGTATGGATATGGAGATATTGTATATGAAAGGCCATAAGGGTAGTAATTTTGAGGGTAACTAGATTGTATTGAACTAGTGGGTAAGGAAAATTTGAATTTCTTTTAGAACCCCTAGACCCTAATGTCACCGAAGAGACTTCCTCTTTTCTTTTACGATTTCCAAAACTTAATGAACCACCTAAGATGACCTGTGTGGTAGCTTTGATTTTCGCCTGGCTTACAATCCTTCGTGTTTTGAGACCATTTTCGACCATTTCACCAAATTTGATTATTGTGTGAAATGGTCTTCCCATTGCGGCTATCAAGTGGTGGAAGTAGTCAGGATCTTAAGCTTCTATGAAGATATAAACCAATTATTGCTCATCTAATGGTGGCTCGACCCAAGCTGCATGTTCCCTCCAGTTGATAGCATATTCTCTAAAGGTTTCATTTGGCTTCTTTCTCATATTAGAGAGTGTATTGTGATCTGGCATAATGTCGACATTGTACTGAAATTGTCTAACAAAATCTTGAGTCATATCATCCCATATGTTCCAATGGGAGATCTTTTGGTCTATAAACCATTTTGAGGCAACACCAGTCAGGCTCTCACCAAAATAAGCCATGAGCAATTCCTCTTTACCCCAATGCATCCGGAAGTTGATTACAGTATCTCTTAAGGTGAGTTATGGGATCATCGTGCTCATCATACTTATCATTCTCAAGGGTTTTGAATCCATGTGGCAGGTGGACATTTAGGAACATACACAAGTCTTTGAACGCGACACTATTGTGCCCTCCTACACCTTGCTTACATTTCACGTGTGTCCCGATGCTTTTTATTTTTCTCAACATTTACTCTTGCTCTGATCCTTGAGTTGGTCTCCCAAAATCAATAGGGTATCCAAATCATATAGAGTTAGGGCCCCCGAATCCTATCCTAGGAGTATAGTACTGCTCTAGATGAGTGGTTAATTGTCCTTCTTGAGCTACTCTCTATGTCATAGTCGATTGTGGGTGAGAATAGAATGACGCAGCTGTCGTAACAGTGGGATTATTCCTAAATAGCATGCCTTGATGGTGTGTTTTTGATGGTTCGGCCCAACAGTTATCAAATGGACCATACTCTGGAGAGAAAAAAGGGTCTGATATTGAGAGCTGAGAAGATGAAGATTGGATACTAGGTATCTTAGGAAACCATCAATAGACGTTGGTTGTTCTTGGCCATTGGTCCAGGCTTGCCACAACTATGTCATAGCATGTCTCAATATACGGTTTTCTTCAACAATGGAGGATCTGGTCGTTGAATCAATTGGAGTATCCACTGGTTCACCACAATTTCGGTATTGGTTTTCATTGACGCTCTTACCTTAGACCTGGTAAAGTATGCCAGTTCTGCTAGTTTACCACTAATCAACCACCGAAAGCTTACTAAAGTAAAGTGAAATGAACAAACTCGTTAGAGGTTAGACAATTTTACACATCAATCACACGTTTGTTTATCACATAGTAACATGAGTCCAGAAGGTCATTATCTCATCCCAGCTTTGCTTCGCTCTTTGCCTTTCCTTTTTTTCTCGTTTTTTTAAAAAAAAAGTTTTGATCGGGTCCTTTGGAGGTTGCCTACGCATCACGTCGCCGTATGAATCAGATCATTATGTAGTTTTGAAATTTAGACAAATCAATAAAATTAATTTGGAAAATAACATTAAAAACCTTTTCGTTCATTCCCAAAAACTTCAAGCAAAACGACAAAATCAATGGGTTTAAACCAATCCTAATAACCATGATCTCTGTAAACACCAAACTTTAAATGGAAAATTGAGTCTATAAACAAAACAAAATGAAACAAACAAACAAACAAACAAAATAAAATAACTAAACTTTCATTCAATCTTCATCCCTTTCTTGGGGATTTCTTTGTTCACTCAAGGTCTCATACAAATTCAACAACACCTTCGGCAGATGGAGAAAAATGGACCGTGCTTTCTCAGCCACTTCTGGATTATTAATAAGACTTTGATTTTTAAAAATATAGGAGGTTTGTTCCGCTAGCTGATGAACTTGACGCCTAGCCCTTCTCATATTTTGATGACAATTATTTAATCAAGCCTGATCATCACCAAGATTGTTCCTCAAGAGGGCCTCTCGCTCCTCTGTTGCTTTAAGTTGAATATAAAGTATTTCTCTCTCAACAATCATTTGTCTTTACCCCTCTAGGATATCTACACAATGACTAATCTTTCCTTTATAGTCTTCTAACTGATGCATCCATCATAACCTTTCTTTCTTGAATTTCTCCTTTGGACACTTAAGTTCTCCCTTTTGATAATGCACGAACTTTTCAGATGTCACTAAGTCCCTCTTCAATCGAAAGATCTCAAAACTCTGCTCCTTTTTTATCTGTCATGCCAAGTGAATTCTACTATCCAACTCTTCCTCTAATCAGGATAATTTCACCTCTACATGCTTTAAATACCCTTCCACTTCTTGAAACTCCAACTGATGATTTCTTTCTCTTTGGACTTGAGCTTCTTGCCGGGCAATGGTCGTTTTGGCCTTCTCTAACAGTTTTTTGATGTCTTCGCCACGACGTAAAAATGGACGTGATGGCACTCGTCTTATAATTCCGTCAAGAAAAATCAGCCTAAAACCCAACTAATATAGTGAATGCAGAAGTAAAACATCAATAAAAGTCTAATACTATAAAATACTTGAAGAAAACAAGGTCATGTTGATTAAACCCCCAAAATCTTTTAGTCACGTGTACAAGCCTCTAAAGTATTACAACTAAAATCAAAATAAAATATAAGTCTCATATGACATTGTTTATAGATTAAAACAAGATCATAAACAGGAGTAAGACTGATATGACAAGCAGCTACCTCACAAAATCTCCGTAAGAAGATTCAGAGAAAATAAAATATCATAAAGGTCCAGGCTAATAACCTACAAATAAATTGCAGAAGTTAGGGGTTAGTACCAACCACACGGTACTCAGCAAGTAAACCTCTAAACGCAAGCTAAGGGGATAAAATAAGGGTACTCTTTACACCACAGCTGAACCTCCACAACTACAATTTGCATAAAACCAGTCCAACCTAATAGTTCACCATTTACAAGCATATATCTCAACAACATTCTTACAATCACATATTCTTAACAACAAGCTCAATATTCATCAATTACAACCTCCACAAAAAGGCACTCACGATATCAGCAACATACAAGATCAAGTTCATCAAATAAAGGTAATAAAATATAAAGTATTTTCCAACCAATAATAAAATACATAATCATCAAGAATAAAGGATGTCATGGGATGCAATGCAATATGACACTTTGAATGATATGCCTCAAAATATCATGTACTCTTTCAATCGTATTTATATGATACACCTCGGATATACATCAAGAGTGCATGACTCATGGAAGACACACGAGGTTTATATACCGACACGGACGATCTCCATGTGTCTGTGTAGACGATCTCAACACACTCTTATAGATCAAATAAATTTCACACGGACGATCTCCACGTGCCAAAATTATAATCATAACTTCTCCATTACAGAGATGATCTCCACGTGCGGAAATAATCATAACTCGATCTCAAAACAAACAGTCTCTGTGTGTTAGACCTTTACGCATATCCAATCTCTTGTCAATTCATGTACACAATATGATATCAAATAAAGGGAATGGCACAACATCTCAATAAATCAAATGTAACTATGACATATAATTACCTCAATTATCACAATTATACGGGTTCAGTAAATTATAGAATCACACATAATAAATCAAGTCAATAATATATCAGCTAATGATTATATACTTTGTCATTCTCGGATTAGAATCCACATTCTATAGTAATAAACTGTCTTTATAACACTGGTACTTGTACCATTCTCAACCCATCACACACAAACAATTAATCAAATTGTCTTTTATTGTCTCTTTTCATCATTAGAATAAGTCAAGGTGGACAAGTCAACTATTCACCAAGTCTCATTACTCCCAAACACATACCACAAGGAAATACACAAATTTCATACACTTAACAAGGGTTTAGAAATTCACTTGCCTGAATCAAATAAAAATTCGCTCTGAAACTTGAGCCTTTTCCTTTTGCTGGACATCCAACTCAAGCAATATATCACATTAATAATCACAATAATATTTTGAAACTAAACACAACCACATTACTTCTTGTCTAGACTAGACACAAAAATTCACTCAAATCTATAATCAAATCCCTAATCTTGATGCCAATAACATGTCCACTCTTTCAATTTTTTCCAATTTCAAGTCTAGTGTTAAGTTTTCATTCTCAAATACCATAAATCTAATGGTATTTATATAATGTAGTACTCCATATATTTCATTACATATCTCAATATTATTAAAACTTAATTTATGAGTTAACTATAATGACTAAGTAAAAGAACAACCCTAAAATTAGTGACAAACCCGTAGCTTAAGTCACTAACTGAAACTATCAGTTATCCCTATTCAAAACATTATATTATAACTATTAATAATAACCCAATCACAACTCATTCTAGTAGTATCAAATTTACAATCAATAATGTGATTTGTTGTTCAACTTTTAAGAGCCAAAATGACAACCATTACCTGTGTGTGTGTGTGTGTTGTGTGTGTGTGTGTGCAGCAATTTATGAAAGGATGTCATAGCAATTAAAAGCAGGAAGAGATGGAAGGATTTAGTTGATTTTTTCTTGCGTGAAGTTCATCCTCCTTGATTCGTATTCACGTTGCCGCCCACAGGTTAGTTTTCTGCTCCTCTTTATTTTCTTTTCTAAATAATTATATATATTAAAAGGGATAACCTCTTAACTTATTTGAATATGTGAGTCAAATGGTGTTGAAGGATTTCCCGCGGCGCAGCAGTTCTTCCATATCAACTTAGCTGTCTGGCGCTGCTATTGGCATAACAACCGATACACCATCGATTCCAGATACAAGTCAAGTTGAATTTACAAAAAAATCAGTGTTAGAAGTATTCAAATCCATAAATTCACTACGAAACAAGGCCCGAACCAATTTGAGACTTTGGAAAACTTCAAATAGTAAACTCAAACTTTAAATAAATTATGGCATTGCTTATTAGATACCAACTTAATAAATAAATTATTTAATATCTACTCTCAATTGAACAACTGTAGTTATCGAATAATTTCAAAATCTCAAACAAACTTCACGAACTAATTATACTGACTTGGGATAACTATCGAGATGGATAAAACTATAATTTTTACGATAATTTTTAAAGGTGAATTTTCGGGTCATTACAATCTTGGTCCTTTCTTTTCGTGTTGGATCCTTCTAGAGTGTCACCTAATGTCAATGGATTACGAAACCACGATAGGTACCCATGAACCACTTCTCCTTTATCTTGCTCCACAACCATTTCACTTAACTCAAAAATTATACTCTCGTACCAGATCTTAAGAATATCATTGCTATTAAAGGCAAAATATGATCGAGTGTCATATACAAACCTACTCACATCATCATTGGGTGAGATTTCTTGAACTCTAGCTAGCTGAAACATAACCAGAAGTGGGGCATAGGGTTGAACACCTCTAAGACCAATCAACACAAGAAACGAGATACCACTAGACATACAAATGATATCCATAGCTGGGAGCCAGTAATAATTCCACACTATTTCATCAGACGTGTTCACCGAAAGTTTTTCTTCACACCCTGAAATTTCTTTTGGAAAATCAATTTGTGCTTCTCATTCTTTATGGGAGGAAACATAATTACACCAATCTTGAGTGAACCTAAGCGCACAATCATAGTGATAAAGATGGTCCAAAAAACATATTTGAAGCAAGATACCGCAGCCTTTAAAGTACATTTCCCCATTTATGCATTTATTTAATGCACAGAACATATCTACCAGGATCATAGGAATAATAATATAACTTTCCACGGTGGTCAACGCCTTCGCTACCTATCCAGACAAATGTGGATATGTTTGTCCCATTTGGGGAAGACAATGAGCCCCAAAACGCAACCATGAAGGCAAAACATTGATTCGCCTTCCAAACCTCTTCACCCCCTTGTTTGATAAGTTGGTACCCATAGTTTTAAAATCCATTATTTTGACCGACCTCTCGCATAGAAAGTCCAACGAAATCCACCGATTTTTCAAATTCTTCTTCTCTATTTGATAAATTTTGAGAAATTTTCAAAAAAAAAATTAGCATCGATATTTTTTGAGATTATTGACTTTTTATCGCCTCGAACACCTGACCCCTTCCCCATGAAGCCGGCGATTTCTTCAAAAATTAGTGTTATTAAAAAGTTAGAAAATTGAAACACATTATGTGTTGGATCTCAGAAAGGAATTAATGCCTCGATCACATCCCTTCTAGAGTCAATCTCCATTATATGCACTAGATGTCCCAAATGCTCTTTTATTCTTCTTTGCTCATAACTCCCTATGTCACTCCACCATCGCCATAGATCCTTGAATTGTGTCAACGATCATGAACTCTGAAATTCCTTCACTTCTTGGCCTTTTGGAACCCTGTCCTTTGGTCAGAGGTGCCACTTGTACCTTTGAATAAAATTTAATTAATGTTCTATGAAAAACTCTAATAGAGTGAGGTAACAAAAGTGAAGAAAAAAAAAGATAAAATACGCGTTTTACAAATATCGAAATCGATAAGGGATGACTATGTGTCTCATTTTAGTGAGAGTCAGTTGTGCGTAGGTCATAAGAACCATAAGACTCACTTGAAAGATCATCCTTTTTATTTCGACCTCTTTTTCTTTCTCTTTTTTTTAAAAAAAGAAAATAAAAAAAACTCACAAAGTTATTTTAAAGCTAGTCAACAATTAATATTTTTGGTGTAGAGTGGGTACCTATCTTAGATTTGCTAATTTAAATGCACCCGATACAAATAAATGTATCATGATAGGGATAGTTTTGCCAGATTTAGCATTTAAATAGAAGGTGTCTGTACTGGCTTTACTCGAGCTGACAACTCAAGTCGGAGAGGGTCAGCGTACTGGTAGCAAAACAATTTCGGTTTAACTGGTGGTCTGATCCCGCCTAACATGTCTGATAACCTAGAATTAAGAGTGTAACTGCACATTGGCTCATCCTAAACAGAAGTCATGTGGGGCGTATTCGCACACACAGTATATAACAAAAATTTCAAAACTCAGAGGGTGTGCGAGAGATGACAAAAATAACATCAAAACAATGAATCATTGAAATAACACAATTACCCAACAAACACAAAATTTATCAAAATAATCAAAATAGTCAAATACAGTCAATGTACAAAGCTCGAATTCTAAAAGAAGTCTCCAGAGGGGTCTTCAGATTTCTCACACCTTCTCCATTTGTTTTTACAATTGTTAAGGATATGACGGGTTTCTTTTTTTTTAAAAAAAAAAAGGGAAAATCCACAAGTACCCCCTCAACCTATGCCCTAAATTCCAAAGACACACTTATACTATACTAAGGTCCTATTACCCCCCTGAACTTATTTTATAAGTAATTTTCTACCCCTTTTTAGCTTACGTGGCACTAGTTTGAAAAAAATCAACCATCGTTGGACCCACAAGATAGTGCCACGTAGGGTAAAAAGGGGTAAAAAATTATTAATAAAATAAGTTCAGGGGGTAATAGGACCTTAGTATAGTATAAGTGTGTCTCTGAGATTTCGGGCATAGGTTGAGGGGGTACTTGGGCATCATCCCAAAAAAAATAAAGTAAAGAAACATAGTTTTTTTTAGAGTCTCCGCTTGAAATTTGATTTTTTAGGTGTTCTAAGTCACCTGATAATTTCTAATTTAAAATTAAAAAAAAAAATCTTTTATTTTGAGTTACAAAAATAGAGATTAAGTTAGGAAATTCTATTGACCAGAGGGAAGGTATGAGGCACTCCCCTTCCCGGAATCACGTGATTCTAGCACGATCGCTTTATTAACTTATATTTGACTTAAAATATTTTTTTGGATGAAAAAAGTAAATTTGTATTAGTTTCTATTTTTTAAAAGAAATGATTGGCCTAGAAGCGTAACTGCACACAGGACCTCTTTTAATTTTTAGGGGAAAAAAAACAAGGATCGTAACCGGACACATGGTGGTAGTTTAAATTTTATATATTATTTCTTAAAATAAAATGATAACTAATTATTCAAATATTACTTAAAAATGAGTAAATGAATTTGTTGCAACATATAGACAAGAAAATGATTTTTATTTATTTTTATTTTTTTGCAAATTACTAATGAACATTTTTTTTAAAAAAAAAAAGAAGCAAATATATATATTTAAGTATTACTACTTAATAAGAACAACTAAAAAATCTTTTTAATAAATACAGTAATAAGTAAGCCTCCTGTTAAAACAAGTAATGACATACTAATTTTATTTTTATTTTTATTTTTTATATTGAAACAATTTCAGAAAGGACTATTTTAGTAAAATTTATGTTTCATACAAAATGCCTACTTTGTTCTCTTTTTAAAAAAAAAAAAAGATTGCAAAAATAGTCAATTTTATCTAATAGTTAAATTACTAACCAAAAATAGTCTATTTTGTATTTTTGTTTCAATAGTCATTTCAGATTTATTTAAGAGAGAAAAAAAACATAATTTATGAAATGATCAGATTTATATTTTTGAAAAATGACCAAATTTATTATTTTTTTTCGCAAAAATGATCAGATTTACATTTTTTGCAAAAATGATCAGATTTACATTTTTTGCAAAATGACAAGATCTACTTTTTCTTGCAAAAATGACAATATTTATAATTTTTTTAAAAAAAAATTATCAGATTTACAATTAATTGCAAATGACCAGATTTACCCTTTCTATAAAATGGCCAGATTTACATTTTTCGCAAAAAACCCTCTTTTTTAAAAAAAAAAAGTCACCAGAAAATTGTTGTTGTTATTATTATTTAGCAAAACATGAGTTTACTTACTAATTCTACAATGAGGTAAAATTAAACTAAACACCTATATATATATATATATAATATATATATATATTATATATAATATATATATATATCTATATATATATATATATATATATATATATATATATAGACACACACACACACACACACACACATAGTAATAATAAACATAATCACATAAGAATCACAATAGACTTAACTAAATCAAACAAACTTAATACAAACAACTTAACCAAAACATAAAAAGAACATAAACAATAATTCAAGATTACATTCTGAAATGTAAGAGAGATACCTAAAGTTGATGACAAGCAAATAATGAAACTAAGTTTGATTTAATTCCAAAGACCACCAAAGAGGAAATATACATTTTAGAAGAAGACTTTTTTTCTTATGATTTTCCTTCTTCCAATTTTTTCTCTTTTTGTTTTTGTTTTCTTGAAATGAAAGAAGAATGGGGTTTAAATAAGTGTTGAACATTAAACCCCCCACCCCACTCTTCTTGAAAACATAAGTGTTTATGCATACATTGGACTCTTGTTTTTTTGAAGGTGCCACCAAAATGACCAATGAAATTTTCCCCTTTTATTTTATAGATTAATTAAAAGACAGCATTACCCTTTTATTATTCATTAAATAAATAATAGTTATAGAAAAAATCACCCTATATACACATTTAAGAGTAAATAATACGGTTTTTTAATGTACTTTTAAAAAATTCTTGCTTATAACAGATTATTTACGGGTTATAACATATCAATTATGCTTAATTTTATTTAAAAATCAAATTATATTTATTTAATAAATCATTAATCTATTTATAGGTTTTTATTATTAATTAATAATAGGTAATTTATTTGATTGCACTTCCTTTTTTCAAAACTAAAATTTTCAGTTACCCAATTATAGGGATTTACTTCATACACATTTCCTTTCCTTGATTACCGTTACCATCACAATCTCCCATTCGTCAACCCCCCCCCCTTCCCCACGCTTATTCACTCATACACTCCACCACCCACTATCATCCTTTCACCATTGTTCCTCATTAAGCATAACCTCAAAATCGTTCACCCCTGCCCCCCAATTAATCATCGTCATGTCTAAGAAATTCATTGTAACGCCTCAAAGAGTCCAGAATGGTTGATGGAACTTCAATTGATGATGTTCATGTTTCAACTTTAAATATATTATCTCAAACATCCCGCCTAAAATTCTTGAAATTTCGACGACGGGTCAATCGAAGGAGA
This sequence comes from Solanum peruvianum, assembly GCA_027705065.1. Taxonomy (NCBI): domain Eukaryota; kingdom Viridiplantae; phylum Streptophyta; class Magnoliopsida; order Solanales; family Solanaceae; genus Solanum; species Solanum peruvianum. Next base: position 40,374,052 of record JAKWJD010001766.1, on the reverse strand, counting down.
AATTAGCCGAATCATAGAAAAGGGTGACTCCGGCAAATCAAAAGGGAAAGAAGAGGAAGGAAAAATTCGTTGAAACTCATCCTGATTCTGATTCCGATTCAATGGAAATCACTCTTGATTTCGATTCAGATTTTTGTAGTCAAATAAAAAAACAGCAAGAAATGTTTATGTTGCTCAATCTTCAAAATCATCTGCAAATAAAAGCAACAAAAAAAAGAATCAAAATTACCAACATCCAAAATCCCAAAAAAAATGTTAGGGTAAGTTTTTTATTTAATTTATTTTCACATTACTCAAAATCATTATTTTTTTATAGGGATAATGCACAAGTACCTCCTCAACCTATGCCTGAAATCTCAGAGACACACTTATACTATACCAAGGTCCTGTTACCCCCATGCACTTATTTTATTAATAATTTTCTACCCCTTTGGGGCCTACGTGGCACTATCTTGTGGGTTCAACGTTGGTTGACTTTTTTTAAAGATAGTGCCACGTAGGTCGAAAAGGGGTAAAAAATTACTTATAAAATAAGTTCAGCGGGATAATAGGACCTTAGTATAGAATAAGCGTGTCTATGAGAATTCAGGCATAGGTTGAGGGGGTACTTGTACATTTTCTAGTTTTTATTTAACATTATTATTTTTGTTATTTCAGATGTCTTGTTCATGTGTAATTTGTTCCAAAGCTAAATAAAATGTTTATGGGTCTGACTATAAGTTTTGGTGATGTATGTTGTATGAATTATGATACAATATTGGTATGAGAATGATATGAATTTTTTATTGACATTAATGTGGTTATATATTAATTGTTTACAAACATATGAATTATTAAATTGGTATGAAAATTGTATGATCTTTTTTAACTAATCTGTTTTGTATAAATTTAGAACAATATTGATATTAAATTGGAACATTTCCTATTACCAAGGTTTTTTTATATTAATTTATTAAAATTGTTAAATTATTTCTAGAGTATTTCGATAAATTTTTTTATATAGCTACAGTGCACCTGAAGCTGGTATGATGTTTGAATAAAATTTGTATGATTTTCTTTATAAATATTTTGTTTGGCACTACTAAAATTTATGTATATGCATGTGTATGAAACATGAATAATTATTGTATGAACATACTTTTATATTTTGTTTATCAATGTTTATATCATTTTATTTATTTTAATTTAATTTCTATGATATAATTTAATTATAAATATGTTTAAAATATAGTTATTGCTGGAATGAAAATTGAACAGTTTGTATATGTAGTATATTTTAATGTAGTATAAACAATTTTATTTTATAGGCAAGGAAGATATACATACATTGAGTTTCATGTACAAACATGAATGTCTTTAGTGATGTCTTGTCTTTGAGAGGTTTCAACAATTTTTGAACAAATACCTTTTGGTGTATATTATGGCATGCACCATATAAAGATTCAATGTCAACTACTGTGGAATTTGATGATTTTTGAATCTAAAAATGTAAGTGTCACGACCCAAAACCGAGCCGCGACTGGCACCCACACTTACCCTCCTATGTGAGCGAACCAACCAATATAAACCCTAACATTTCAATATAATATCAACAGAAAGTAATGCGGAAGACTTAAACTCATTAATAAAAACCAATTCAATAACTTCTAAAATTCAACATCTATTATTCCCCAAAATCTGGAAGTCATCACCACAAGAACATCTATGATCAAATTACTAAACTAAGAGTATTCTAAGAAGCTAAAACAAGTAAAATCTAGTCCATGCCGGAACTTCAAGGCATCAAGACATGAAGAAGAAGATCCAGTCCAAGTTAGAAGCATTAGCTCACCCTGAAGATCCGGTGTGACGAACACTGGCTAGAATTTTGGTTGAGTTGAAGACGACGGTCCGTTTGCTGCACTCCACAAATAACAAGAAAGAAAACATAAAAGTAGGGGGTCAGTACAAACACGAGTACTGAGTAGGTATCATCGGCCAACTCAAAATAGAAAACAGTATATATCAAGTAATATCATAAATCAACTACAATACTCAACATGTAGCAACAACAAGTACTATCATCATTAATAAATACTGCCAAGTTCACACATGAGGACTCAAGCCTCAATACCATACTCATTTGGGAATTAGGTTCATTAGATTGAGTATATTAGCATCTTTCAAGATTCATTATCTTTAATCCTCTTGTGTCGGTACGTGACACTCCGCTCCTTCATTATATTTATTCCTCATGTGTCGGTACGTGACACTCCGCTCCCCAAATACTATGTGTCGGAACGTGACACTCCGATCCCCTAATTCTACGTGTCGGTTCGTGACACCCGATCCCCTAAATCTACGTGTCGGTTCGTGACACCCGATCCCCTAAATCTATGTGTCGGTTCGTGACACCCGATCCCCTAAATCTACGTGTCGGTTCGTGACACCCGATCCCCTAAATCTACGTGTCGGTTCGTGACACCCGATCCCTTAATTCTATGTGTCGGAACGTGACACTCCGATCCCCTAATCTCATTCTATCAACTCATGAAGCCTTCTCTTATACCAAGGCATCATCATTCTCATTACTTTAGTTCATCAAGCCTTCTCTTATACCAAGGCATCATCATTAACAAAGAGATTAGGTTTTTTCAAGATTTATGATTCAATAGCTTCATCATGCTTATTTTGTCACAATTATATAATCACATTCATGCAAGCATACAATTAAGCACATAGCAGGGTTTACAATACTACCAATACATATCATTCGCTATTAAGAGTTTACTATGAAATAGCATAAAAACCATAACCTACCTCCACCGAAGATTAGTGATCAAGCAAGCAATTTTCCAAAGCTTTGTCCTTCTTCTCGTTCGATCCTCTCTCTCTCTCTGTTCTTTCTATTTTTCTTATTCAAACCTTCTTTCTTTTACCCTAATTAGCATATAATTAAGTTTAAAAGATGGCAATAATAACCCACTAATTAACTCAAGGTTACCTTTTTTTTTAACCCCCAAGTAATTGGACTTATTAACATTAACCCACTAACTTTATAATTAAAGCAGGAATAGTCAAAAACGTCCCTTAAAACATTTAAAGAAATTCGACCCAGCCTGGGATTACGCAGCCTGTGACGGCCCGTCGTTCCTGCGACGGTCCGTCCTGCTGCTCCGTCACAGAGTTCAGAGACTCAATTTCCTTGAAGAGTGTGTGACGGTCCGTCGTGCCCACGACTGTCCGTCCTGCCATGTCATCACGAAGTTCAGAGAGTTTATTTTAGTACCCAAATTTCAGAATTTCTAAGTGTTTTGAAACGAGACCCCTCGACGGTCCGTCGTGCCCATGACGGTCCGTCGTGGGGTCCGTCGTCTCAGCCAGTTTTTCCAGAATCAAAATCTGCTGCTCAAAACGACTAAACAGGTCGTTACAGTAAGAGATGATATATTTATTGTGAAAATAAACGGTATAGAATTAAGTTTTGGAATTAACAAATTTGCAGCAACAACCGATCTTAAATGTGGACTTCTTACTGATTTTATTTCAGATTCGTCTATTTTCAATAGACTAATCCTAGAATATTTCGGGGAAATGAACAAAGTCCCTAAGTTAGACATCTTCAATAAGTTTAAACAACCTAACCTTTTTTAGAATGAAGACCTCTTAAAATGGCATTTTGTACTTGATTTCTTCATATTGGACTATTTCAGAGCCCTAAAAACAATCATTCCAGAAGTTACTTGTCACGACCTCTGGAGTAAGAACCATTAAACTCACCTCCCTTTCGAAACCTTTTTGATGTCGATGACATGGTGAAGTCATCTGGCTTCACTCCTTACACCTCTATCACGAATTCTACCACTTCTTGAAAGGATTTTGCCGTAGCCGCTACCTGTAAGGCTGAAATCCGTAATTCTGACCTCAACCCCTTCACAAAACGGTGAATCCGCTCTTGTGGACTGAAACAAAGTTGGGTGGCATACCTGGATAATGCACGAAAGTTAGCCTCATATGCAGTAACCGTCATCCTACCTTGCTCTAGGCTCAAAAACTCATCTCTTTTCCTATCCCTCAAAGTCCGGGGGATATACTTCTCCATAAACAAGCTAGAGAATGAGTCCCAAGTCATAGGTGGTGCCTCTGTTGGTTGACACTCAACATGTGACCGCCACCACATTTTGGCGTTCCCTTGAAACTGATAAGTCACAAACTCAACACCAAACCGTTCTACTATACCCATCTTGTGTAGTAGCTCATGACAGTCAACCAGAAAATGGTAGGCATCCTCAGATTCAGCACCCTTGAAGACTGGAGGTTTCAATTTCAAGAACTTACTGAAAAGTTCATGCTGATCATTTGTCATTATAGGCCCTGTAGTCAGACGAGGAAACGTGCCTATTTCCAATTAGGCATCCATGCGGGGAGCCACAGTAGCTGCATGTTGTACCTCCGGAACCTGAGGTGCTGGTGCAGAAAACACTAGAGGTGTCTGGCCCTGATCAGATAACCCGCTAAGATAAGCAAGAACCTGATTGATCATCTCTGGGGTAGGTTGGGGTGGCAATTCCTCGTTCTGCACTTGTTCATTCTCCCCTTCCTCACCCTCTCTTACCACTTCCTCAGTTGGTGGAGGAGTCACCGCCCTAGTACCAGATGGGCTAGGTGCTTGTCCTCTTCCTCTAAAGGACGTCCTCCCGCGACCTCTACCACGGCCTCTTGCCACTGTTCCTCTCCGAGCTACAGCCCCAGTGGCTGGCTCAGACGCATCCTGTCTTGCCGGTGTTGGTGTTGGTGCAGTCGTTGCTCTAGCTCTAACCATCTGCGAAATAGAGTGAAGATGGTCAGATACCAATTTGTATCACCTAGATACCAATTGGATCCAAGTAATAGCACGAAAGAAACAAAGAAAGAATGGAATTTTCCTAAAGTCTTATAGCCTCTCAAAGAAAAGTAAAGGGTCCCCCTACCGTTCCTTAAGACTCTACTAGACTCGTTCTTGTGTGATGAGACCAATGAACCTAATGCTCTGATACCAAGTTTGTCACGACCCAAAACCGAGCCGCGAGTGGCACCCACACTTATCCTACTATGTGAGCGAACCAACCAATCTAAACCCAAACATATTGAACAAAATACAATGCGGAAGACTTAAACTCATTAATGAAAATCAATTCAATAACTTCTAAAAACTCAACATCTATTATTCCCCAAAATCTGGAAGTCATCATCACAAGAACATTTATCCTCAAATTACTAATCTAAAAGTATCTAAGAAGCTAAAATAAATAAAAGCTAGTCCATGCCGGAACTTCAAGGCATCAAGACATGAAGAAGAAGATCCAGTCCAAGCTAGAAGCATTAGCTCACCCTGAAATCCGGTGTAATGAAGACTGGCTAGAGTGGCGGTTCAGTTGAAGACGACGGTGCGTTTGCTGCACTCCACATATAACAAAGAAAGAAACATACAAGTAGGGGTCAGTACAAAACACAAGTACTGAGTAGGTATCATCGGCCAACTCAAAATAGAAAACAGTATATATCAGATAATATCATAAATCAACTACAATACTCAACATGTAGCAACAACAAGTACTATAATCATTAATAAGTACCGCCAAGTTCACCCATGAGGACTCAAGCCTCAATACCATACTGTAACGACCTGTTTAGTCGTTTTGAGCAGCAGATTTTATTTCTGGAAAATTGGCTGAGGCAACGGACCCAACGACGGACCGTCACAGGCACAACGGACCGTCGCAGGGTCTCGTTTCAATATACTTAGGAATTCTGAAATTGGGTACTGAAAATCGACTCTCTGTAATCTGTGACGGACCTGCAGGACGTTCCGTCACATCCACGACGAGCCGTCGTAAGCTCCCGTTGCAAAACATTTCAACTTTTGAGAATTTGGTACAGGAAACGAGTCTCTGACCGTCATGACGGAGGTACAGGACGGACCGTCACAGGTGTGACGGGCCGTCACAGTCCACTTGGATTTTAGGAGGCTGCGACGACCTGCGTGACGGACCGTCGCAGGCATGACGGGCCGTCACAAATTGCGCAAATCCCAGGCAGAATTGGATTTCTTTACACGTTTTAAGGGTCGTTTTGGACTATTCTTTCCTTAATTAAAAAGTTAGAGGGTTAATATTAATAAGTCTAATTACTTGGGGGTTAAAAGAGGTAACCTTAAGTTAATTAGTGGGACGGGTGTCACGAACCGACACGTAGAAATAGGGGATCGGAGTGTCACGTACCGACACATGTAGGGGATCGGAGTGTCACGTTCCGACACATATAGGGGATCGGAGTGTCACGTACCGACACATATAGGGGATCGGGTGTCACGAACCGACACGTAGAATTAGGGGATCGGAGTGTCACGTACCGACACATAGTGGTAGGGGATCGGAGTGTCACGTACCGACACAAGAGGAAGAAAGATAATGAATCTTGAAAGATGATAAATATACTCAATCTAATAAACTTAATTCCCGAATGAGTATGGTATTGAGGCTTGAGCCCTCACGGATGAACTTGATAGTACTTGTTGTTGCTACATGTTGAGTTTATAGTTGATTTATGATATTACTTGATATATATTATCTTCTATTTTGAGTTGGTCGATGATATCTACTCAGTACTTGTGGTTGTACTGACCCCCTACTTTTATGTTTTCTTCTTTGTTATTTGTGTAATGCAGCAAACGTTCCGTCAACTTCAACTCAATAGTAGATCTAGCCAGTCTTCGCTCCATCGGAAATTCAGGGTGAGCTAACGCGTCTAGCTTGGACTGGATCTTCTTCTTCAAGTCTTGATGCCTTGAACTTCCGGCATGGACTAGCTTTTAGTTGTTTTAGTTCCTAGACATTTTTAGTTTAGTAATTTGATCATAGATGTTCTTGTGATGATGACTTCCAGATTTTGGGGATAATAATAACAGTTTTGAATTGTTTTTATTAATGAGTTTAAGTCTTCCGCATTTCTTTTGTTGATATTGTATTAAAATGTTAAAGGTTAGATTGGTTGGTTCGCTCACAGAGGAGGGTAAATGTGGGTGCCAGTCGCGGTCCCGATTTGGGTCGTGACAAACTTGGTATCAGAGCATTAGGTTCATTGGTCTCATCACACAAGAACGAGTCTAGTAGAGTCTTAAGGAACGGTAGGGGACGCCTTTACTTTTCTTTGAGAGGCTATAAGACTTTAGGAAAATTCCATTCTTTCATTCTTCTTTCGTGCTACTACTTGAGTCCAATTGGTATCTAGGTGATACAAATTGGTATCTGACCATCTTCATCCTATTTCGCAGATGGTTAGGACTAGAGCAACGACCGCACCAGCAGCAACAACGGAAAGACAAGAAACGACTGAGCCAGCCACTGGGGCTGTGGCTCGAGGAAGAGCAGCGGCAAGAGGCCGTGGAAGAGGTCGTGGGAGGACGTCCTCTAGAGGAAGAGGACGAGCCCCTAGCCCATCTGATACTAGGGCGGTGACTCCTCCACTGACCGAGGAGGTGACAAGAGAGGGTGAGGAAGGGGAGAATGAACAAGTGCAAAATGAGGAAATGCCACCCCAACCTACCCCAGAGATGATCAACCAGGTACTTGCTTATCTTAGCGGGTTATCCGATCAGGGTCAGGCACCTCCAGTGGTTTCTGCACCAACACCTCCGGTTTCAAAGATACGACATGCGGCTACTATGTCTCCCCGCATGGATGCATCATTGGGAATAGGCACATTTCCACGTCTGACTACTGGGCCTATTATGACAAATGATCAGCATGAACTTTTCAGTAAGTTCTTGAAATTGAAACCTCCAGTCTTTAAGGGCGCAGAATCAGAGGATGCCTACGATTTTCTGGTTGATTGTCATGAGCTACTACACAAGATGGGTATAGTAGAACGGTTTGGCGTTGAGTTCGTGAGCTATCAGTTTCAAGGGAACGCCAAAATGTGGTGGCGGTCACATGTTGAGTGTCAACCAACAGAGGCACCACCTATGACTTGGGAATCATTCTCTAGCTTGTTTTTGGAGAAGTATATCCCAAGGACTTTGAGAGATAGAAAAAGGGGAGGTGAGTTTAATGGTTCTTACTCTAGAGGACAGAGCTCCGGAGGTCACTCAGTTCGATTAATTCAGTCTTCACTACAGACTGTAGTTGGGGGTCCACCTCAGAACGGTCAACACTACTCTGAGAGACCCATGCCTGACTCCAGGGAGTGCTATGGATGTGGGGAGATTGGACATATTAGGAGGAATTGTCCAAAACAGAGTTACAGACCCCCAATAGCCAGAGGTAGAGGTGGTCATGGTAGAGGCCGCTTCTCTGGAGGACGTGGTGGTCGAGGTAATGGTGGTCACCACAATGGTAGAGGTGATGGGCAAACTGGAGCCACTACGACACAACATGGTAGGGGCAACGGACAGACCGGTGATAGGGCCCATTGTTACGCTTTCCTTGGGAGATCTGAAGCGGAGGCGTCTGATGCTGTTATCACAGGTAATCTCTTGGTTTGTGATTGCATGGCATCTGTATTATTTGACCCTGGCTCCACGTTTTCACATGTATCTTCCTCGTTTGCTAATGGTCTTAACTTACATTGTGAATTACTTGACATGCCTATTCGTGTTTCTACTCCGGTGGGTGAGCCTGTGATAGTCGAAAAAGTATATAGGTCTTGTTTGGTAAATTTTGTGGGGAGCAATACTCATGTAGATTTGGTCATCTTAGAAATGGTCGACTTTGATGTAATTCTGGGTATGACTTGGCTTTCTCCGAATTTTGCGATCTTGGATTGTAATGCTAAAACAGTGACGTTAGCCAAGCCTGGGACAGATCCGTTAGTGTGGGAGGGCGACTACACTTCCAATCCGATGCGTATCATCTCCTTTCTTCGTGCTAAGAAAATGGTGAGTAAAGGGTGTTTAGCTTTCTTGGCACATCTCAAGGATGACACTGCTCAAGTACCTTCGATTGAGTCAGTTTTGGTAGTCCGTGAGTTTTTGGATGTGTTCCCTGCAGATCTTCCTGGTATGCCACCAGATAGGGATATAGACTTCTGTATTGATCTTGAACCGGGTACTCGCCCCATTTCTATACCCCCTTATAGAATGGCTCCCGCGGAGTTAAGAGAGTTAAAGGCACAACTTCAAGAGTTGTTGAGCAAAGGCTTCATTAGACCAAGCGCATCCCCTTGGGGTGCTCCGGTGTTATTTGTGAAGAAGAAGGATGGGAGTTTTCGGATGTGCATAGACTACAGACAACTGAACAAGGTAACTATTAAGAACAAGTACCCCATTCGTCGCATTGATGACTTGTTCGATCAGTTACAAGGTGCTTGTGTCTTCTCTAAAATTGATTTGAGATCCGGTTATCACCAATTGAAAATACAAGCAACGGACGTGCCAAAGACTGCTTTTCGAACTAGGTATGGGCACTACGAATTTGTGGTAATGTCGTTTGGTCTTACTAATGCCCCTGCTGCCTTCATGAGCTTGATGAACGGGATTTTCAAGCCATATTTGGACCTCTTTGTGATCGTGTTTATTGATGATATACTGATATACTCCAAGAGCAAGAAGGAACATGAGGAGCATTTGAGAATGGTGTTAGAGTTATTGAGGAAGAAAAAGCTTTATGCGAAATTCTCCAAGTGCGAGTTTTGGCTAGATTCAGTGTCCTTCTTGGGGCACGTGGTTTCTAAGGATGGAGTAATGGTGGATCCATCTAAGATTGAGACGGTGAAGAATTGGGTAAGACCTACTAATGTGTCAGAGATAAGGAGCTTTGTGGGGTTAGCTAGCTACTACCGCCGATTTGTCAAGGGATTCTCTTCTATTGCTTCCAAATTGACGAATTTGACTAAGCAGAATGTTCCATTTGTATGGTCAGATGAATGTGAGGAAAGCTTTCAGAAGCTTAAGACCTTGTTGACTACTGCACCAATCCTTACCTTGCCAGTAGAGGGTAAGAACTTCATTGTTTATTGTGATGCATCCTATTCTGGTTTGGGTGCAGTGCTAATGCAAGAGAAGAATGTGATTGCTTATTCTTCGAGGCAATTAAAGGTGCATGAACGTAACTATCCGACCCACGATTTGGAGTTGGCTGCGGTAGTATTTGCACTAAAGCAATGGAGACACTATTTGTATGGGGTTAAGTGTGAAGTCTACACGGATCATCGTAGCCTACAGTATGTCTTTACTCAAAAGGATTTGAATTTGAGATAGAGGAGATGGATGGAACTACTGAAGGACTACGACATCACTATATTGTATCATCCGGGAAAAGCAAATGTTGTGGCGGATGCTTTAAGTAGAAAGGCCGGAAGCATGGGAAGTCTAGCTCATTTGCAAGTTTCTAGACCCCCATTGGCTAGAGAGGTGCAAATTCTGGCTAATGACCTTATGAGGTTAGAAATAAATGAGAAAGGAGGATTGTTAGCTTGTGTGGAGGCAAGATCTTCCTTCCTTGACAAGATTAAGGGAGAGCAGTTTAACGACGAGAAATTGATCCGGATCCGAGATAAAGTGTTGCGAGGAGAGGCTAAGGAAGCAATAATTGATGACGAAGGCGTTTTGAGGATTAAGGGAAGAGTATGTGTGCCTCGTGTTGATGACTTGATCCACACTATCCTTATAGAGGCTCATAGTTACGGATATTCGATACATCCTGGTGCAACTAAGATGTACCGCGACCTAAAACAACATTTCTGGTGGAGTAGAATGAAGCGTGACATTGTGGATTTTGTTGCCAAATGTCCAAATTGTGAACAAGTAAAGTATGAACACCAGAGGCCCGGAGGAACACTTCAGAGGATGCCCATTCCGGAATGGAAGTGGGAGAGAATCGCAATGGACTTCGTGGTTGGTCTTCCAAAGACATTGGGGAAGTTTGATTCCATTTGGGTGATTGTTGATAGGTTAACAAAGTCCGCTCATTTCATTCCGGTCAAGGTGACCTACAATGCAGAGAAGTTAGCCAAAATCTACATCTCAGACATTGTTCGATTGCATGGAGTTCCACTCTCCATTATATCAGATAGAGGTACGCAGTTTACTTCTAAGTTTTGGAGAACATTACACGCTGAATTAGGTACTAGATTGGACCTTAGTACCGCATTCCATCCTCAGACCGATGGTCAGTCTGAGCGAACGATTCAAGTGTTGGAGGACATGCTTCGTGCATGTGTGATAGAATTTGGTGGCCATTGGGATAGCTTCTTACCTTTGGCAGAGTTTTCATACAATAATAGCTATCACTCCAGTATTGATATGGCCCCATTTGAAGCATTGTATGGGAGGAGGTGTAGATCTCCCATTGGGTGGTTCGATGCATTTGAGGTTAGACCTTGGGGTACTGACCTCTAGAGGGATTCGTTAGATAAGGTGAAGTGCATTCAAGGGAAGCTTCTAGCGGCGCAAAGTAGACAAAAGGAGTATGCAGACCGAAGGGTTAGAGACTTGGAGTTCATGGAGGGTGAACAAGTCTTGTTGAAGGTTTCACCCATGAAAGGGGTGATGCGGTTTGGAAAAAGGGGTAAGCTAAGTCCAAGGTATATTGGACCATTTGAAGTGCTTAAGCGAATAGGGGAGGTGGCTTATGAATTAGCCTTGCCCCCAGGGCTGTCCAGAGTGCATCCGATATTTCATGTGTCCATGTTGAAAAGATACCATGGAGATGGAAACTACATCATCCGTTGGGATTCAGTTTTGCTTGATGAGAATTTGACTTATGAGGAGGAACTGGTTGCTATTTTAGATAGGGAGGTTCGCAAGTTGAGGTCGAGAGAGATTGCATCCATCAAAGTTCAATGGAAGAATCGACCGGTTGAAGAGGCTACTTGGGAAAAGGAGGCAGATATGCAAGAAAAATACCCACATCTGTTTACAGATTCAGGTACTCCTTTTCGCCATTGTTTTTCTTCTTTTGATCGTTCGGGGACGAACGATGGGTAAATTGGTATCTATTGTAATGACCTGTTTAGTCGTTTTGAGCAGCAGATTTTATTTCTGGAAAATTGGCTGAGGCAACGGACCCAACGACGGACCGTCACAGGCACGACGGACCGTCGCAAGGTCTCGTTTCAATATACTTAGGAATTCTGAAATTGGGTACTGAAAAATCAACTCTCTGTAATCTGTGACGGACCTGCAGGACGTGCCGTCACATCCACGACGAGCCGTCGTAAGCTCCCGTTGCAAAACACTTCAACTTTTGAGAATTTGGTACAGGAAACGATTCTCTGACCGTCATGACGGAGGTACAGGACGGACCGTCACAGGTGTGACGGGCCGTCACAGTCCACTTGGATTTTAGGAGGCTGCGACGACCTGCGTGACGGACCGTCGCAGGCATGACGGGCCGTCACAGGTTGCGCAAATCCCAGGCAGAATCGGATTTCTTTACACGTTTTAAGGGTCGTTTTGGACTATTCTTTCCTTAATTAAAAAGTTAGAGGGTTAATATTAATAAGTCTAATTACTTGGGGGTTAAAAGAGGTAACCTTAAGTTAATTAGTGGGACGGGTGTCACGAACCGACACGTAGAATTAGGGGATCGGAGTGTCACATACCGACACATGTAGGGGATCGGAGTGTCACGTTCCGACACATATAGGGGATCGGAGTGTCACGTACCGACACATATAGGGGATCGGGTGTCACGAACCGACACGTAGAATTAGGGGATCGGAGTGTCACGTACCGACACATAGTGGTAGGGGATCGGAGTGTCACGTACCGACACAAGAGGAAGAAAGATAATGAATCTTGAAAGATGATAAATATACTCAATCTAATAAACTTAATTCCCAAATGAGTATGGTATTGAGGCTTGAGCCCTCACGGATGAACTTGATAGTACTTGTTGTTGCTACATGTTGAGTTTATAGTTGATTTATGATATTACTTGATATATATTATCTTCTATTTTGAGTTGGCCGATGATATCTACTCAGTACTTGTGGTTGTACTGACCCCCTACTTTTATGTTTTCTTCTTTGTTATTTGTGTAATGCAGCAAACGTTCCATCAACTTCAACTCAACAGTAGATCTAGCCAGTCTTCGCTCCATCGGAAATTCAGGGTGAGCTAACGCGTCTAGCTTTGACTGGATCTTCTTCTTCAAGTCTTGATGCCTTGAACTTCCGGCATGGACTAGCTTTTAGTTGTTTTAGTTTCCTAGACATTTTTAGTTTAGTAATTTGATCATAGATGTTCTTGTGATGATGACTTCCAGATTTTTGGGATAATAATAATAGTTTTGAATTGTTTTTATTAATGAGTTTAAGTCTTCCGCATTTCTTTTGTTGATATTGTATTAAAATGTTAAAGGTTAGATTGGTTGGTTTGCTCACAGAGGAGGGTAAATGTGGGTGCCAGTCGCGGTCCCAATTTTGGTCGTGACACATACTCATTTGGGAATTAGGTTTATTGGATTGAGTATATTAACATCTTTCAAGATTCATAATCTTTATTCCTCTTGTGTCGGTACGTGACACTCCGCTCCCCTACTACTATGTGACGGAACGTGACACTCCGATCCCCTAATTCTACGTGTCGGTTCGTGACACCCGATCCCCTAATTCTACGTGTCGGTTCGTGACACCCGATCCCCTAATTCTACGTGTCGGTTCGTGACACCCGATCCCCTAATTCTACGTGTCGGTTCGTGACACCCGCTCCACTAATCTCATTCTATCAATTCATCAATCCTTCTTTTATACCAAGGTATCATCAATCTCATTATGTTAGTTCATCAAGCCTTCTTTTATACCAAGGCATCATCGTTAACAAAGTGAATTTAGGATTAGAGATTCAATAGCCTCATCATGCTTATTCATCACAATTATATAATCACATCATGTAAACACACAATCAAGCATATAGAAGGTTTTATAATACTACCCAACACATATCATTCGCTATTAAGAGTCTACTACGAATAGCATAAAAACCATAACCTACCTCCACCGAAGATTCGTGATCAAGCAAGCAAATTCCCCAAAGCTTTGCTATCCTCTTCGTTCCTCTCTCTCTCTCTTGATCGATTCTCCCTCTCTTGTTCTTTCTATTTTTCTTATTCAAACCCCTTTTTCTTTTACCCTAATTAGCATATAATTAAGTATAAAAGATGATAAAAATAACCCACTAATTACTCCAAGGTTACCTCCTTTAACCCCCAAGTAATTGAGTTATTAATATTAAACCACTAACTTTATAATTATAAGCAGGAATAGTCCAAAACGCCCCTTAAAATATTTACAGAAATCCGACCCAGCCTGGGATTACACAACCTGTGACGGTCCGTCGTGCCTGCGACGGTCCGTCCTGCAGGTCCGTCACAAAGTTCAGAGACTTTATTTCTGTGGAAGATGTGTGACGGTCCGTCGTGCCCACGACGGTCCGTCCTGTCATTCCGTCACGAAGTTCAAAGAGTCGATTTCAGTACCCAAATATCAGAATTCTAAGTGTTTTGGAACGAGACCCCCTCGACGGTCCGTCGTGCCCATGACGGTCCGTCGTGGGATCCGTCGTCTCAGCCAGTTTTTCCAGAATTAAAATTTGTTGCTCAAAACGACTAAACAGGTCGTTACATTACTTATATGGTTGCTAGCAAATTTGGTGAAAATCACATAGCAAAAGAACATGTTTCGTATACCACCAGTTATCCTACACCAAGATTTAGGATTTAAAAAAATTTAGATAGTTGATTGCACTTTCTACTATTTTAGAATTACATATTTTTTGTTTTAACTTTTGCATAATTTTTTTGTATTTAAGCATTTGATGATGCATAATCATATAATTTTTTCCATTCAGATATCATCTACACATGAATTACAGTTTGACTATTATATTTTCAAGATAATAATATTACATAAAATTCATACAATTTGGATTCACTATTTAAAATTATCAACGTGTTTTAAACCTCTACAGTCATTGAATGAAATATGTATGAAATCAAAAAATTATGTGTGTATGACTATGATTTTGATATTAAATGTTGAATAATGTATGTATTGTGAAATAACGTTTATATACAAATGGTATGAATTGTGTTTTATCATTTGTTTGATTTTCTATTAAATGTTTATATGGAATGTATGGTTAAATTGGTATGAAAATTATATCAATTGTCAAACTAATGATTTTTTCTAAAAATATCCCATTATGCTTATTTCTATTCAACACAAGTGGTTTGAATAAAACGTGTATACAATTTGATTAATATGTGTATGCGTAACTGAAGTCAGTGTTGAAATGCATATAGATAACTTACACTAAATACTCATGAAACAAAATGCATTCCATCGCCTATTATATGTATCACTAATATTTAAACTATCTTATGTATTAAACTAGAATAAATTTTATTTCTAACAATACGAAATTTGCATGATTAAAGAATGAGTCGTGTATAAAAATTGAACAGTACATTAAGCACTAAGTAATAATATATTTCGCACAAACTATGTTTAATATCAAAACAAACATGAGTCTAAAGACAAAAAAAAAAAATTGTCAAACAGTCTAAACAAATAAACAAAACTAACAAAAAAATTATCATGAACAAAACTAACAAAAAAGTTTATTACGAGCAAAAATATAAAAAAAAATGAATTTTGACCAATCACTAAACAATAATAAATACAAACATGAAGGATTTCATCTTCCACCATGTTTAATTAATATTGTACGTAGTAATTTCACAACAAAATCAAGATTTTTTTAAAAAAATAACTATAATTACTCGATAGCAAGATATTTCTTGCAGAAATTTTAAGAGAGAGAAACGTGAATCAAAATTGTTGATTACTGTTAACTAATTTCAGCCAATTAAGGAAACTAAATAATCTTAATTATTTTGAATTCCTTAATTAGTGCTAATTACTAATTATCTACAATAAATTCAAATTATTTTACCTTTTTAAATTGAAAAACGTTTTTATCATTTATTTTATCTTTTTATTTTTTAAAAAACAAATATCATCAATTATAAAAAAGAACATTTTTTTTAACAATATGCTATAACCTGGAATATTTAATGCTATAACTTGAAAGTTTAACTCTACTGTTATAACTTGAAAATATTACTATAATAATTGTCATATATGATATTCACACATAGTTATATGGGTTATCAGAAAATTTAAAATAGGTTCAAATGTCATTTTAGATGACCTATTTCTATTAAGAAAAATTGTATATAATGAAAAATTAATAATTAAATTAAATGTTATAACCACACTTTGTTTAATAATGTCCTGTAGCAAACTGTTTGTCAGTCGCCTCTCTCCCTCAAACTCTCGCTCGCCACTCTCCCTATCTTGTTTCCTCTCTCCCTCGCTTTTATACAAACACAAATGTATAAAATGCATTTGTGTTTGTATAAAGTGAGTAAAAATTTTATGTATACATATATTTTCATTTCCTCTCTCCCCTCTCCCCTCTACCCTCTACCCTCTTCAAGATCTCGCTCACCACTCTCCCATATCTCACTCGTCACGCTCACCTCTCTCGCTTATACAAACAAAAACGAAACGTATAACTTGCGTTTCTATTTGTATAAAGTGAGAAAAATTGTATATACACATGCAAATACAAAAATCTTCGTCCTATCCATTTATAATTATACAATACAAATATTTCCTACCCAATTTTTTTTTGTCTTTCTCTCTTTCACGTTTTATACATACACAAATTATATAATTAATCTTTTGTATACAATTGTTTTGTTTTGTATATGCATAGAAAAATTATACAATTGGTTTCTTTGTAGATGAATAATGATTTCTACAACTGCTCTTTTTTGTATATGTATGGCGAAATATACATATTTATGTTTGCTATGAAGCGCAATTATGCAAAATATAGTTATCGCATAAAAATATGATTTTTATGTATGCTATATATGAAAATTACTCGTTCTTTTATTCATTTATTGAATAGCTAATGGACCATCTGAAAATTATAAAATAAGCCCAAAATTTTGACCTGTTTCACCAAGACCTAAAAATCAAAAGCAAATCAGCTCACTAATACAAAATTCAAGCATCTAAACTATTTTGAAGATCGAACACAAACAAATTAAGGCAGAAAATAAACATAAAAAATAAAAAAAAAATTAAGAAAAACAACATCCAACATGATAAACTTAAAGAACACTAATAAAACATATGCAAAATTCGACACCAAAACGACTTATATGATTAAAAAGAATGATAATAACAGATTTGGATAGAGGTTGAGAGGGGGGAAAAGTTGACATATATTTTTGGGTGAATGGGGATCACCGGAATTTTCTTTGACGAACTTTGGACATAAAATTTATATCAATGAATAGCCCTTGAAGAGCTCTACACATATATGTAAAGGATACGGGATGGGATGACATGAACTTCGTAAATCTAAGGAAAAAAATGAAGATTCATATTTGATTTTTCTTAGATCTACGGAGTTTGACTATGGATACGGATGAATGGTTTGTGAATTTGTGTAGAGGAGGGTGAAAGGAAGACATGATAAATTTTTGAGGATTTTTTCATCCAAAAAGGTGGTGGCCGGCGGCGGCAGGTGGAAGCAAACGGGAAGAAGAAAAATAAAATACAAATAAAAACTAATTTTTGAAGTTTTGTATTTTTATTAGGGTCCCATAATAGCCTTTAGATCAAAATATCATGAATGAATGAGATTCAATCTTGACCATGTCTATTGGATCGAATCAAAATTGATTGAGCCATCAGCAATTGGTCTAAATTAGTTCAATTCATACAAAATTGGGTCATTTGGACCAATAAAAAAATACAAACAAAGACAAACAATCCAAATATACAAATAAAATATAAAAAAAATACATTAATATATCTTACAGGAGTAAAATAAGCACATCAAAAATTAGATATTTACAATAAGTAATAAACTAGAAGTGTAAAATACATACATTGGTTAATTTTATAGCACATCAATAGCTAAGGAGCCTGGTTATGCTTCTAATCTTAGCTGTTTTTAAAAGTCCTTTTCTATAAAGCTTAGTAATAACTCTACTCCCTTCATATCATATTAAGTGAATTTTTGAGGTATTTTTATTTTTTAAGTTGACTTAATTGTTCATTTTTTAAGACTATTTTTAGAGTGTTCTTTCAATTTTATCCTTCATTAGTTAGTATTGGAATTAGTGATTAATTAATATTTAGTAATTTTAATCATAAATTTGACAATAATTAATAAGGAAAAAATAGAAAAGTAGATTTAATTTATATCTTAATCTATATTTTTTTAAAGGGTGTGAAATACCCGGTGCGAATAAGTTTTTTCTTGTGAAACACTTTAAAAATAACATAATATAGAATGGAGAGAGTATTCTTTTATTAGAGTGTATGTATATTTTGTGTAGAAATATTCTATTACGTTAAGATAGAATTGTTTCTTTCTTTTACTACTATAAAGAAAGGAATATATAACTAGGAACAAAACTTCCTAGTCGGGATAGTATTAATGTATAATTAGAAGATGGACAATGAAGATAATTTGAATAAAAATGCAATTATAGGTGTGAAAGTTCCATAAATAAATAGTGCATTTTCGATTGAAAACTAGTGTCAAAAGGGAGGAAACTCAAATTGATACATGAAATACAATTCTTTTTTTTTTTAATAATATCTAGTAATTAAGGCTAGTTTTGGGAATTCATATTTGGGATTTATATTAATTATAAACTTATAACTGCAATTCCAAGTCAGCCTTATTGTCCTCTTCCTGTATCTCATTTTTACTTTGTTCCATCTCCTTTTTCTGCCCCCAAAGAAAACCATAGAGTCCAACAACTGTCAAGATTGACCCCACCACTCTGTCCAAAATTAACAAAAGCCAAATCAACTCAATCAATTCAATCTTATACTATACTATCATCTCCTTAGTTTCAATTTATATAATTATTTTAAATTTAAATATTTAAGTAAATCTATTTTATTTTTGGAAAAGGGCCTAAAATACCCTCGAAGTATTAAAAATGGTACACAATTACCCTCCATCCACCTATTGGCCCCCAAATACCCTTCACATCCACCTTTGGGTCCAAATTTACCCTTTCATTAACGGACCAAAACTAAAAATACGGAAAAGGGCCTAAAATACCCTCGAAGTATTGAAAATGGTACACAATTACCCTCCATCCACCTATTGGCCCCCAAATACCCTTCAAATCCACCTTTGGGTCCAATTTACCCCTTCATGAACGGACCAAAATTAAAAATAATTAAATAATATTTTTTAATTACGTGGCACTCAATCATTGGTTGTAATTTAATATTTAAAATAATTTTGAACCCACCCATTTTAACTAAACCCGCCCCACTTGACCCAATTTAAAAAAATTAACCCATCTAATTAAAATATCCTAAAATCTTATTCCTCCCATTTTCACAATTTCCATGACTCCATTGTCGTCTTCTTCTTCTTCTTCTTCTTCTTCTTCGTGAAGAAAATGTCAGCTTCTTCTTCGATTTCTTTCCCCGAAGAACTTAAATTACAATGGAGTCATGGAAATTGAAAAAATAGGAGGAATAAGATTTTAGGATATTTTAATTAGATGGGTTAATTTTTTAAAATTGGGTCAAGTGGGCGGGTTTAGTTAAAATTGGTGGGTTTAAAATTATTTTAAATATTAAATTACAACCAATGATTGAGTGCCACGTAATTAAAAAATATTATTTAATTATTTTTAATTTTGGTCCGTTCATGAAGGGGTAAATTTGGACCCAAAGGTGGATTTGAAGGGTATTTGGGGGCCAATAGGTGGATGGAGGGTAATTGTGTACCATTTTCAATACTTCGAGGGTATTTTAGGCCCTTTTTTGTATTTTTAATTTTGGTCCGTTAATGAAGGGGTAAATTTGGACCCAAAGGTGGATGTGAAGGGTATTTGGGGGCCAATAGGTGGATGGAGGGTAATTGTGTACCATTTTCAATACTTCGAGGGTATTTTAGGCCCTTTTCCGTTTTATTTTTTATATTTTTTTAATATATATTCAAAATTATTAATTAATATTATAAATTATAATACTCATTAAGTAATTTACAAATATTTCAAAAAAAAATGAAAATTTAATGTGCAGGTCAAACTTTAATTGTTTGATTTTGGACAAACAAAATGTGTATAAATTGAAACGGAGAGTAATATTTTCTCTATTCACTTTTACTAGTTACATTTAGACTTGAAACATCTGTTAAGAAAACGGAAAAGGGTCAAAAATACCCATAAACTATCTGAAATAGCTCAGATATATCCTTAAATCATATTTTCCGTCAAATATTGGATCAAAAATGCCCTTTTAATTAATGGAAATTGTTAAATGCCATGTGGATGCCACATGTCAACCCAATAGATTTCCACTGCCACATAGACTAAAAGGAAAAGGGTCAAAAGTACCATTAAAACTATCCGAAATAGCTCATATTCACCCTTAAACTATATTTCGGCTCAAAACTATCCTTCCCGTCAAACTATTGCGTCAAAAGTGACCTTCTTATTGTCGGAAGTTGTTAAATTCCACATGTGCCACATTGACTAAATCCCTAAATCTTAATTACTTATTTTTCCCTCATTTCATTATTTTCCAGAAACGATTTCACCCCTTCTCCCTCATTTCGCGGCTAAGGTTTCACAGTTTTGTTCGTTGCTGGGTTTCAAAGTGGATATTAGTGGTTATAGGTTAGTAAACTTTTTTGTTTATTTTATTGTGTTTACAACCACGAAAATCCACTTTGAAACCCAGCTCCGAAGAAAATTATGGAACCTTGGCCGCGAAATGACGGGAAAGTTGTGAAATTCTAACTATCATACTTTGAAATCGTAAAAGTAATAAAATAAGAAAAAAATATTTACTAACCTACAACCATGAATATCTACTTTGAAACTCAGTCCTGAAGAAAGCAACGAAATTAGGAGAAATTTGTGAAATCCTAACTGACATGCTTTGAAATCATAAACTTAATAAAATACAAAAAAATATATACTAGCCTACAAGCATGATTTTTCACTTTGAAATCCAGTCACGAAGAAAAGTATGAAACCCTAGCCGCGAAATGAGTGAGAACAGATGAATATATCATTTCTGAAATAATGAAATGAGGGGGAAGTAATTAGGATTTAGGGATTTAGTCTATGTGGCAGTGGAACCTTATTGTCATGCAATGTGGTATCCACATGACATTTAACAACTTCTGTTGATAAGAAGGATACTTTTGACTCAATCAATAGCTTGACGGGAAGGGTAGTTTCAGCCGAAATATAGTTTAAGGGTAAATATGAGTATTTCGGATAGTTTAAGGGTATTTTTGACCCTTTCTATTTAGTCTACGTGGCAGTGAAATCTTATTGGCATGCAATGTGGCATCCATATGACATCCACGTGGCATTGAACAACTTCCGTTAATAAGAACGGTACTTTTGACCCAATAGTAAGACGGGATGGTAGTTTTGAGCCGAAGTAAAATTTAAGGATATATATGAGCTATTTCGAATAGTTTAGAGGTATTTTTGAGCCTTTTTCGTTAAGAAAATAATAATTATCATGGTTAATTTTTTCACACTATCCTGATTAATTATTGTTTAATTAAATTCTTGAAAATTAATTAATTTATGGTAAGAGAAAAACATGATGTAATAATTTTGTCTTTTATTTTCATGATATATTAAAAGTAATAAGTAAAATCTATTTTAAAAATAGAGAACAAGTAAAAATAAAAATAAAAAGTTTGAAATATATCCAAACTTTAACAGAAATTGTTGTAACAATTTATAACTTTGAGCAGAACAGTATATTTTAAAGATATATATGAGCTCACGTAGACATCATAAATTTTCTATCATTGTAAATAGTAATGTGTCCACGTGAGCACATATATATAACTTTAAAATACATTATTAATAGTGCAGGAGGTAAAAAATCATTTTCCAAAGTTTAAATTCTTATAACAATTTTGACCAAAATTCGGATATATTTCAGACTTTTTCAAAAAATAAACATATGAGATGCTTTTGTTCACTTACATTCCAAGGTATAATTTCTCTCTCAGCAGAATCCAACTAAGAAAGGCAGCAATAACAAGTAACAACGGATTGAACATTGAGACATATAAAGGACCTTTCCTTTCTATACACCAAGAGCTTAAGTATAATGCTAGTGAAGAGCATACAGTTCCCTACAATAAAAATCAAATATTTTCAAGAAAATTAAATAAAAGAACTCAAACTAATATTTTGGAGAGGAATTTAAATATACTTACATTATAAACAACAGAGATAGCTCTAATGGGATTTAAAGCCCATTCATAAGCTTTTGGTACCACACAAAAACTGATAATCATGCACTGGAAACTTGCCATGAAGAATATCAAAAGGGTGCTTGAATATGGAGCTGCATACTTCTCATTCACTCTTGCCTAACATAAATCAAAGAGAAAAGAGTTCGAGATATATCCAAACTTTGATCGAAATTTCTATAACAGTATCAGACTTCAGAAAATACCTTTTACTCATGCACTATTTAATAGTATAATTTAAAGGTATATATGTGCTCACGTGGACATATTACAAGTTATAATAATACAATATTTATGATGTCCATGTGGGTACATATATACCTTTAAAATAAACTATTAAATAGTGACACGGGGTAAAATGTCCTTCCGAAAGTTCCATATTGTTACAACAATTTCGATCAAAGTTCAGACATATTTCAGACATTTTCACCTAAATAAAAATAGCCAAATAGTAAGAATCATTTTATTTTATTTTTTAAAAAAGGAAGAAATGAATTAAAAGAGTTGTAAAATTAATTACTTGAATGGTTAACCATAATGCATAGGTAATACTGCTGATTATGAGTATAAAAGGTCCCAAAATGAAATTGGTATGGGTAGAATTGATATCCTTGTCATTAGTAGTGTTTTCAGCATATTTCCAGTGAAATCCCAATTGGCCAATCAGTACAGGTCCACGATACAATGACAATAACATAGCCCCTCCAACACACACGATTGTTCCAATCAATTTGGCTTGTCCTGCTAAACTTTTTAGTCCCAATTTTTCAAGCCTACATATCAATTAACACAATTCAATTTTCAATTTTCGATATAATAATGTAAAAGTAATATTTAGAATATGTTTGCTCAGACTTTTCAAAGTCGTCAATGAATACATATCGAATTAGTGCAGACATTGATGTAGGTGATATTGAAATTGAAGAGTCGGTGCAATTAAGTACTTTGAAGAAAGAGAAATACCTGAATAAAATGGCTAGGAGAAAAGTGAATGCTGGGATTAGATTATCGAGGGCGGAAACAATTGTCGGAGTAGTATATTTTAGCCCAATACAAAATGTATATTGGTTTGCAGTTACTCTATATGTTCATACAAGAAAAATAATCTTAATTAATCATATATCGTTCATACTAGTTGACATAAAAAATAATATCGATATAAATATAAATAAATATAAATAAAGATAAGGTCTGACTATTATCAATATTTTTACTAGAGCTTTAATCTTTGTCCTAGTTGTACTAGTAGGTCTGCCAACATACATGTTTTGCTACACCTTGCCGGTCTAAATTTAAAGTATATGGATATGAAATTTTAGTCTTATTTGAATTATTTCGTTCTGATTTATTTTTATATATAGTTTATACATATTCATTCACAGATTTCTTTGGATGCATATAAAATTTTGATAAAAGTTATTGAGATTTGTCAAATTAGTAAGTCGTATAGTAACTTCGTTCTAGATCGTGTATTACTTATTAACTCTATCCCTTATATGACTAAACATCAACTTGATACAAATCTTATGTTAGATTTCAAACGGAATATTATATCTTTCTATATATGTATAAAAGGAATTAACTTAATCAATTAGCTTAAAATGAGAAAAACAGATACAAAAGATACAAGTGTATGTTGTCGGCCATTAATTAATTTTGATTTACTCCATCCATAATTCATATGGTTAAATTATTTCAACATTTTAATAGATTATTGGAATACTTTTTCACAGCTTACTTTAATTAAAACATGAGCACTTTATCGAATGGAAAGACTAATTGCTTACCCGATAATGGAACACAAGAAAATTTGAAAAAATACAGATAGTGTCAACTTTGGTCTTGTTTTCCTGCATCAACATAAATTAAATAGCTAAAAATTAAACATGAATATTTAGTATATTATCGATTTTTTGTATTAAAAATGTTTCGATATAAATCTAATAATTTTCTTGACATGAAAATAAGTTTCTTAGTAATTTCCATATATATTGAAGGCTAGAAAAACAAGTCGCGCTGGTGACATTAATTACACATTGTTGTGCCATCCTAACCCTCCAAGACATGAATAAAAACGTTTTCATTCATTTTGGTTTTTCAATTGTCTTGGACACGTAAAGTCAATTTAACTTGAATATTTATATCAAGTTGAGTGTTTCTTTTTATACAAAACAAACTTCAATAATGACTTTACTAAATAAGTTTTCAAAATTGAGTGATCTTTTGAGACATTAACTCTAATTAACCCTATCTCAAGCAAAACCTTTGCTCGAGAAAAATACATGGAGCAAGGATGTAAATCGTGATTAATCAAACTATGAGAATTTTGTGCTGTCCAACGTAATATAACTTCTTGTTAAATGTTATTATTTTTTTCTAGGTAATCATCACTTCATATTATTGATAACTAAACTTTTTGTAATATCAGTGTGTAAAAAAAAAGAAGATGATAAATAACATTACGAGGGAAGTAATAATAATAATACCTCTCCAAGAAATAAGCAAAGGGTGCAATTGAAATGGTGGCAAATATAGGCCTGTATGCTGTCTGAACAAAAGGGTGCATACCAGTATCCATGACTAGTTTTGTCACAACATTTGATCCAGCATAGCCAACTTGTACAATCACCATTGCTATAAATGGCAACAAATCACTACCTTTTTTCTTCATTATTATTAGTGAAACAAGATATCTGTATATGAACTATTAAAATGAGTACCCAGTACTAGTATATATAGTGACATATAACAAGTGAATAATGAATCTCTGACTCATATAATTGGTGAGTGGACCAACCAATAAAGATGTTAAAAAGGATATTCCTTTCCCCCAACCCAACTAGGACACTCAATATCATAATAATGTGTTTACTTTAATTAATTTCCCCACTCTATATTCAATAATATAATAATATGGTTCCTTTAATTGTTTTCTAGTAATTACTTTCTCATTCTAACTTAGGTAACACCATTCCAATTTTGAAATTAACCAAACAATTCTATTTTTTATCATAATTTTCAATTTTTTTTAAAAAATACTTCAACATTTCATACCCGAATTCACGATCAAACATAGATTGATTGACTTTGAAATTCAAAATATATCGTGTGAATTAAAACATATGCAAGTTAAAGGTTCACGCTCTATGAGGGTGAAAAAAGGAGAAAATAATACCCCCTAATGTTACTTTAAAAATCAAATATTTATTCTTGAACAATATAATAAACACTTCCCTATATATCTAAATTTAACATTTTAAATACCTAATTTCCCTCTACATTATTAAGTTCGTTTTTCTTATTGTTTAACACTATAATATCTTCTTTATCATATTATTCTTTTATTATGGACTAACCTATAAAACAAATAAATCTTATTTAAAAATATTTTTTTCAGCATATATAATGTTGAAATAATAAATAAATTGAGCACCAAAAAATCAGAGGAATTTGTTCAAATCAGTATATTTTTTAATTAAATAACAATCCAAACTAACAAAAGTTATGAAATTAAGAAGGAAAGAAATTTTTTTTTTTTAAATAACATATTCAATGCATATGATACAAAAAAAATCCCTGCTAAAGTAGATGTATATTTGATATGATGACCTTCCAGATCATTTATGTATTTATGCTTTTTGTTCGTCGTTTAGGGTGTTCCTATAGCGACCTCAAATCATTTTTGACTTGTTGTGAGTGATAGTCATTTGATTTTTATGCGAGTTTTTCGTATTCTGGAGATTTTGAACCTTGAATGGTCATTTTTTTTAATCAAAAGTTCAAGAAGTTGGCCTCTGAATCTAATCTTGATGATTCCATCAGCTCCAAAATCGTCATTTTAGGCAAGTAGTATGGTCAACATGATTCTTGAGGCTTTGAGTGCGAGTCTGTGAGAATATTAGACGATTTAACTTTCAAGTTAAGATCTAAGTTTGACTTTAGTCAATATTTTGACACGAATTGGAATGAAAATTCTATCAGCATAGCCCCGGAATGTTAAGTTTGGTCTAGAATGACCCTTCGATTGAATTTCGAGGCTTTTGGGCTAATTTCGTGTCCTCTTGTGGATTTTGACTCAAAATAGAGTTTACGAGCAGGATTCACTTTTTACGAGATGACCTTGTATGAAAATTTCTTCTGCTACGTTGAGTCTGGAATATCAAATTTGGTATAGGGTTGCATATATCGTTTGCATGCAAAAAGTTTCGAACTCTTCGAAACTCCCTGTCGAAGATTTTCAACTTGCCAAAAAACCAGTTGATATGTATCAGCTAGTGTAGACCAAAATGGTATTTGCTTTCGTGGGCCTTGGTCCACGTTCACGGAGGTGATGCATCTTGGTGGTTACATTAGCGAAGCCCTCGCCGTGTTTGTGACTTGTGAGGTCCGTATTCACCAAATTTCCCTAACGCGATCGTGGGGGTATGGTTCCCTCTTAACTGCAATTATGGGCCCTCGCTGATATACCATGGTATCACGGTATTATTAATACTTTTTCCTTAAGTTTAGTGTGTCCAAAAAGCCTTTTTGTGCTAACTTTTATGTAAGTTTCTCTTTATTTACAGGAAATCTGTCAAAAAAAAGATGAATGCGGAGGTTTTTGAGAAAGAACTACAGAAAAGTACCACCTACGGAGGTTGTGACGGTCGTCATGCTCGTGAGGGTCCGTAGGTGGCATCATAGTGCAGCTGCTGAAGAAAGATGAGGAAGTCTGACCAAGTGTGGAGTTACGGAGTGTGTGATGATCCGTCATACCTACCATCGTAGCCATGGCGGTCCGTCCTGCTGGTTCGTCATGAAGATCAAAGAAGTAGGCCCCGTACCCAAATTCCAAGAGTTCAAGTGTTTTGGAACGGAGACCCTCGACGGACCGTTGTGCCTGTGACGATCCGTCATACCTACCGTCGAGGGTAATGAAGAGAGCAACAGAAGAAATTGCGCAAGTATGGGACGATGGAATCCATGACGGCCCGTCGTGACCACGACGATCCGTCGCGAGGTCCGTCGATCCAGCCGCGTTTTGACAGATTTCCTGCAAATAGAGTCCTTATTTAATTAGGTTTCTATTTTTTATAAATAGTTCGAAAAACCTCGTTTTTGAGGTTAGACCCTTGATTATTTTTAGACTCTAGATTATTTTTTAGACTCTTTGTGAGATTCTTGATTATTTTGAGATTGTTGAATATTTTTAGACTTTTGTAATTGATTGTTGGTGACTTTTGCTGATTAATCAAGTGAACTTTCAGATTTTACTCTTTCTCATTGAAGTAAGTGCATGAATTCTTATATCATATATTTGAATATTGTGATTATGACTATGGGTAACTAAACTCCATAACTAGGGTTGTGGGAACCATAGGCGAATAATGAGGTAAAACCTAACTAAAATAACAATTCTAGAATAGTGTCTTGCATGTATTGATTATTCTTTCGCTTAGATGTCTTTTTAACGGATGACCAACGTTAGAACTCGCCTTAATTCTACTTGTCGGACCAAGGAGGTAGATAATAGGAAAAGAATTATCAACATAGATTTAGTGTATACTATCTAATAGGCTAGTATTGATTGGTACGAGGTAATAACTTAGTAAAATATCGAATACGATGCTTAATATGAGGTAAGGATAAGGGTTGGTATAGCAACACACGTAGCCGGACCAAGGTGCGAAATGAAATTTTCTAGATGTCGGACCAAGGATTTAGAAATACATAACTTATCACTTTGCATGCAAGATACTAGGAAAGTATTGTTATAGTTAGAATTATCAAGTTATGAACCTGGGGGGAACACGTAAACCCTAGTTACTTTTATTAATTGATTAAACTCCAACATTTGAAGCTGTTAGTTGTCTCTTTTAATTTTGCTAGTTATTTTCATCTATTTAGATATAGAAAACCCCCCTTTTATCATTTTTGCTTTCTAAGGAAATAATTGACTAAACAATAGTAGTAATAGATTGAAGTTAAGTCTAAACTATTTTCCTCGTGGGAACGATCCCAACCTCATTAGTTG
Organism: Solanum peruvianum; assembly: GCA_027705065.1. Classification (NCBI taxonomy): domain Eukaryota; kingdom Viridiplantae; phylum Streptophyta; class Magnoliopsida; order Solanales; family Solanaceae; genus Solanum; species Solanum peruvianum. The sequence goes on along the minus strand of JAKWJD010001766.1, from coordinate 40,345,727 downwards.
GGTTATTTACTTGACACGACCGCTTTACTTCTTATTTGAGAATTAAGTTTGAGCGTATCACTCGCTGCGTTCACAGGGATCATCCGTGTAGACAGTGAAATTTTATTGATAAATTCATAGTAAATTTGGATTTAATCTTAAATTCATGATACATTGAATAAGTCAAATTATTGGTTAATAAAGTCGGATTAATATTTAAGTCAAAATTATATGACTTAGATCAAGTCCAAATTACATTTAGGCGAACTCATGCTCTTCGAACCCAACTCATGCTCTTCGAACTCAAGGATCAAAATTTCTTGGATGAAAAAACCCTTAAAACCCTAGTTCAAGCATATATAAAGAGGTCTTCATAAGACCAAAAGAAGAAAGGAAGAAAAGAAGAAGACACATAGAGAATCTTTTCTCTTCGGTGGTGATTTGCAAGTCTTCCACATACAAAAAAATCTTCGCCGCAAGTAAAAAGAAGTCTTCACTCCAAAAATTGAGCCGCAAGTATTCCATCAAATTAAGAACATCATTGAAGAGATGAATCAGGGGATTATATATATATTTTTGTAAAGATTTCTATAAATATTGTATATTTTTGTAAAGATTTCTATAAATATTGTAACTTTCGCATAAATTAAAATTAAATATCATTATTTGCTTGCTATTTTCCTTTCCTTGTTTGTTGTATTTCAGGTTTGAAACATTAGATGCTTACAAATTGGCACGCCCAATGAGACAATCTTTACCCCTCATCTTTTCTCTTAGAAAATCAATGTTCAAAAACACTGAGATGACTTCCAAGAAAACCAACTCGAAATTTGCATTTGCATCCAAATCTGGATCTACATCCGTATCTGCATCTGCATCTACATCCAAATTTCAATCTACATCCGTATACGCATCTGTTTTTAAATTTGCATTTATATCAAATCTACATCTGTATTTGAATTCACATCTGCTTCTGTAAAAATTGATGGATCAAATTCTGCATCACTGTGGAAAACATCATTGATGTTACTGCTTGAAACATAGGATCTATCACAAGAAATCAAGTCAAATTGATGGGACAACAAGCCTCACGAGTGCCATCCGAATATGCTACTATATTTTGTTTGTCTCAAATACAAAAGCTGCAAAAGAAGACTCGCCCAAATCGTCGAGAGATTTCTTGCTCAATAGAGCCTATCTACATTCAAGAAGCCCTCCACTTCAGCCGGTAATGATGTCTTAAGCACGGATCTACCCCACATAACATATTTGCATCTCATTTTTGAAAAAATCAATGTTATTCTACATTACTTAAAGTGATAATGCACACGATGGGGTCGAAGCTTCTATAATATAATAAAAACTTGCAAATATGAAGAAAGCAGTTGAAGGCCTATCGAAGCACATCAAAGGTCAAGACGTCCAAATTACCAAGTTGACTAACATAATGGAGAAGATGGAGAAAAGAGAATTCACACAATTATGTGAAAATTTTCATGAAACTCAGGAGAAAAGACAGTCCTTCGAAAAACAAGAAAAAATTATCAAGGAGTTTCAAGTATCTTCCGAAGGACTGATTCCTGTTGAGAAAATGAAGAATTTCATCAAAAATACTATCAAAGATAAATCTGAGTCCACATTTAAGTCTTCTCTCACATATGTAAAGTCGTATTCAAAAGAATTGATGGCCTAAAAATACATTGTCACGATCCAAAAATGAGCGTGATGATAAGTCAGCCTAAAACTCAACTGTTACAATAATATGCGGAAAAAAATAACAATCAACTTAAAAATACCGCCAGAACTTGGTTGTCACGTGTATAAGTCTCTAAAGTATTACTATTAATTTAAAAGAAAAACATAAGTCACAAATAAAATTGTATCTAGAATAGAACAAGATCATAATTAAGGAGAAAGAAAGTCTGTTGAGACGACAAATAGCTGCCTCACAAATCTCCAAGATGTCTTGGAAAAGAAGAGAATGACAAGTAAAATCCAGGCTCATCACCTACAAAAATTTGTAGAAGCAAGGGGTGAGTAGCAAACCACACAGTACTCAGCAAGTAAATCCTTAAACACAAGCTAAGGGGATGAAATACGGGTACTACTACCACCCCAACCGAACCTCCACAACTATAACCTGCATAAAAATCAGTCAACCTAGCAACTCACGATTTACATAGCACGTAGCTCAACAACAAATCTTAGACAAATTACATATTCTCCACAACAACACTTTAACAAATTACATATCCTCAATAATAAGCTCAGTATTCATCAATTACAAGTTTCTCAAAAAGGCAATCACAAGATCAACAAAACACAATATCAAGTTCACTAGTGATAAGTATGTGTAATGCAATGGAATGCAATGCCAAGTATAATGATGCATGTCTGACCTAGTGATACACACCCGCTGTCTCTAGTCCGAGATCTGTGCATGCAGCTGTCGTAGCGCACGACACGACCCTAAAATCAAGTTCCTAAATTTTGATGTCAATTATCATGTCAACCTCATTCTTCCAAATTTCAAGTCTAGGGTTAAGCTTTCATTCTCCAATACCATAAATCTAATGATATTTATATAATACAATACCTTTAATATTTAATTACCTATATCAATACATCAAAACTTGAATTATAATTTGATAATTATAAGAGAATCCGTAAATAAATTAAATCTCCTCGAGGAATACCATGTTACAAAAGTCACCAGCTCATTCACTGGGCACCACCAAGTGCAAACAAAATTATCACTTCACTCATTATTACTGCAAACAAAAATATCACTACCAACTGCAAAAAAAATTACCCACTGAACACCTTAGCCTTTAATATCATATTCCACCTCACCCAAAGTCTTTCATTAACCCACTAACATATAATAATAATAAATTAACAAACTGTAACCTCTAGACATATACTCAATTCAATGTTTAAAAGCATACATATTCGAAACATGAAGTGCAGACGTTCTCTTCCTCTCGTGTTCATTCGCTTAGGTAAGTTTCTACCTCCCTTTGTTTTTTAAATCAATTAGGTACTAAAAGTGACAAACCCTAATAACCTATTTTAATATATTGGTAAAAATAAATTATAAATTTAACTCATTAACCATTAATTAAATTAAAAGAAATTATTTAATAAATATCTGCCAATTAAATAACTATAGTTATTGAATAGTTTTAAATTTTTAAAAATTATATTTCGGGTCATTACATTTTCCACCATCAAAAATCATGTTCGTCCTCGAACATAAGGAAGAAGAAGAAGGAGGAGGATAACCGACATTACCAAAAGCTTGAGTTATGATCTACTAGCATCTCTCTAAGTGAGTACCTCCTGAAGATTATTCTATCAAGATAAAGACTAAGAACTGAACTTACGAATAAAACTGTGGAAAATCTTCTAATCAAGAGTGATTACTAAGTCAAAGACAAACTCATGAACCCAATCTGAACCAAAACTCACTAGAACATAACATAACCATCAAGATGACTCTTTTCTCACATAGCCGTGATAACATTCTGAGCCAATACCAACTATAACCAAAAGTGAACTTTAACCAACCACCATACACTCACAGTGCACAAACCATCACAAATTTTATCAAGGGAGGATCAAACTTATCTAACCCAAAAAACTAAATGATCAAGTTTGTTCAAGGATCCTACCCTATCAAGAGGACATAAGTGGATCGGTACATCCGATCCACCACTAGAGATTCACTCATGGATATAAAAATACATGTGATCATATACATCGAATTATACTCCAAATCATGTCCAATACGAAGTAGGTTGGTCACATAAGAATATATGAAACCAAAATAGATTAACACAATTTACTCTGTTCATAGTGCCATAACAAACATTGCCGTCCATATGACTCTCCACCTCTTTGGTTTTTAGCCACTCACAATCATTCCCATTCCAATATTAAAAATACTCAATTTATCAAGCCACACATACTTCCCACAATACTTCATTGAAGCTAACACTCTTAATACCAATAAATATCATAACAATATCAATCATTTACCTTACTCTCAAATTGTCACTAGTATTAAAGTCCTGATAGCAAACACATTTTAGCCTATAAAAATTTCAAAATATGTCTCCCTCTGTTTCCATTTAAGCATTTCATGACAAATATAGGTCGCACCCAAAAGTGATAGCATTATTTTCAGGTCTAAAAGTGTTTTACCATCAAGATATAACAATTGAATCACGCTCAATGTCTTCACATAATTTTTTCAAATACCAAATTTTAAATAATACTCAAAATTATCATATACCTCATACCAACACTTAAGAAATTCTTGGTCACTCCAATAATTCAGTATACTATAAGCTCATAACTTCTACTCACTAACCGACTATGTAACACATTATAACAATCTGTATCGTTCCATCAACAAAATAATTTCAATCCCTTCAAATCCTCATTAATCGTGTAAATTGTAGGTCCACATCGTTGAACACCAATAAGTTGCCTATCATAATTTGAACAATCTAGCTCGACGTAACCACATAAAATCTTCCATACATAGTTGCTTGTCACCCAACCAAAACTCAATTTTTTAAAAAGTCGATGATGAAGTAGTTCACATCTCACAGTCATATCTAATCTCATACGCAAAAATGAATAAATCCTTCAACTAAAATCAAGGGCTTATACGAGAGGTATTATTTTGTCACTTTTCTTAAATTCATCCCATGACACAAAATTGTAACTATCTTGAACCCTTCAATACACCAGACTCTTGTTCGCTTTGCTGACTCGCTTATCACTCTTATTCTTTGGCCAACAACCCTTGACATTTTTACCGTATCCTCAAAATAAAACTTTAAATGAAACCCTTTATTTTCCTTGAAAGTCAAAATAACACACTTTGTGACTCAAAACATATTTAAGTCCTTCCAAATGCTTAATATTCAATGAGGTCGATCATTTCTTACCTTACTAATTCACACCTTGACAAAACATACTACCACGAGTAAAAAGTCACCATGAAAACTTGAATTTATTTTTTTATCCCAATCATGTAACATAATCCCATTACGTATCAACATTAGCTCATACTTTAATTTTTTTTAATGATTTCACATATCTTAGCTTACAGTGATCTCTCTCCGTCGATCTTATCATATCTTTTGCTAAAATATTCAACCGTACTCAGTACCAAACTCAAAATCATAAAAAAACTTATAAGTAGACTCGAGTTGGACATCTAACACGCCTTTTTCGAGTTTCATCCTATAGTTTTTAACCAATATGAAGAACCCGTAAAACTATCACAATAATCTGAGAAAACTAGATGAAACTACATGTCTCTGAATTCAGTTATCCACTTTTCTAAAGTTTCAACTTTGGCCCTTACAATCTCAATAAATATTCTTGTTCTCGATCGCCTTTTTCTAAAAACCAAACGACACTACACTGATTTTTTTCATTATGACTCTAGCTCTTGTCATCATCACAAAGTAGACCTTTTTATCAATATGACACCTTAAATTCAGTTATACCAACAAAAATTAAAGGACTAACTTAATCTTATATGTTTTTTCTTACTAAAAACTTCAATTACCTTCACACAATATACTCTTTGAGACTTCCTTTAACCATAAACTTTTCATTCTGGCATCTATCCATTTCCTTGGACCTTAAAGATGAAATCACTGGTCCTCATTTAGAACCTTTAGGATACACTTCTCAATTTAATGCATTAATATCATATCAACGACCCACCACTAAAAGCTTTCTTATAAATAATGCTTAACTTATTCGTTTGTAGTAGCAAGCTAGTTGTTTTCTCAAACATGGATGCAACATAAAATCTTATTATATGAGCATGTGATACAATTCATAACTCTTTAAGTAGTTTGTAATCGCACTTGATATCAACATATCCATTTTCATTTACCATTAGTATCACCTTGTGAAGTCTGTTAAATCCACTACTAGGACACATCATACCTATCGAGAATATTGTACCCAAATAACCTACACATTTCTGCCTCATTAAGTAACTAATATACACTATCAAATCTTTTCGGCCTCTTATCCAAAGCGATCTGCATGCCTTTGTAGTTCAGGTCAATAACAAAAGTAACACACACCATAACTCTAACCAAGTAAGCATCAATACTATTATGGTACAAATTCTAACCTTAATTGGTGCATCATTATTATCATCATTTTCTAAGCAACTCATTCATGTTATGATAACTTAACTAATTGTGGTTTCCAAAATTACATGTCCATTATCTATCTCTCCCTTTAATCATTTCAGTTTCAATATTTAAACCACTCTAATGATTGTATATACCACACAAGAACTATTCATTTTACTAGGGTAACAAACCTTACACAACCCCTTGAAATTGTTGAAATTTTACAATCTAAACACACATTTTTTTCATAAGTATATTACCCCCATCTTAATACCTGATCTACCCTTCAAATCATAGACAACATCAACTACTCACGTGAGGAACTACGCACGAGTCATCACATAAATGAGAGAGAATGAAATAAAGCGATGTGAATCAAAATCGGACAAAAGAGTTCACGAGAGAGATCCAAAAAGTAAAGATTTTTCTTAAAATTAACTATATCCTATCGAAGATAAAGTACAAACGTCTCCGTACTAATCCTCGAGACTCTACTTAGACTCGAGTTGTACACACATGAGACCTATGAACCTGGGGCTCAGATACAATTTGGTCACAATCCAAAAATGGACGTGATGGCACTCGTCCTATCCCACCAAGACAAGTCAACCTAAAACTCAATTGTTACAATAATATGCGGAAAAAAAAATTACAATCAACTTAAAAATACCCCCAAAACCTGGTTGTCACGTGTTTAAGTCTCTATAATTGATTTAAAAGAAAAAATTAAGTCTCAAATAAAATTGTTTATAGAATAGAACAAGATCATAATTAAGGAGAAAGAAAGTCTGTTGAGACGACAAACAACTGCCTCACAAATCTCCAACAAGGCTTGGAAAAGAAGAGAATGAAAAGTTAACTTCAAGATCATAACCAACAAAAATTTGTAAAGCAAGGGGCGAGTACCAAACCACACGGTACTCAACAAGTAAATCCCTAAACACAAGCTAAGGGGATGAAATACGGGTACTCCTACCACCCCAACGGAACCTCCACAACTATAACCTGCATAAAAATCAGCCCAACTTAACAGCTCACAATTTACATAGCACATATCTCAACAACAAATCTTAGACAAATTACATATTCTCCACAACAACACTTTAACAAATTACATATCCTCAATAATAAGCTCAGTATTCATCAATTAGAAGTTCCTCAAAAAGGCAATCACAAGATCAACAAAACACAATATCAAGTTCACTAGTGATAAGTATGTGTAATGCAATGGAATCCAATGCCAAGTATAATAATGCATGTCTGACCTAGTGATACACACCTGTTGTCTCTCAGTCCGAGACCCGTGGTGGACATATCTGTGCATGCATCTGTCGTGGCGCACGACACGACTCTAAAATTAATTTCCTAAATTTTGATATCAATTATCATGTCAACCCTCATACTTCCAAATTTCAAGTCTAGGGTTAAGTTTTCATTCTCCAATACTATAAATCTAATGATATTTATGTAATACAATACCCTTAATATTTAATTACGTATCTCAATACATCAAACTTGAATTACAGTTTGATAATTATAATAGAATCCGTAAATAATTTAAATCTCCTCTAGGAATACCATGTTACAAAAATCACCAGCTCATTCACTGGGCACCACCAAGTGCAAAAAAATTATCACTTCACTCATTATCACTGCAAACAAAATTATCACTACCAACTGCAAACAAAATTATCCAGTGAATACTAACATATAATAATAATAAATTAATAAACTGTAACCTCTAGACATATACTCAATTAAATGTTTAAAGGAATACCTATTCGAAATATGAAGTGAAGACTTTCTCTTCCTCTCGTGTTCATTCGCTTAGGTAAGTTTCTACCTCCCTTTCTTTTCTAAATTAATTAGGTACTAAAAGTGACAAACCCTAATAACTTATTTTAATATATGGGTAAACACAAATTATAAACTTAAATCATTAGCCATCAATTAAGTTAAAAAAAATTATTTAATAAATATCTGACAATTAAGTAACTATAGTTATTGAAATAGTTTTAAATTTCTAAAAATTACATTTCGGGTCATTACATACATGTTGGCTATCAACCTCCTAAGTTGCAAGACGACAATGGAAATCCAAAACAACACATAACACACTTCATTGAATCCTGCAACAATAATGGTAGATACAATGATTACCTTGTAAAACAATTTGTCAGCTCTCTTAAGCGCAATGCTTTCTATTGGTACACGAACCTTGAGTCAGGTTCCATTGATAGTTGGAAACAAATGGAGCAAGAATTCCTCAATCGTTTCTATAACACAAGGCGTGTTGTGAGCATGATAGAAATTGCAAATTCCCGTCAAAGAAATGATGAACAAGTCATTGACTTCATATATTGTTGGAGGAGCTTGCGCCTTAACTGCAAAGATCGCCTCAGTGAAACTTCTGGAATTGAAATATGCATCCAAGGTATGCATTGGGATCTTTGTTACATATTGCAAGACAGAAAACCTAAAATGTTTGGAGAACTAGCAACACGTGCTCATGATATGGAACTGAGTATGACTTCAAATGGAGATCAATAGTAGGCCAACTTCGAAACTTACAAGGAAAATATAATTGACATTGAGAATAAAGATAAATTTTCATCTGAAATCGAAATTGAAGAGTCTATGTAAGTTGTCATGCTTCTTGATATACGATCCTAAACTGCAAATCATAATGCTCCTTGATGTACGAGCCTAAACTGCAAATCATAATGCTCATCATTGTACTAGCCTAAAATGCATGTCATGAAACTCATCAAATTCAAGTCAAGTTTTCATGGCGTAAAACTCATCATATTTGAGCTAAATTTTCATGTCGTGAAGCTCACCGAGTTCAAGCCAAGTCTTCAAGTCACAAGGTTTCTCAATTTTGAGCAAAATTTTCAAGTTTCAAAGCTCATCAAATTCAAGAAAAATCTTCATATCAAAATGCTCATTAACACAAAAGTAAAAAAGTGTCACGAAGCACACTAAGTTTTCAAGTCAAGATGTTTCTCAAAAGTGAAGCTCATAAAATTCGAGAAAAATCTTCAAAATATACTCTTCGACGTACGAACCTAAAATGCACGTCATAAAATTCATCAAATTCTGTTGAATCTTCAAATCTTTAAATCTCATCAAATTTGAGCAAAATCTTCAAATTAAAATTCTTCTCGGTCCACGAGTCTCAAATGCATGTCATTAAGCTCATCAATTTCGAGCTACTCAAGTTTCGAAGCTCTTCAAATTCGAGCTGAGTTTTCAAATCATCATGTTTCTCAAATGCGAGCCAAGTCTTCAAGTCACAAAAGTTCCATGAAAATGAGTTAAATCTTCAAGTTGTTACATTTGGCCCTCATGAGTTTAAATCTATATGGTCCAAAAAAATAGATTAAAAACCTTGAAATATGTGGCTTAAGACAAAAACAAAACTCGTATGATTTGCATTGAAGTGAAATCTAAATATATTTTATTGCTTCAAAACTGCAAAATTTTAAACACATCAACAATTATGAGAAAGTGTAAAAAAAGACGTATCATCCTGTACAAAAAGTTTGAGTAGAAAAAAAATAAACTTCAAGAAGTGATTTGTCAACTCATCATAAATGTCTTTATCAAGTTGACCTCATCTCTTCATCAAACATCATCCCTTCAAGTGAGCCTTTGACATGAGGGCATATTGTGAAGTTTGATTGAAGGAGTTGATCATGTGATAGGTAGTTTCCCTCCAGAATCAGGAAAAATTGCAGCAAAATCTCTTTCTTTACAGAGGAAAAGGCACAAAATGTGATTCATTGCCAGCTTCAACTACAGAAGAAGATGCTTAGTGTGTGGTTCGTCATTAAAGTCACCACTACAGAAGAAGATGCCTTGGGATTGGTTCTTCATCAAAGTCCCAACTTCAAAAGAAGATGCATTAAAAATGGTTCGTCGTCAAATTCACAACTGTAAAAGAAGATGTCTCATGTGTGGTTCTCCATCAAATATACGATTGTAGAAGAAGATGCACTAAGTGTAGTTTGTTATCAAAACTGCAATTGTAAAATAAAATGCACCAAGTGTAGTTTGTCGCCAAAGCTGCAGTTTCAAAAGAAGATGCACTAAGTGTGGTTTATCTCAACTATAGCCACAATCGCTAAGAAAAAAATTACACCAAATGGTTTATCGCCAATTTGAATTACACCTCACATTTTTTTTGGTATTATATTGAGACTTTTTGCAATCCATCGTAAACTTGCAAAAAAAAAGTAATGTGTCTCACGGTGCCAATTGCACGAAGCTTCAAATTGGCATGGTGAAAATTATGGCATATGCTCTCGCGCTTGTCATAATGAATGATGTGTCTCACGGTGCTAATTGCACGAAACTTCGAATTGACATGGTGAAAATTATGACATGCTCTTGCGCTTGTCGTGATGAATATGGTCCTATTGGCTTAAGAGTTTTATATAGATGGTAAAGAAAATCTCAATCAATACGGAAATCAATATCGACTCTTCTAAAAAAGATGCAGAGAAGTAAACTCATGAAGACTTAAGAGTCTATTTTCTATAGAATCATGTCGCTCTCCATTCAGGCTCTCCTACACCAACATACAAACATTTTGGTGAGACTCCACAAATCTATCAAATAATAGCGACATAATTGAAGACTAACTTCGAAAATTAATTCTCGTCAATCCATAAAGAGTTTTACCTTGATTTTTGGAAATGTTATAGAATTTGATGACTAGTTTCTATAGAAACAAGTCGCTTGTCATTCAAAATCTCCAACACCAAGATGGAGACGTTTTGTTGGACTGCATAGAGCTTTTTTTTTTTAAAAAAAGAAGAAGACAAATTTGATAGTAAACTTCAAAAATCAATTTCCTCCAACTCATAAGGGTTTTGATTTTGAATTTCGCATATGTCGTATACCTCTGAGCCTAGTTCTGTAACATCAAATGGATCATGATTTAGATGTTTCTACAACAACTTATTAACTTTATACCGCATGTGTGTTGTGCCGAGAAAAGTGACAAAAATTGAGTTATGTATGCCTCAAATTGACACTTTTTTCATTGTAACAACATGTGTATTTATAGAAATAAAAAGGCCTAAGTCATCTCCAGCCACTCAAAGTTATCCGCATAATTCATTTAGACACCTCAACTAATCCTTGTGCCAATTGAACACTTTATTTGTTCAAAAGTTATTCCTATTAGACACAAAATGCTGACATGGTAAAAAACGTGTAATTCACTTTCCTTGAGCGCGTTAATTTATTAAAAATAATATTTTTCTTTTTTTTCCTCTTAATTTATACCCCTAAGTTAATTTTTTTTAAAAAAATTAACAAAAAAGAAGAAGAACAGTTGTCTTCTTCTTCCCTATTTCTATCAACCCCACCACCCCACCCCAACCCCCATACCCATACACCAGTGGTTATCTTCTTCCCCATCATTCTAATGATTTCAAAATTCTTAGTATCAGTGGTTATCTTCTTCCCCAACCATTCTAACGGTTTCAAAATTCTTAGCATTTTGTTTCATTTTTAAATTTTTCGAAGAGATTCTTTTCCCCATCTTTCTCTACCTAAAAAACGAGATGAAGTAAAAAGTTATAATTAATAAAAAAGCTGATGAAAAAAAAATTGTCGGGTTAAAGATGGAACTGTACAGGAGGGGGGGGGGTCTCCATTAATGGAGTTAGAGGAAATATATGTTTTTTTTCCAGTTGAAGGCAAGGAAGTGAGTGTTTAGGTTTTACTTTTTTTTTTCATTTTTTTTACTTTAAAATAATTTTTATTTTTTTACTTTATAATATAATGTTTAAATAATTTTTTGGATTAAAAAATAACACATATCATTATTTCATTGGTCAAATTGACATGTCAGCGCGAGTGTATTTCACACATTCTCTATTTTTTGTTTATTCTCAAAAAAATGTTCAAATGGTTCAAATTCAGAATGGTTGAAGTGTTCAATAGGTAGTACGTCTAGTTGAGGTGTCTAAATGAATAATCGAGACAAGTTTGAGTGGCGGCATATGACTTTGGCCAAATAAAAAAGTATATAAAATGTGTCCCTAAAAATTATGAAAATATTTAAAACAAAATTATGGTAAATTTCCTATGAACCAAATTATGGTAAGTTTCTATAGGAATCAAGTTATGAAAACTCAATTTGAATCAAGTCATGGAAAATTTCCATACATATGGGAAGTTTTGAAAGACTCCATAAAAAAATCACAATCGCTTCAAGCCTTGTCTTTAAGGTTGGACACCACAACAATCCTCGAAGCGGGGGACATTTGTAGACAGTGAAAATTTATTGATAAATTCATACTAAATTTTGATCTAATTCTAAATTCATGATATGTTGACTAAGTCAAATTATTTATCAATAAAGTTGGATAAATATTTAAGTCAAAATTTATGACTTATATCAAGTCTTAATTATATTTGGGTCAGTTCATTAAGTTGACAGGACAAGCCCAACCCATGTTCTTCAAGACAAGGATCAAAATTGGTTGGACAAAAATACCCCTAAAACCCTAGCTCAAGCCTATATAAAGAGGTCTTCATAAGACCAAAAGAAGAAAAGAAGAAGACACATAGAAAATCTTTGCTCTTCAGTGGTGATCTGTAAATCTTCCACGTACAAAGAAATCTTCGCTCCAAGTGTTGAGCCGCAAGTACAATGAAGTCTTCGCTTCAAAAGTTGAGGCCCGAGTATTCCATCAAATCAAGAACATCATTGAAGAGAAGAATAAGGGGACTACATATCTTTTTCTAAAGATTTTTATAAAGATTGTAACCTTCGCATAAATTCAAATGAAAATAATATTGTTTGCTTGCTATTTTCCTTTCCTCTTTGTTGTATTTCAGGATTGAATCTTTAGACGCTCAGCGTCCGCGTTCATGGTGAGGAGTTCAAACTGGTCTTTAAATAGGACTTGTTGCGATTCCACTTTAATCTCAAACCTCCAAAAGTGATTATTTTCTCTATTTCAGTTTGATTTCGGTGATTCTAAGTCTCTCATTTCCAGAATTGTCAAAGCAACGATGTGGAGTATCTAGAAAAGTGATTGACTTAGCTTTCTTCTTTTGGAATGAAATATCGTTCAAAGCTACTATTATAAGTCATTTTTAGCTTAATTATTGTAATTTCTATATGTGTTTTTTGCAGCTGTTTCGAGCCCCAGATTAAGTTCCGTTTTGAGACACAAGGTCAACGCATTGGTTAGGATCCTTGGATGGAGTCAATTTCGATAATTTCAGTGTTGGTCCCATAGTTTCTATTTAACTTTAAATAGGTCTATTTTTATTTTATGTGTTTTTGGTGTCTAAATGGTCGTATTGATGTTGTAATCCTATTTTTGATAGTGTGAAAGTGCTTGGCGGCCATTTGGAATGAAAAAGCTCTTGGATTTGTATTTTTGGTGTCTAAATTGTTGCATTGATGTTGTGATCCTATACATTTTTGTATGAATTTTTGGTATTTTATTTCTCTTTTATTTTTACGATTTTTTTATTTGCATAGGTTGCATATTTTATGTAATTGAAATAGTGTAACGACCTGTTTAGTCGTTTTGAGCAGCAGATTTTATTCTGGAAAAACTGTCTTGGTCGACGGATCCCACGACGGACCGTCATGGGCACGACGGACCGTCGAGGAGGTCTCGTTCCAAAACACTTATAATTCTGAAATTTGGGTACTGAAATCGACTCTCTGAACTTCGTGAAGGAACGGCAGGACGGACCGTCGCAGGCACGACGGACCGTCACAAGTCTTTCCACAGAATTAACTCTCTGAACTTTGTGACGGACCTGCAGGACGGACCGTCACAACTATGACGGACCGTCACAGGTTGCGTAACCCAGACTGGGTCGGATTTCTGTTAAAGTTTTTAAAGGGGCGTTTTGGACTATTCATGCTTATAATTATAAAGTTAGTGGATTAATGTTAATAATTCAATTACTTGGGGGTTAAAGGAGATAACCTTGAAATAATTAGTGGGTTATTTTTATCATCTTTTATATTTAATTATATGACAATTAGGGTAAAAGAAAAAGGGTTTGAATAAGAAAAATAGAAAGAGCAAGAACAGCGATAGAGAGAGACGAACGAAAAGGGAAACAAAGCTTTGGGAAATTTGCTTGCTTGATCACGAATCTTCGGTGGAGGTAGGTTATGGTTTATGCTATTCATAGTAAACTCTTAATAGCGAATGATATGTGTTGGATAGTATTATAAAACCTTCTATATGCTTAATTGTGTGCTTGCATGATGTGATTATATAATTGTGATGAATTAGCATGATGAGGCTATTGAATATTAAATCCCAAATTTACTTGAGATTAATGATGCCTTGGTATAAAAGAAGGCTTGATGAACTAACGTAATGAGATTAGAGGATCGGAGTGTCACGTTCCGACACCAGGATAGTATATGGATCGGGTGTCACGTTCCGGCACCAGGAAAGTATATGGATCTGAGTGTCACCTTCCGACACCAGGATAGTATATGGATCGGGTGTCACGTTCCGGCACCAGGATAGTATATGGATCAGAGTGTCACGTTCCGGCACCAGGATAGTATATGGATCGGGTGTCACGTTCCGACACCAGGATAGTATATGGATCGGAGTGTCACGTTCTGACATCAAGATAGTATATGGATCGTAGTGTCACGTTCCGACACCAGGATAGTTTATGGATCGGAGTGTCACGTTCCGACACCAGGATAGTAGTAGTGGAGCGGAGTGTCACGTACCGACACAAGAGGAATAAAGATAATGAATCTTGAATTATGATAATATACTAAATTTAAAGAACTAATTCCCAAATGAGTATAATGGGGAGGCTTGAGTCCTCATTGATGTGCTTGGTGTTGTGACCAAGGGTTATGGTAATTATTGTGGTCGCCTGTTAAGAATATTAGTTGATTTTATGTTATTATCTGATATATACTGTTTTCTATTTTGAGTTGGCCGATGATATCTACTCAGTACTGGTGCCTTGTACTGACCCCTACTTGTATTTGTTTTTCTTTGTTAATTGTGGAGTGCAGCAAACGTGCCATCGTCTTCAACTCAACCGCAACTCTAGCCAGTCTCCATCAAGCAAGATTTCAGGGTGAGCTATTGCTTCTAGCTTGGACTGGATCTTCCTCTTCATGTCTTGATGCCTTGAAATTCCGGCATGGACTAGCTTTTTATTTATTTTAGCTTCTTAGATACTCTTAGATTTAGTGATTTGAGGATAGATGTTCTTGTTGTGATGACTTCCAGATTTTGGGGATAATGATTGATAAATTTTAGAAATTATTTAATTGATTTCGTTAATGAGTTTTAAGTCTTCCGCATTGTATTTTGTTCATTATGGTTAAAATGTTGGGGTTTAGATTGGTTGGTTCGCTCACATAGTAGGATAAGTGTGGGTGCCACTCGCGGCTCGTTTTGGGTCGTGACAAACTTGGTATCAGAGCATTAGGTTCGTTGGTCTCATCACACAAGAACGAGTCTAGTAGAGTCTTAAGGAACGGTAGGGGGACGCCTTTACTTTTCTTTGAGAGGCTATAAGACTTTAGGAAAATTCCATTATTTCTTTCTTTCTTTCGTGCTATTACTTGGATCCAATTGGTATCTAGGTGATACAAATTGGTATTTGACCATCTTCACTCTATTTCGCAGATGGTTTGGACTAGAGCAACAGCGACGCCAACACCAACACCGGCAAGACAAGATGCAACTGAGCCAGCCACTGGGGCTGTAGCTCGAAGAGGAGTAGTGGCGAGAGGCCGTGGTAGAGGTCGCGGGAGGACGTCCTCGAGAGGAAGAGGACAAGCACCTGGCCCATCTAGTACTAGGGCGGTGACTCCTCCACCGACTGAGGAAGTAGTAAAGAGGGTGAGGAAGGGGAAAGTGAGCAAGTGCAGAATAAGGAATTACCACCCCAACCTACCCCAGAGATGATTAATCAGGTTCTTGCCTATCTTAGCGGGTTATCTGATCAAGGCCAGACACCTCCAGTGTTTTCTGCACCAGCACCTCAGGTTCTGGAAGTACGAAAAGCCACTGCTGAGGCTCCCCACATGGATGCCTCATTGGAAATAGCCACGTTTCCTCGTTTGACTACAGGGCCCATAATGACAAGTGATCAGCATGAACTTTTCAGTAAGTTCTTGAAATTGAAACCTCCAGTCTTCAAGGGTGCTGAATCTGAGGATGCCTACGATTTTCTTGTTGATTGTCATGAGTTACTACATAAAATGGGCATAGTGGAACGATTTGGCGTTGAGTTTGTAACCTATCAGTTTCAGGGAAATGCCAAAATGTGGTGGCGGTCACATGTTGAGTGTCAACCCGCACAGGCACCACCTATGACTTGGGCGTCATTCTCTAGCTTATTTATGGAGAAGTATATCCCCCGGACCTTGAGGGATAGGAGGAGAGATGAGTTCTTGAGCCTAGAGCAAGGCAAGATGTCGGTGACTGCGTATGAGGCTAAGTTTCGTGCATTATCCAGGTATGCCACCCAGCTTTGTTTCAGTCCACAAGAACGGATTCGCCGTTTTGTGAAGGGGTTTAGGTCAGATTTGCGGATTTCAGCCTTACAGGTAGCGGCTATAGCAAAATCCTTTCAGGAAGTGGTAGACTTCGTGATAGAGGTGGAAGGAGTGAAGCCAGATGACTTCACCATGGCATCGACATCAAAAAGGTTTCGTAAGGGAGGTGAGTTTAATGGTTCTTACTCCAGAGGGCAGGGTTCAGGAGGTTATCCAGCCCGACCCATTCAGTCTTCACTACAGACTGTAGTTGGGGGTCCACCTCAGACCAGTCAACATTTCTCTGAGGTTGGAGGTTATTCCCAGACTTCGTCATTCTCACAGAGACCGATGCTTGAATCCAGAGAGTGTTATGGATGTGGGGAGACTGGACACATTAAGAGGTATTGTCCAAAACAGAGTTAGAGACCTCCCATAGTCAGAGGTAGAGGTGGTCATGGAAGAGGCCGTCATTCTGGAGGACGTGGTGGTCGAGGTAATGGTGGTCACCAAAACGGCCGGGGTGACGGGCAAACTGGAGCCACTACAGCACAACATGGTAGGGGCAACGGGCAGACAGGGGATAGGGCCCATTGTTACGCTTTCCTCGGGCGGTATGAAGCGGAGACATCTGACGCTGTTATCACAGGTAATCTTTTGGTTTGTGATTGCATGGCTTCTGTATTATTTGAACCTGGCTCCACATTTTCATATGTATCTTCCTCATTTGCTACTGGTCTTAATTTACATTGTGAATTGCTTGACATGCCTATTCGTGTTTCTACTCCGGTGGGTGAGTCTTGATAGTTGAAAAGGTATATAGGTCTTGTTTGATGACTTTTGTGGGGAGCAATACTCATGTAGACTTGGTCATTTTAGAAATGGTTGATTTCGATGTAGTTCTGGGTATGACTTGGCTTTCTCCAAATTTTGCAATCCTAGATTGTAATGCTAAAACTGTAACGTTGGCCAAGCCTGGGATAGATCCGTTAGTGTGGGAGGGTGACTACACTTCCACTCCAGTTCATATCATCTCCTTTATTCGTGCTAAGAGAATGGTTAGTAAAGGGTGTTTAGCGTTCTTGGCACACCTCAAGGATGACACTACCCAAGTACCTTCAATTGAGTCGGTTTCGGTAGTCCATGAGTTTCTGGATGTGTTCCCTGCAGACCTTCCTGGTATGCCACCGCATAGGGATATCAACTTTTGCATTGATCTGGAGCCGGGTACTCGCCCCATTTCCATACCCCCTTATAGGATGGCCCCAGCAGAGTTAAAAGAATTAAAGGCCCAACTTCAAGAGTTGTTAAGTAAAGGCTTCATTAGACCAAGTGCATCCCCTTGGGGTGCTCGGTGTTATTTGTGAATAAGAAGGATGGGAGTTTTCGGATGTGCATAGACTACCGGCAGTTGAACAAGGTAACTATTAAGAACAAGTATCCGATTCCTCGCATTGATGACTTGTTCGATCAGTTACAAGCTGCTTGTGTCTTCTCTAAGATTGACTTGAGATCCGGTTATCATCAATTGAAAATACGGGCAACAGATGTGCCAAAGACTGCTTTTCGAACCAGGTATGGGCATTACGAATTCGTAGTAATGTCTTTTGGTCTTACGAATGCCCCTGCTGCTTTCATGAGCTTGATGAACGGGATTTTTAAGCCATATCTGGATCTCTTTATTATCGTATTTATTGATGATATACTGATATACTCCAAGAGTAAGAAAGAACATGAGGAGCATTTGAGAATTGTGTTGGAGGTATTGAGGGAGAAAAGGCTTTATGCCAAATTCTCCAAGTGTGAGTTTTGGCTAGATTCAGTGTCCTTCTTGGGGCACGTGGTTTCTAAGGATGGAGTGATGGTGGATCCTTCTAAGATTGAGACAGTGAAGAATTGGGTAAGACCTACTAATGTGTCAGAAATAAGGAGCTTTGTTGGTTTAGCCAGCTACTACCGTCGATTTGTCAAGGGATTCTCTTCTATTTCTTCCCAATTGACGAACTTGACTAAGCAGAATGTTCCATTTGTATGGTCGGATGAATGTGAGGAAAGCTTTCAGAAACTCAAGACCTTGCTGACTACTGCACCTATCCTTGCCTTGCCAGTAGAGGGTAAGAACTTCATTGTTTATTGTGATGCATCCTATTCTGGTTTGGGTGCAGTGCTAATGCAAGAGAAGAATGTAATTGTTTATGCTTCGAGGCAATTAAAGGTGCATGAACGTAACTATCTGACCCATGATTTTGAGTTGGCTGCGGTAGTGTTTGCATTAAAGCAATGGAGACACTATCTATATGGGGTTAAGTGTGAAGTCTACACAGATGATCGTAGTCTACAGTATGTCTTTACCCAGAAAGATTTGAATTTGAGACAGAGAAGGTGGATGGAACTACTGAAGGACTATGATGTTACCATCTTGTATCACCCAGGAAAGGCTAATGTTGTGGAAGACGCCTTAAGTAGAAAAGCAGGGAGCATGGGTAGTTTAGCCCACTTACAAGTTTCCAGACGCCCATTGGCTAGAGAGGTTCAGACCCTGGCTAATGACTTTACGAGGCTAGAAGTAAATGAGAAGGGAGGAATTTTGGCCCGTGTGTAGGCAAGATCTTCTTTTCTTGACAAGATCAAGGGAAAACAGTTTGATGATGAGAAACTAAGCCAAATTCGGGATATGGTGTTGCGAGGAGAGGCTAAATAGGCAATAATTGATTAGGAAGGTGTTTTGAGGATTAAGGGAAGGGTATGTGTGCCCCGTGTTGAAGATTTGATCCACAATATTCTTACAGAGGCTCATAGTTCCGGATATTCTATACATCCTGGTGCAACCAAGATGTACCGTGATCTAAAGCAACACTTTTGGTGGAGTAGAATGAAGTGCGACATTGTTGATTTTGTTGCCAAATGTCCAAATTTTCAGCAAGTAAAGTATGAACACCAGAGGCCCGGAGGAACACTTCAGAGAATGCCCATTCCTGAATGGAAGTGGGAGAGAATTGCAATGGACTTCGTGGTTGGTCTTCCAAAGACATTGGGTAAGTTTGATTCTATTTGGGTAATTGTGGACAGATTAACTAAGTCTGCTCACTTCATTCCGGTCAAGGTGACCTACAATGCAGAGAAGTTAGCCAAACTCTATATCTCAGAAATTGTTCGATTGCATGGAGTTCCACTTTCCATCATATCAGATAGAGGTACGCAGTTTACTTCTATGTTTTGGAGAACATTGCATGCGGAATTAGGTACTAGGTTGGACCTTAGTACTGCCTTTCACCCTCAGACCGATGGTCAGTCTGAGCGAACGATTCAGGTATTGGAAGATATGCTTCATGCATGTGTGATAGAATTTGGTGGTCATTGGGATAACTTCTTACCCTTAGCGGAGTTTTCATACAATAATAGCAATCACTCAAGCATTGACGTGGCCCCATTTGAAGCATTGTATGAGAGGAGATGTAGGTCTCCCATTGGTTGGTTTGATGCATTTGAGGTTAGACCTTGGGGTACTGACCTTTTGAGGGATTCATTAGAGAAGGTGAAATCTATTCAGGAAAAGCTTCTAGCGGCTCAAAGTAGGCAAAAAGAATATGCAGATCGAAAGGTTAGAGATTTAGAGTTTATGGAGGGTGAGCAAGTCTTGCTGAAGGTTTCGCCCATGAAAGGGGTGATGTGGTTTGGTAAAAGAGGTAAGCTAAGCCCAAGGTATATTGGACCATTTGAAGTACTTAAGCGAGTAGGGAGGTGGCTTATGAATTAGCCTTGCCTCCAGGACTCTCAGGAGTGCACCCGGTATTTCATGTGTCAATGTTGAAAAGATACCATGGGGATGGAAACTACATCATTCGTTGGGATTCGGTTCTGCTTGATGAGAATTTGTCTTATGAGGAGGAGCCTGTTGCCATTCTAGATAGAGAAATTCGCAAGTTGAGATCAAGGGAGATTGCATCCATCAAAGTTCAATGGAAGAATCGACCAGTTGAAGAGTCCACTTGGGAGAAGGAGGCTAATATGCGAGAAAGATACCCACACCTGTTTACAGATTCCAGGGTTCACGACCCAAATCGGGGACGCGACTGGCACCCACATTTACCCTCCTATGTGAGCGAACCAACCCATCTAAACCTTACCATTTCAAGATATATCAACAGAAAATAATGCGGAAGACTTAAACTCATTAATGAAACAATTCAAAACTACTATTATTATTATCTCCAAAATCTGGAAGTCATCATCACAAGAACATCTATCCTCAAATTACTAAGCTAAAACGTCTAAGAAGCTAAAACAAATACTAGCTAGTCCATGCCGGAAGTTCAAGGCATCAAGACTTGAAGAAGAAGACCCAGTCCAAGCTAGACGCATTAGCTCACCCTGAATTTCTGATGAAGTGAAGACTGGCTAGATCTACTATTGAGTTGAAGTTGACGGAACGTTTGCTGCATTACACAAATAACAAAGAAGAAAACATAAAAGTAGGGGGTCAGTACAACCACAAGTACTGAGTAGATATCATCGGTCAACTCAAAATAGGGAACAGTATATATCAATAATAATGTAAATCAACTACAATACTCAACATGTAGCAATAACAATATAACATCATCAATAAATACAACCGAGTTCACACATGAGGACTCAAGCCTCAATACCATACTCATTTGGGAATTAAGTTCATTAGATTGAATATATTCATTATCTTTCAAGATTCATTATCTTTCTTCCTCTTGTGTCGGTACGTGACACTCCGCTCCTCTATTTCTATCCTGGTGCCGGAACGTGGCACTCCGATCCTCAAATACTATCCTGGTACCGGAACGTGGCACCCGATCCATATACTATCCTGGTGTCGGAACGTGACACTCCGATCCTCATATTAATTCTATCCTGGTACCGGAACGTGGCACCCGATCCATATTCTATCCTGGTGTCGGAACGTGACACTCCGATCCTCATATTCATTCTATCCTGGTACCGGAACGTGGCACCCGATCCATATTCTATCCTGGTGTCGGAACGTGACACTCCGATCCTCATATTCATTCTATCCTGGTACCGGAACGTGGCACCCGATCCCCTAATTCATCAAGCCTTCTTCTACTCCAAGGCATCATCATTCTCATTATATAATTTATCAAGCCTTCTTTTACACTAAGGCATCATCATTCTCATTATATAATTTATCAAGCCTTCTTTCATACTAAGGCATCATCATTAACAAGTGAATTAGGGTTATTTCAAGATTTGGGATTCAAAACTTCATCATGCTCATATAATCACACATATATATATATATATATATATATATATATATATATAATATATATATATATATATATATCATATTCATACAAGCTTACAATTAAGCATATAGAAGGGTTTACAATACCACCAATACATATCATTCGCTATTAAGAGTTTACTACAAGTAGCATGAAAACCATAACCTACCTCCACCGAAGAATTGGAATCCACAAGCAAATTCCCAAGCTTTGATATTCCTTCCTCTCGATCGATTCCTCTCTTTCTCTTTGTTCTTTCTGTTTGTTTTATTCAGAACCCTCTTTCCTTTACCCTAATTATCATATAATTAAGACTAAAAGAGGACAATAGAACCCACTAATTAACTTAAGATTACCTCTTTTAACCCCCAAGTAATTAGACTTATAAATATTAACCCTCAATCTTTATAATTAAGGAAAGAATAGTCCAAAAACGACCCTTAAAACGTGTAGAGAAATCCTATTCTGCCTGGGATTTGCGCAACCTGTGACGGGCCGTCGTGCCTCCGACGGTCCGTCACGATGGTCGTCGCAGCCTCCCAAAATCCAGGTGAACTGCGATGGCCCGTCACACCAGTGACGGTCCGTCTTGCACCTCCGTCCTGACGGTCAGAAACTCGTTTCTTGTACCAAATTCTCAAAAGTTGAAGTGTTTTGCCACGGGAACTCACGACGGTTCGTCGTGGATGTGACGGCACGTCCTGCAGGTCCGTCACAATTTACAGAGAGTCGATTTTCAGTATCCAATTTCAGAATTCTAAGTATGCTGAAACGATGCACCCTCGACGGGCCGTCGTGCCTGTGACGGTCCGTCGCAGTGCCCGTGGTCTTGGCCAGTTTTTCCAGAATTAAAATCTGCTGCTCAAAACGACTAAACAGGTCGTTACAATAGATACCAATTTACCCATCGTTCGTCCCCGAACGATCAAAAGAAGAAAAACAATGGCGAAAAGGAGTACCTGAATCTGTAAACAGATGTGGGTATTTTTCTTGCATATCTGCCTCCTTCTCTCAAGTAGCTTCTTCAACCGGTCGATTCTTCCGCTGGACTTTGATGGATGCAATCTCCCTCGACCTCAACTTGCGAACTTCTCTATCTAATATAGCAACCGGTTCCTCCTCATAAGTCAAGTTCTCATCAAACAAAACTGAATCCCAACGGATGATGTAGTTTCCATCTCCGTGGTATCTTTTCAACATGGACACGTGAAATACCGGATGCACTCCGGACAGCCCTGGGGGCAAGGCTAATTCATAAGCCACCTCCCCTATTCGCTTTAGTACCTCGAATGGTCCAATATACCTTGGACTTAGTTTACCCCTTTTTCCAAACCGCATCACCCCTTTCATGGGTGAAACCTTTAACAAGACTTGTTCACCCTCCATGAACTCCAAGTCTCTAACCTTTCGGTCTGCATACTCCTTTTGTCTACTTTGCGCCGCTAGAAGCTTTTCTTGAATGCCCTTCACCTTATCTAACGAATCCCTCAAGAGGTCAGTACCCCAAGGTCTAACCTCAAATGCATCAAACCACCCAATGGGAGATCTACACCTCCTCCCATACAACGCTTCAAATGGGGCCATATCAATACTGGAGTGATAGCTATTATTGTATGAAAACTCTGCCAAAGGTAGGAAGCTATCCCAATGGCCACCAAACTCTATCACGCATGCACGAAGCATATCTTCCAACACTTGAATCGTTCGCTCAGACTGACCATCGGTCTGAGGGTGAAATGCAGTGCTAAGGTCCAACCTAGTACCCAATTCGGCATGCAATGTTTTCCAAAACTTAGAAGTAAACTGCGTACCTCTATCTGATATGATGGACAGTGGAACCCCATGCAATCGAACGATTTCTGAGATGTAGATTTTTGCTAACTTCTCTGCATTGTAAGTCACCTTGACCGGAATGAAATGAGCAGACTTAGTTAACCTATCAACAATCACCCAAATGGAGTCATACTTACCCATTGTCTTTGGAAGACCAACAACAAAGTCCATTGCGATTTTCTCCCACTTCCATTCAGGAATGGGCATTCTCTGAAGTGTTCCTCCGGGCCTTTGGTGTTCATACTTTACTTGTTGATAGTTTGGACATTTGGCAATAAAGTCAACAATATCGCGCTTCATTCTACTCCACCAAAAGTGTTGCTTTAGGTCGCGGTACATCTTGGTTGCACCCGGATGTATAGAATACCTTGAACTATGAGCCTCTGTCAGAATGGTGTTGATCAAATCATCAACTCGGGGTACACATACCCTCCCCTTGATTCTCAAAACACCTTCCTCATCGATTGTCGCTTCTTTAGCCTCTCCTTGCGACACTTTATCTCGAATCCGGGTCAACTTCTCATCATCAAACTGCTTCCCCTTAATCTTGTCAAGGAAAGAAGATCTTGACTCCACACTAGCCAACAATCCTCCCTTCTCACTTATTTCTATCATCATCAAGTCGTTAGCCAGAGTCTGAACCTCTCTAGCCAATGGGCGTCTAGAAGCTTGCAAATGAGCTAGACTTCCCATGCTTCCCGCCTTTCTACTCAAAGCATCTGCCACAACATTCGCTTTGGATGATACAAGATAGTGATGTCGTAGTCCTTCAGTAGTTCCATCCATCTCCTCTGTCTCAAGTTCAAATCTTTCTGAGTAAAGACATACTGTAGACTACGATGATCCGTATAGATTTCACACTTAACCCCATATAAATAATGCCTCCATTGCTTCAATGCAAACACTACCGCGGCCAATTCCAAGTCATGAGTTGGATAGTTACGTTCATGCACTTTTAATTGTCTTGAAGCATAAGCAATCACGTTCTTCTCTTGCATTAGCACTGCACCCAAACCCGTATAGGATGCATCACAATAGACAATGAAATTCTTACCTTCCACTGGCAAGGTAAGGATAGGCGCGGTAGTCAACAAAGTCTTGAGTTTCTGAAAGCTTTCCTCACACTCATCCGACCATACAAATGGTACATTCTGCTTAGTCAAGTTTGTCAATTGGGAAGCAATAGAAGAGAATCCCTTGACAAATCGGCGGTAGTAGCTAGCTAACCCAACAAAACTCCTTATTTCTGACACATTAGTGGGTCTTACCCAATTCTTCACTGTTTCAATCTTAGAAGGATCTACCATCACTCCCTCCTTAGAAACTACATGCCCCAAGAAGGACACTGCATCTAGCCAAAACTCACACTTAGAGAACTTGGCGTAAAGCTTTTTCTCCCTCAACATTTCCAATACAATTCTCAAATGCTCATCATGTTCCTTCTTACTTTTAGAGTATACCAGCATATCATCTATAAATACGATCACAAAGAGGTCCAAATATGGCTTAAAAATCCCATTCATCAAGCTCATGAAAGCAGCGGGGGCATTTGTAAGGCCAAAGGACATCACTACAAATTCATAATGCCCATACCTAGTCCGAAAAGCGGTCTTTGGCACATCCGTTGCCCGTATTTTTAATTGATGATAACCGGATCTCAAGTCAATTTTTGAGAAGACACAAGCACCTTGTAACTGATCGAACAAGTCATCAATGCGAGGAAGAGGATACTTGTTCTTAATAGTTACCTTGTTCAACTGCCGGTAGTCTATGCACATCCGAAAACTCCAATCCTTCTTCTTCACGAACAAAACCGGAGCACCCCAAGGAGATGCACTTGGTCTAATGAAGCCTTTGCTCAACATTTCTTGAAGTTGAGCCTTTAACTCTCTTAATTCGGCAGGAGCCATTCTATACGGGGGTATAGAAATGGGGCGAGTGCCCGGTTCAAGATCGATACAGAAGTCAATATCCCTATCCGGTGGCATGCCAGGAAGGTCTGCAGGGAACACATCCAAAAACTCACGGACTACCGAAACTGATTCAATCGAGGGTACTTGGGTAGTGTCATCCTTGAGATGGGCCAAGAAAGCTAAACACCCTTTACTCACCATTTTCTTAGCGCGAAGAAAGGAGATGATACGCACCGGATTAGAAGTGTAGTCACCCTCCCACACTAACGGATCTGTCCCAGGCTTGGCTAGCGTCACAGTTTTAGCATTACAATCCAAAATCGCAAAATTCGGAGAAAGCCAAGTCATACCCAGAGTTACATCAAAGTCACCCATTTCTAAAATAACCAAATCCACATAAGTGTTGCTCCCCACAAAATTCACCAAACAAGACCTATATACTTTTTCGACTATCACAGACTCACCCACCGGAGTAGAAACACGAATAGGCATGTCAAGTAATTCACAATGTAAATTTAGACCATTAGCAAATGAGGAAGATACATATGAAAACGTGGAGCCAGGGTCAAATAATACAGATGCCATGCAATCACAAACCAAAAGATTACCTGTGATAACAGCATCAGACGCTTCCGCTTCAGACCTCCCAGGGAAAGCGTAACAATGGGCCCCATTATTTGTCTGTCCGTTGCCCCTACCATGTTGCGTAGTAGTGGCTCCAGTTTGCCCTTCTCCTCGGCCGTTTTGGTGACCACCATTACCTCGACCACCACGTCCTCCAGAAAAACGGCCTCTACCATGACCACCTCTACCTCTAGCCATTGGGGGTCTGTAACTCTGGTTTGGACAATACCTCTTAATGTGTCCAACCTCCCCACATCCATAACATTCTCTGGGTTCACGCATCGGCCTCTCAGAGAAGTGTTGACCTGTCTGAGGTGGACCCCCAACTACAGTCTGTAGTGAAGACTGAATTGGTCGAACTGAGTAGCCTCCAGGACTCTGTCCTCTAGTATATGAACCGTTGAACTCACCTCCCTTTCGAAACCTCTTTGATGTCGACGTTGTGGTGAAGTCATCTGACTTCACTCCTTCCACCTCTATCACAAAGTCTACCACCTCTTGGAAGGACGTTGCCGTTGCCGCTATCTGTAAGGCTGAAATCCGCAACTCTGACCTCAACCCCTTCACGAAACGGCGAATCCGTTCTTGTGGACTGAAACAAAGTTGGGTGGCATACCTAGATAATGCACGGAATTTGGCCTCATATGCGTTAACCGTCATCCTACCTTGCTCGAGACTCAAGAACTCATCCCTTTTTCTATCTCTCAAAGTCCTTGGGATATACTTCTCCATAAACAGGGTAGAGAATGATTCCCAAGTCATAGGTGGTGCCTCTGTTGGTTGACACTCAACATGTGACCGCCACCACATTTTGGCGTTCCCTTGAAACTGATAGCTCACGAACTCAACGCCAAACCCTTCTACTATACCCATCTTGTGTAGTAGCTCATGACAATCAACCAGAAAATCGTAGGCATCCTCTGATTTTGCGCCCTTAAAGACTGGAGGTTTCAATTTCAAGAACTTACTGAAAAGTTCATGCTGATCATTTGTCATAATAGGCCCAGTAGTCAGACGTGGAAATGTGCCTATTCCAATGATGCATCCATGCGGGGAGCCATAGTAGCCGCATGTCGTATCTCTGAAACCGGAGGTGTTGGTGCAGAAACCACTGGAGGTGCCTGACCCTGATCGGATAACCCGCTAAGATAAGCAAGTACCTGGTTGATCATCTCTGGGGTAGGTTGGGGTGGCATTTCCTCATTCTGCCCTTGTTCAATTTCCCCTTCCTCACCCTCTCTTACTACCTTCTCAGTCGGTGGAGGAGTCACCGCCCTAGTATCAGATGGGCTAGGGGCTCGTCCTCTTCCTCTAGAGGACGTCCTCCCACGACCTCTTCCACGGCCTCTTGCCGCTGTTCTTCCTCGATCCACAGCCCCAGTGGCTGGCTCAGTCGTTTCTTGTCTTTCCGTTGTTGCTGCTGGTGCGGTCGTTGCTCTAGTTCTAACCATCTGCGAAATAGAGTGAAGATGGTCAGATACCAATTTGTATCACCTAGATACCAATTGGACTCAAGTAGTAGCACGAAAGAAAGAATGGAAGAATGGAATTTTCCTAAAGTCTTATAGCCTCTCAAAGAAAAGTAAGGGCGTCCCCCTACCGTTCCTCAAGACTCTACTAGACTCGTTCTTGTGTGATGAGACCAACGAACCTAATGCTCTGATACCAAGTTTGTCACGACCCAAATCGGGGACGCGACTGGCACCCACATTTACCCTCCTATGTGAGCGAACCAACCCATCTAAACCTTAACATTTCAAGATATATCAACAGAAAATAATGCGGAAGACTTAAACTCATTAATGAAACAATTCAAAACTACTATTATTATTATCCCCAAAATCTAGAAGTCATCATCACAAGAACATCTATCCTCAAATTACTAAGCTAAAACGTCTAAGAAGCTAAAACAAATACTAGCTAGTCCATGCCGGAAGTTCAAGGCATCAAGACTTGAAGAAGAAGACCCAGTCCAAGCTAGACACATTAGCTCACCCAGAATTTCCGATGAAGTGAAGACTGGCTAGATCTACTGTTGAGTTGAAGTTGACGGAACGTTTGCTGCATTACACAAATAACAAAGAAGAAAACATAAAAGTAGGGGGTCAGTACAACCACAAGTACTGAGTAGATATCATCGGCCAACTCAAAATAGGGAACAGTATATATCAATAATAATGTAAATCAACTACAATACTCAACATGTAGCAATAACAATATAACTTCATCAATAAATACAACCGAGTTCACACATGAGGACTCAAGCCTCATTACCATACTCATTTGGGAATTAAGTTCATTAGATTGAATATATTCATTATCTTTCAAGATTCATTATCTTTCTTCCTCTTGTGTCGGTACGTGACACTCCGCTCCTCTATTTCTATCCTGGTGCCGGAACGTGGCACTCTGATCCTCATATACTATCCTAGTACCGGAACGTGGCACCCGATCAATATACTATCCTGGTGTCGGAACGTGACACTCCGATCCTCATATTAATTCTATCCTGGTACCGGAACGTGGCACCCGATCCATATTCTATCCTGGTGTCGGAACGTGACACTCCGATCCTCATATTCATTCTATCCTGGTACCGGAACGTGGCACCCGATCCATATTCTATCCTGGTGTCGGAACGTGACACTCCGATCCTCATATTCATTCTATCCTGGTACCGGAACGTGGCACCCGATCCCCTAATTCATCAAGCCTTCTTTTACTCCAAGGCATCATCATTCTCATTCTATAATTTATCAAGCCTTCTTTTACACTAAGGCATTATCATTCTCATTATATAATTTATCAAGCCTTCTTTCATACTAAGGCATCATCATTAACAAGTGAATTAGGGTTCTTTCAAGATTTGGGATTCAAAACTTCATCATGCTCATATAATCACATATATATATATATATATCATATTCATACAAGCTTACAATTAAGCATATAGAAGGGTTTACAATACCACCAATACATATCATTCGCTATTAAGAGTTTACTACAAGTAGCATGAAAACCATAACCTACCTCCACCGAAGAATTGGAATCCACAAGCAAATTCCCAAGCTTTGATATTCCTTCCTCTCGATCGATTCCTCTCTTTCTCTTTGTTCTTTCTGTTTGTTTTATTCAAAACCCTCTTTCCTTTACCCTAATTATCATATAATTACTAAAAGAGGACAATAGAACCCACTAATTAACTTAAGGTTACCTCTTTTAACCCCCAAGTAATTAGACTTATAAATATTAACCCTCAATCTTTATAATTAAGGAAAGAATAGTCCAAAAACGACCCTTAAAACGTGTAGAGAAATCCTATTCTGCCTGGGATTTGCGCAACCTGTGACGGGCCGTCGTGCCTGCGACGGTCCGTCACGATGGTCGTCGCAGCCTCCCAAAATCCAGGTGAACTGCGACGGCCCGTCACACCAGTGACGGTCCGTCCTGCACCTCCGTCCTGACGGTCAGAAACTCGTTTCTTGTACCAAATTCTCAAAAGTTGAAGTGTTTTGCCACGGGAACTCACGACGGTTCGTCGTGGATGTGACGACACGTCCTGCAGGTCCGTCACAATTTACAGAGAGTCAATTTTCAGTATCCAATTTCAGAATTCTAAGTATGTTGAAACGATGCACCCTCGACGGGCCGTCGTGCCTGTGACGGTCCGTCGCAGTGCCCGTGGTCTTGGCCAGTTTTTCCAGAATTAAAATCTGCTGCTCAAAACGACTAAACAGGTCGTTACACAGGTACTCCTTTTCGCCCTTGTTTTTCTTCTTGGGATCGTTCGAGGACGAACGATGGGTAAATTGGTATCTATTGTAACGACCTGTTTAGTTGTTTTGAGCAGCAGATTTTATTCTGGAAAAACTGTCTTGGTCGAAGGATCCCACGACGGACCGTCATGGGCACGACGGACCGTCGAGGGGGTCTCGTTCCAAAACACTTAGAATTCTGAAATTTGGATACTGAAATCGACTCTCTGAACTTCGTGACGGAACGGAAGGACAGACCGTCGCAGGCACGACGGACCGTCACAAGTCTTTCCATAGAATTAACTCTCTGAACTTTGTGACGGACCTGCAGGACGGACCGTCACAGGTTGCGTAACCCAGACTGGGTCGGATTTCTGTTAAAGTTTTTAAAGGGGCGTTTTGGACTATTCATGCTTATAATTATAAAGTTAGTGGATTAATGTTAATAATTCAATTACTTGGGGGTTAAAGGAGATAACCTTGAAATAATTAGTGTGTTATTTTTATCATCTTTTATACTTAATTATATGACAATTAGGGTAAAAGAAAAAGGGTTTGAATAAGAAAAATAGAAAGAGCAAGAACAGCGATAGAGAGAGACGAACGAAGAGGGAAACAAAGCTTTGGGGAATTTGCTTGCTTGATCACGAATCTTCGGTGGAGGTAGGTTATGGTTTATGCTATTCGTAGTAAACTCTTAATAGCGAATGATATGTGTTGGGTAGTATTATAAAACCTTCTATATGCTTAATTGTGTGCTTGCATGATGTGATTATATAATTGTGATGAATTAGCATGATGAGGCTATTGAATCTTAAATCCCAAATTTACTTGAGATTGATGATGCCTTAGTATAAAAGAAGGCTTGATGAACTAAAGTAATGAGATTAGAGGATCGGAGTGTCACGTTCCGACACCAGGATAGTATATGGATCGGGTGTCACGTTCCGACACCAGGATAGTATATGGATCGGAGTGTCACGTTCCGACACCAGGATAGTATATGGATCGGGTGTCACATTCCGGCACCAGGATAGTATATGGATCGGAGTGTCACGTTCGGGCACCAGGATAGTATATGGATCGGGTGTCACGTTCCGACACCAGGATAGTATATGGATCGAAGTGTCACGTTCCGACACAAGGATAGTATATGGATCGGAGTGTCACGTTCTGACACCAGGATAGTATATGGATCGGAGTGTCACGTTCTGACACCAGGATAGTAGTAATGGAGCGGAGTGTCACGTACCGACACAAGAGGAATAAAGATAATGAATCTTGAATTATGATAATATACTAAATTTAAAGAACTAATTCCCAAATGAGTATAATGGGGAGGCTTGAGTCCTCATTGATGTGCTTGGTGTTGTGACCAAGGGTTATGGTAATTGTTGTGGTCGCCTGTTAAGAATATTAGTTGATTTTATGTTATTATCTGATATATACTGTTTTCTATTTTGAGTTGGCCGATGATACCTACTCAGTACTGGTGCCTTGTACTGACCCCTACTTGTATTTGTTTTTTTTTGTTAATTGTGGAGTGCAGCAAACGTGCCATCGTCTTCAACTCAACCGCACTCTAGTCAGTCTTCATCAAGCCAGATTTCAGGGTGAGGTATTGCTTCTAGCTTGGACTGGATCTTCCTCTTCATGTCTTGATGCCTTGAAATTACGGCATGAACTAGCTTTTTATTTATTTTAGCTTCTTAGATACTCTTAGATTTAGTGATTTGAGGATAGATGTTCTTGTTGTGATGACTTCCAGATTTTGGGGATAATGATTGATAAATTTTAGAAGTTATTTAAATGATTTCGTTAATGATTTTTAAGTCTTCCGCATTGTATTTTGTTCATTATGGTTAAAATGTTGGGGTTTAGATTGGTTGGTTCGCTCACATAGTAGGATAAGTGTGGGTGCCACTCGCGGCTCATTTTGGGTCGTGACAAATAGACATGTAATTAACAATAAATAGTTTATGTACATGAAAAGAGTCAAAATTGTCACTGAACTATGCGAAATAGATCACTGATACCCTTTGTTTTATTTTGGGGAAAAAATCTCCTGTCGTTATCCTAAGAGACCACAAATATTCTCAAAGGTTAACATCCTAATTTTTTAGTTATGTGGAAAGCCATGTTGGACTGATCCCTCCACCTAAGCGTTGCTAACTAGGATTCACTTAAAAACACTAGACCTTTCCCGGCAAAATGAGTTGTCACAAAAGCTCATATATCGCCACTAAAGGTTTACACGATTTTTAGCCTAAATTCTAATTTTGTGTTTTTTTCTTCATTATTTTTAAAAAAAATTTAACAAATGATATTGATCTATGAGGAGTTTGAAAGACACTATATTGACGTAGTGATCATATATATTTTTGTACTAATACTAGATAATTGACGTCCCGCTCATGGGCCCAATATAATTAATTATTTTTTTCAATTTTAAGTAAAAAAAATTATCCAAATTTGTATCTTATTTTATTATAATTTCTAAAAATTTTCTACTATTTAATCTCCTCTCAGATACATTTCTATCCTCTGTCAGACACATTAGTATCTCCTCTCAGGTACATTCATATCCTCTCTTTTATACATCTTTAGTCCATCTTGAATACATCCCATCCTCTCTTGAATACATCTCTCCCCTCTCGGATATATCCATATTCTCTCTCAAATACACCCCTCCCCTCTCGAATTCATCCGTGAGCTATGTGTCTGCAAATTTTCTCAATGGCAATGTATCACGATCGATTTATGCGCATGTGTGCTGATTTATCTAGAAATTATTTAATTCTAAGAATTTTTTTTTAATTTGATAAAAGTAGGGATATAATGTAAATAACTCTTTACACTATGAAAATTTTACTTAAAAAATAGTTTATGTGACATATATTTCTTTGTAGTCAGTTTCAAAAGAACGATATATAACATATTTAAATAACATTTTGACTTTAAAATATTTATTTTATTCTTAGTAAGATGATTTATAGTCATATGAACATCAATGGTTTGTTTTAGACCACAAGTTTTAAAAGTGTTTTTTCTTTTTAAAAAATCTTCATGTTAAGTTAAATTAAAATTATATAAACCGAAAGGGAGTGACTACAAACTTTAGATCAAATTTATATTTATAAAATTTTAGTTTTTGTATCTATTTTGCCTTTCAACAAAATTTAAAATATATATGATTAACAATTATTTTTATAGTTTTTTTTATCAATATTCTATCGATAATAATAAAAAAAATTAATTTAAATAAGGTGATAAAGTATTTTGATTTTGAAATTGAAGTATTGGTATCAATTAAGAGAACAATTATTTTTAATTTGTAAAGCATTAATAATTTAATATTTAATGTGCTCCTTACTCTCGACGAATGACACTAATTTATAATAATTCAAGATTGGTAGAAGTAGATATGAAGACTAAAAAGTGCAACTCACTATTATATGAAGGTTACTATGTAGTTTTTATCGAAGTTTCATATGTATATGATATATAATTCTATGCCAAATTAATTTTTGTTTCCATATATTTATACACTTTCAAAATTTATCTTGTTAATTAGTTATGTGTTTTATCAAACTACAACTATGCACTCATTATTTTGTCATTTTTTTAACCTTACATTATCAACTCTATGTTTTATCTCTTAGAATTGTGATATTTTTTGTTTTCTTATTTAAGTGACAATTTTTTAAGATAAAACAATTTATTTTGGAGATTAAATAAATAATATATTGGAGATAAAATAAGAAAAAAAATTTACTAACCTACAACCACGAAGGAGTAAAATCATTTCCGGAAAATAATGAAATGAGGGGAAAAAAGAGTAATAAAGATTTAAGGATTTAGTTTATGTGGCAGTGGAGCCCTATTGGCATGAAATGTGGAATTCACATGGCATTTAACAACTTTCGTTAATAAGAAGGACACTTTTGACCCAGTAGTTTGACGAAAAAGGTAGTTTTGAGCCGAAATATAATTTAAGGGTAAATATGAACTATTTCAGACAGTTTAAGACTATTTTTTACCCTTTTTCCTTTTAATCTATGTGGCAGTGGAACCATATTGGTGTGCAATGTGGCATTCACATGGCATTTAACAATTTTCATTAATAAGAATTGCACTTTTGACCCAATAGGCTACGGGAAGGAGAGTTTTCAGCCGAATATAATTTAAGTATAAATAAAAACTATTTCGGATAGTTTAAGGATATTTTTGACCCTTTTCAGTTAAAACGATATGAATACTTATGTTAAAAAATATTGTATATAATTTAAAAGGAAATTATATCATGGAAGATGGTAGATTATACTGAATATGTTGTAGTAGCAATAAACATATATGAACTATTTAAATTGTATAAATATTTTTTACATTATTATAATCAAACAAATACAAATTATTTTTTTAAAATTAAATAAAAGGATTATGTGGAGTCACACATGAAACAAAACCTTTTGTGACTCTTCAAAAAGATTATAGGATTATTCTAGAAAATTATTTTGACCATTAATTATGCAATTATAAAGTTATAACTTTGCGCATAAATAATGCTTAAAATTACAATATTGCCATTGATAGTCCTAATCATGACTCTTTTATATATCTATCTACATATAATATTGATAGATTTTTGTTAGAATAAAACTACATTTTGTTTTTAGTCGTCTTTAATACAGAGATATCATCATATTCATTTTTATTTGTAAAGTTACTTTTTAACATCTTTTTCTTTTCAATCTAATATATATTATTAATTTTATCACACTTATTTATTTTCAATTATATTCTTAGAGCCAAAATAAAGATGAAATAATTAATTCATGATAATTTTTTATACAAAAAGTACACATTTTTTTATAAGCATAATGAATAAAAAAAATACTAAGAATTAAATTAAAATAATAGTAAAATAGAGTAATAATAAAATAGATATCACAATAACTCAAAAGAGAAAAAAAGTGAAGTAATTAATAACAAAATAGGTTAATGGTAATAACAATAACTTAAGATATTTAATTTTTTTGTTATTATTTTTGATAAACTTTTGTTAGCGTGAAATTATATTTTTGTCGTTGATCATTATTCACTTAAAGATGTTTCCAGAATTATTAATTATCTTTCTTAATAGATTTTTATTAGCGTGAAATTATATTTTTGCCCTTGGAGAAAAAGTGAAGTAATTAATAACAAAATAAGTTAATGATAATAACAATAACTTAAGATGTTTCTAAAACTATTTATTTGTTTTTGTTATTATTTTTGATAGATTTTTGTTAGCGTGAAATTACATTTTTACCCTTGATCATTATTCACTTTAAAATGTTTCTAGAATTATTAATTATCTTTCTTAATAGATTTTTATTAGTGTAAAAAATTACAATTTTGCCCTAGATCGTCCTCCCACTTCACTCTTCTATATAATAGAAATTTAGTATTTTGTTTCTCTTTTATATTTATGATGTTTTTATTTATATAGATTGTCGTATATCAAGCCATTGAAATCGACATGTAATCGACAATGAATAGTTTAACTGTTTAAGTACAAATTTAAATGGTACTATTACAAAGCATTAAATATATTATGATAAATCACTTATGGTCACAAAAGAATCTTTCATAGCTAAAAAGTAAATAAATCATATTGCTACATTTTTATTTAACCTGAATTAATTATATTTAGTGACGAAAACATTTTATAGCATGATTATGTTTTTAAATACGAATTAATTCATCACTAAAACCGCTTATCATATATAAAAATATTTTTCAACCACGAAATTGTTATCTTTTAGTAACGTAATCTTTTCTTTAACCACAAATCACACATAACTTTAACGATCAACATCATCACTAATTAAATTTATAATTAGTGATAAGACTTGTCGGTACTAAACAACTCTAGTGACAGTATGATATTTTTAGCTACAAAATATTTACGTTTTAAAGGCAAACTAGCTCGTCATAAATTCTATGCATTTGGAAACAATTTCTTTTGCAATCAATGCAACAGTTTATGACAAAATACTAGATTGTTTTAAATACTATTAGTGGCGTACATTTATTGATAAAATATTTTCTTCATAAAAGATTTCTTGTGACGAGATGTACTTTTCAAGTGATAAAATAATTCGTCATTAATATTCAAATTTCTGGCAGTAGAATTATCACTTCCCTTAGAAATCAAAACTCTAAGTTGAATATTATACTAAATGTACATAAATTATATAAACATATTCTTAATTATATTTGATCCCACTCTCATTGGGTGTTATATTTAAATTTAATGCAATGAGTACTTTATATCATTTCAAGATCTAATTTAAACATTTTAGAGATATGAAGAGAGGAAGAGAGAGGAGAGATAAGAATAGAGATAGATATAAAATGTGTGTAATGCACTTACTATTAAAATAACAATTATTAAAAATACTGACAAGTTCTTGTAGGAAGTTAATAATATTAAAGCAATTATTATGCGTTTGATTACCGTGAACGTAAACTAGATTTGCAATAAGACATAACCTTATAATTGTAGCCTCACTAGCTTAGTGATTTTTTTTATATATATATATATATATATATATAGATAGATAGATAGATAGATAGATAGATAGATAGATAGATATATTAGGTAGGGTTATATTATTTAAAATTGACCAAAATTTAAATAGTAAATGAGATTAAAAATGATAAAGGAAAAATCAGTATTGTATAGAATATACAGGATAGGGAGAATGTCTATTATTTAAAATTGGAAAATTTAAAAAAAAAAGTTGAAGGAGAAAAATGATTTCTATCCCGTTGAAAATATACAACTTATCATATACAAGTGAAGCTTTTATGAATTATAATATTAATAAAAGAGTAGAACACATTTATCGTCAACAGATGAATTGGAGATTCAAATAACATAAAAGATAAATTGAAAATACAATTGATCTTCAAAGATTCTTGTTGTTGTAATATCTTAATAAGTAAACTGACTACTAATCAACTTTTAAATAAAGAAAAAAGTTAAATTATTTATTTTATTTCAATTCATTTATCTTTTTTTTTTTAAATTTTTTTTTTTTTTTAATTTTAACATTCCACATGCATGTCATGTTTAAAAACAGAAAATTAAAGACATATTGATATATTTTATATATTTTTAATTTAAGATGACAAAATTCAAAAGTCTTATTTACATTCTGAAATTTAATATAAGAAAAAAATTACACAAAAAAAATTGAAATGAGAAAGTATTATCATTACATAGTGCATAAAATAAAAGTTATCCAGAATGATAGAAGAGATTGGGAGGGGGGACATAAAGTATTTGAAAAAACTTTTGTAAATAAAGTAAAACATAAAATATTTCAAGAAAGTTTTGTAAAAAGAATTTCCTTTTAACAGGGAAAAAACTATTACGTGATGATGTAATTGATTTCACGTAATTTAAATAGAAAGTTTCTTTGCACTTAATGTTTTGTATTTTTATTGAATATAAAAAAAAGGAAAACAAAAGATAGAACTATCTTTTTACATTTTCTTTATGGACAATTAAACCTTTCAATTATCAACGAACCTTTTCCCAAAGTTTACATAACTTCTGAAAAAGTATTAAAGTTGAATAGTATTTAAGAAATATGTAATCACATCAGAGACCATGGAAGAAATGTTTTATTTTTATTTTTATAATTTATAAAAAGAAGATGTTACTTGGTGGAATCAAACGTAAAAAAATAAAACAATGTATGGGGTTTGATGCCAGTCATATCATACATTGGTGGAGACGTGCAAAATGTGGAGATATGATTGTTTAAGCAATGTGGCCCAACATAAATAATGCCCAATTAAATAAATTGTTATGGAGAATGTGTCCCACAAATACAAACAATAAGGGATGGACATAGTATGGTAATATCTCCGTCCCTAATTATTTATCCACTTTTTTTATAATTATCCCTAATTATGTGTCTATTTTGATAAAACAAGAAAGAACAATTCTTTTTATCTATTATACTCACAATTAAATGACTAATTACTTTGAAAAATGTAGAATTTTTCATCCACTTCATAATTAACATGGGTAAAATGAAAAATTCACTATATAATTAATTATTTTTTAATAGGTGTGTCAATTCAAAAGTGGACAAGTAAAAAGAGAAAGAGAGAGTATGATATAAAACAATATGGTATTGGAAAATTTTGGTATTTTAACTTTGGTAATCGATTTTAAGATATTAAATCATTATTATATCAATTTAATTCGGTATGATTTGGTATTTTAAAGTTTAGATTTGATATTTACAGTATGGCAAATTGATAGCTATAGTTTGTTCAACTTCGACTAGCATATACTCGTATAATAGAGTATTATGACTTCGACAATTTAAAAAAAAAGTCTCAACTGTACCATACTAACATATTACACATAGAAATACATATATTTAAAATAAAGTACAAACAACTCCTTTTGTTAATCAATTGAATTTCAATTAGATAAATTTCAATCACAGTAGAGTATTAATGTTTCAACGTCTAAACATTTAGTTTATATAATACTAGCTAGATTACTTATTTGATAGCATTTTATAATATATATACTTCGATACAATGTTTGATATTTTGATATGTTATTTATAAATATCAAATATAAAAAAAATATGTATATCGTATAACAAACCTATTATCATAATACTAAAACCAGAATATTAAAATTTCAATATATATGATAATTTGATATATGTCCACCCTTGTTATGGACTGTCAATTTCAAATACGTAGTGAGAATGGTGAAAGAAAAAAGGTCTCTCTCTGCCACACTATCTTTGTCATGATTGTCCAAATGGGAAGCACGGTATATTAATGTGGGTATTTTGATCAAATCTAATAAATGGGTAAACTACCCAATAAACAAATTTATACATGTTATAGATATTATTATAATATAGTAAATATTTATTTTGTGTGTTGTTTTCTTTTTTAGGAAAAGCGAGAAATTCTAATTTTGAGACTACTCCTTACAAGCATTTAGAGGTGTACTTTGTTCTCTCGATCTTCTTCTTTTTATTTTATTGTTTCATAATATGTTATCAGTCTGAGCTTACCTTTTATGTGAGTAACATTTTCTTGTCAATGCTTCTCATATAGCGCTTTTCATGGACTACATTGTTGTTCTATTCATTAAAAAATTTTGGGTTCTTCTATTATTGATTGGTGTTAAGAAGAGTGGTTGAGCTTAAGTATTTCATTATGAAAGTTCAAAATATAAAAAGAGTAATTATATCTGAAATAAAAAATAATTTTAATTATATATAAATAATATATTTTTTCGTAGAAAAAAGTTTAAATAAACCACTTTAATTCTTAATAGGTTTGCCCCCAGTTAATTAGGCAATGGTTAGATACTAGAATCAAGAGGTATGTTTTATTTACAAATTTCTACTATATTCGATTAATTATTTTTGGTTAAAAAGTTATAATATTTGGTTAAATTTTTTTTATATATATATATATATATATATATATATATATATATATATATAATATATATATATATATTATATATATATATAAACTGGGCTGGCTTATTAAATATAGATAGCTTATTTAGCATAGTAGCTAGAGATATCTCCGTTCTTATCCTTAGCAAGCTGTTTCTTAACATAGTCCAGTGGAGAATGCAAAAAAATATCATCATCATGGTTTTTCAGCCTGGTACCTCGCTTAGTTAATATATCTGCTATGTAATTTCCCTGCCTAAAGCTATATCGGACAAGCGGATTCTGCAACCTCTTCAACAGTGACCTGCATTCAAAAATAATAGATTCATATGGTGGTAGTGCATGGTCAAGCAAAGACATAACTTCAGTGGAATCTATTTCAATTTCAAGAGGTCTCCAGTTGAGAGAGCAGGCTAAGCTGAGACCGATGTGCAAAGCCAATATCAGCCAAAGTATGGTTTGGAGCCATGCTTTTTTGCTTACAAAACCTCCTATCCAATCACCTTCGTGATTCCAAAGAACTGTTGGGTATATAGCAAGAATTGATGGGAAATAAAGGGAAGGAGAGTAATTTGAAAAGTTTAGAACTTGAAAGGTTGGGAACTTGAAAAGTCCTCTAATGCTTTAATGAAAAAGGCAATAATCCCTCATCGGTAATGGAAATGAAAATAGGAGAGTTTAAATAAATAAACACTCCTATTAATTGTTAAAAGGGTTGGAAAGAGGGACCCCCCTCGCGCTGTCGTCGTCGCTCGCTTCGGCTTTGGCAAATGATCGAGAGATAATTTTTTGGACAAATTTATTTTAATTATTTATTTAATTAATTAAGTTTGCAACCTCTCATTAATGGTCTTGTCAATTCTGAAAGGGTAGCAACCTTTCAGAATATAATCTTCTTGCCTATAAATACCATTCAGTCTTCAGAATATTTCCCTACGAATTTTCTGATCTTCCTTCTTCTTAAAAACACATATTTCTTCGTGTACTTTCCTGCTGTGGATTGATTCGCTGACTGTAGAGTTTTTGGTATCTATACTCTACTGATTAAGATCATTTTACCCTGGGAGGTTATATTCCAAATCAAACCTCGGATACTAGAGGGGAATAATTTCCTTAACGGGACACTGTGAATTCAGTGGACTTGATTTTCTTCCAAAATTATCAATAAGAGTATTCCAGATTCTGGTAAGTTTTAGAGATTCAATTGTTTTTTGCAAATAAATTTCTGTTCATCTTATTTATTGGTTCTAAAAATCTCAGTTACTTCGTGTTTCTGAATGATTTATTAGAACCAGTAATTTCTGATTTTCATAACACAGATTGGCAACAATCTTAAGGAAATTATTAAATCTGTGTTTCTGGTGGAGACAAAAATCTTTGTGATTTTATACTCCTTTAAGTCTGCAATTATAATTTATTGCTTACTTATATTATATGAATTTTGTTTATCAGAAATGGAAAACACTGGTGTTACAGTGGCTGTTGCTGCACCAACCCGAACTCTTGTATCACAAGCAGAGAAACCGGGTAAATTCACAGGTGTGAATTTCAAAGGATGGCATCAACGAGAATTTTTCTGGCTTACCACTCTTGGTCTGCAGAAATTTACAAGTGAAGATACTCCAGTTCCTGCTGATGATATGCCAGACAGAGAAAAATATATGATTGTTGAAGCATGGAAACAGTCAGACTTCCTATGTAAAGGTTACATTTTGAGTGCTTTAGATGATGACTTATATAATGTCTATAGTGCAATAACAACTTCAAAAGAGTTGTGGAATGCACTTGAGAAGAAATATAAGACAGAAGATGCATGCTTGAAAAAGTTTGTGGTCGCAGAGTTTTTAGACTATAAAATGGTAGATAGTAAAACTGTTGGATTACAAGTGCAGGAACTTCAACTTATTCTCCATGATCTGATTGCTGAAGATATGGTAGTAAATGAAGCTTTTCAAGTGGTTGCAATGATCGAGAAGTTGCCTCCTTCGTGGAACGATTTCAAGAATTATCTAATGCACAAGCCTAAAGAAATGAAGCTTGAAGATCTTGTGATTCGGCTCAAGATTGAGGAAGATAACAAAAAAGACGAAAAGAAGTCGCGTAAGAGTTCAACAATCATTGGAGTTAATATTGTTGAAGAAGCTCCTACCAAAGACAAAAAGAGAAAGAAGTCCAACGGGCAGAAGTCAGAACAGGCCAAGAAGAAATTCAAAGGCAACTGTTATAATTGTGGCAAGGCTGGTCATAGATCTTCTGATTGTCATGCTCCAAGAAAGGACAAAAACAAAGGCAAAGGCAAAAGTCAATCAAACATTGTGAAAAAGATGGAAGATGCAGATGACTTGTGTGCAATGATATCGGAGTGTAACTTAGTTGGAAATCCCAAGGACTGATTTCTCGACTCAGGTGCCACTAGACATATTTGCTCTGCGAAAGAAGCTTTTGCAACGTATACTCCTGCTGAGTACAATGAAGATTTATTCATGGGAAACACACAACAACAAGGATTGCAGGAACTGGGAAAGTAATGTTGAAAATGACATCCGGCAAAGTGTTGACTTTGAACAATGTTCTGCATGTCCCTACTATTAGGAAGAATTTAGTTTCTGCTGCATTACTCGTTAAGAACGGGTTTAAGTGTGTCCTAGTTAGTGATAAAGCTGTAATAAGTAAGAATGAAATGTTCATAGGAAAGGGCTACCTCAATGAAGGTCTTTTCAAACTAAATGTAATGGTTGTTGACAGTATTAATAAAAATTCTGCCTTTGTTTACTTATTGGAGTTAAGTGATTTATGGCATGCCCGTTTGGGACATGTATATTACAAAGCCTTGCGAAAATTGGTTAATCTAGAAGTATTGCCTGATTTTAAATGCGATAAATCGAAATGTGAAATTTGTGTGGAAAGTAAGTTTGTTAAACATCCTTACAAGTCTGTTGAAAGAAATTCTAAAACTTTAGACTTAAGTCACACAGATATATGAGATATGAAGTCAACACCATCTCGTGGTGGAAAAAAGTATTTTATAACTTTTATTGATGATTGCACTCGATTTTGTTATGTATATTTGCTTAATAGTAAGGATGAAGCAATTGATGCATTTAAGCAATACAAAAATGAAGTGGAAAATCAATTGAATCTAAAGATAAAAATGATTCGGAGTGATAGGGGTGGAGAATATGAATCTCCTTTTGCAGAGATATGTTTGAAATATGGTATTATTCATCAAATTACTGCACCTTATACACCACAGTCAAATGGTTTGGCAGAACGGAAGAACAGAACATTAAAAGAAATGATGAATGCCTTAATGATCAATTCTGGTTCACCGCGAAATCTTTGGGGGGAAGCCATCCTTACAGCTAATAAAATACTCAATAGAGTACCCCATCGGAAAACATAATCAATTCCATATCAGTTGTGGAAAGGAAGAAAACCCAACTTGAAATATTTCAAAGTGTGGGGGTGTTTAGCCAAGGTAGAGGTTCCTTTACCGAAGAGGGTTAAAATTGGACCCAAAACAATAGATTGTGTCTTTATTGGGTATGCTGTGAATAGTAAAGCATGTCGATTTTTGGTTCACAAATCTGATAATCCTGAGATTCATGTTAATACGACGATAATTGAATCAGATAATGCAGAGTTTTTTAAAAACATATATCGTATAAAACTGAAAGTGAGTCAATAAGTGAAAGACCTAAACGACCACGAGCAGAATCAATGGAAAATATTCTAACTAGTGAGGAACCGAGGCGAAGTACTAGACAACGAAAATCTATTTTTTTCGGACCAGATTTTGT
Source organism: Solanum peruvianum (assembly GCA_027705065.1). Taxonomy (NCBI): domain Eukaryota; kingdom Viridiplantae; phylum Streptophyta; class Magnoliopsida; order Solanales; family Solanaceae; genus Solanum; species Solanum peruvianum. Next base: position 40,302,346 of record JAKWJD010001766.1, on the reverse strand, counting down.
AGCACTACTGCTTGAAAATGAGCCTCAAACATTTAAAGCAGCTATGTCTTCGTCAAAGTCAACTTATTGGAAAGAAGCAGTCAATAGTGAGATTGAATCAATTTTAAGCAATCACACTTGGGAATTGATTGATCTTCCTCCAGGAAATAATCCTTTAGTATCAAAGTGGATCTTTAAAAGGAAAATGAAACTTGAATGGGACTATTGACAAATATAAGGCTAGACTGGTAGTCAAAGGGTACGGACAAAAGGAAGGTCTGGACTACTTTGACACATACTCTCCAGTAACAAGGATAACATCAATTAGGATGTTAATAGCACTAGCAACAGTGCATGATCTTAAAATCCACCAAATGGATGTAAAGACAACCTTCTTAAATGGAGAGTTAGAAGAAGAAATTTACATGGAACAACCTGAAGGGTTTATAGTTCCTGGTAAAGAAAAGAAAGTGTGCAGACTTGTGAAGTCACTTTATGGACTCAAGCAAGCACCCAAACAATGGCATGCTAAATTTTATCAAATAATGTTGGCAAATGGATTCAAGATTAACGAATGTGATAAATGTGTTTACATTAAAAACGTTATGAATCATGAAGTCATTGTTTGTTTGTATGTTGATGACATGTTAATAATGAGTAAAGAAATTGACGATATAAATGCTACTAAGTGCATGTTGTCCAGCAAGTTCGATATGAAAGACTTAGGAGTTGCTGATTTGATCTTAGGGGTCAGGATTATCAAAACTCCCCAGGGACTAGCATTATCTCAATCTTATTATATTGAAAATGTATTGGATAAGTTCAATTACTTGAATTTCAATCTAGTCAAAACTCCAATTGATTTAAGTTGTACATTTAAAAAGAATGAAGGTCAAAGTGACTCTCAATTGGAATATGCCAGAGTGTTGGGAAGTTTGATGTATATTATGAATTGCACGCGAACAGATATAACATGTGCTATTAGTAAACTGAGTCGATACACTAGTAATCCGAATCAAACTCATTGGATGGCTATGAACTGTGCGTTGGGTTATCTAAAATGGACACAACATTATGCTTTGCATTATAATAAATATTCTGCTGTGATTGAAGGATATAGTGATGCAAATTGGATCACCGGGTCAAATGATGTAAAATCCACGAGTGGTTATGTATTCATACTTGGTGGAGGAGCTGTCTCTTTGGAAATCTTCCAAACAGACATGTATTGCTCGCTCCACAATGGAATCTGAATTCATTGCTTAGGATAAGGCTGGTGAAGAAGCGGAATGGCTCCGGAATTTCCTAGAGGATATTCCATTCTGTCCCAAACCTGTTGGACCAATTAGCATACATTGCGATAGTCAAGCAGCAATAGGTAGGGCAGGGAGCGTTATGTACAACGGGAAGTCACGTCATATACGATGTAGACATAACACCGTAAGACAACTGCTCTCTAGTGGAATTATCACAATTGACTATGTAAAGTCAAGCGATAATGTGTCAGATCCACCAACGAAAGGCCTAGTGAGAGAGGGAGTTGAAAGATCATCTAAGGGAATGGGTTTACGGCTTAGGACAAGTCAGCATGACGGTAACTCTATCTAGCAGACTAGAGATCCCAAGAGCTAGATTCAAGGAGAAAAACAAAATTGTGGCTGACGGTTCGACATTGTCAATTAACTCAATCCATTCTCATGATGAAGACAATGTTCAAGAAAAGGTTAAGACTTTAAGGCTTATTAATGAGGTAATAAAGCTTAAATTTTTTAATGATTTGTTAAGTTTGGTAGATTTGACCAAATAGTGTATCTACGAGATGACACGGTTAGAAATCACCTATGTGAGTGTGAAGTGGAAGCGGCTTCAAAGAGAATTATAAGTCAAAAGCCCATTCTCTATACACTCATGAAACCAGGAGGTGTTCATGGCTGAAACGAACACAACCGTAAGAATCATAAACAGTAAAGGGTTAATTGTGTGACATATGGTGTCTAGGTATACACCAAAGTTCGACGGTTCAAAGACATCACATCTACCGATTGACCGAGTATATCCGACATATGTTCACTACGGAAAGTCCAAGGGGAAACCTACTTATCCAGATGCAATTAATCCTTGCTTGTAAAATATAAAATTGTCCGTACATTCCTATGTTATAACTATTCCCCATCAATATGGGGGATTGTTGGGTATGTAGAAAGAATTGATGGGAAATAGAGGGAAGGAGAGGAATTTGAAAAGTTTAGAACTTGAAAGGTTGGGAACTTGAAAAGTCCTCTAATGTTTTAATGAAAAAGGCAATAGTCCCTCATCGGTAATGAAAATTAAAATATGAGAGTTTAAATAAATAAACACTCCGATTAATTGTTAAAAGGGTTGGAAAGGGGGACCCCCTCGCGCCGTCGTCGTTGTCACTCGCTTCGGCTTCGACTTTGGCTTTGGCAAATGATCGATCGAGAGATAATTTTTTGGACAAATTTATTTTAATTATTTATTTAATTAATTAAATGGCCAAAAATTATCTTCAATTAATTAGTTGATAACAGAAGTTAACCGAAATGTTTTCAACTTTTTAGTTAACCCGACCCGTCTCGGATCCGCACGCGTGACCCGTTTTAAAATTCCGTTATATTTAAAAATTCCCGCCATGACTGTTCTGAAAGGTTGCAACTTTCAGGAACAGTCAATACCATTTGAAAGTTTACAACCATTCATTAATGGTCGTGTCTATTCTGAAAGGGTAGAAACCTTTCAGAATATATTTTTCTTGCCTATAAACACCATTCAGTCTTCAGAATATTTCCCTACGAATTTTCTGATCTTCCTTCTTCTTAAAAACACATAGTTCTTCGTGTACTTTCCTGCTGTGGATTGATTCGCTGACAATAGAGTTTTTGGTATCTATATCTATTGATTAAGATCATTTTACCTGGGAGGTTATATTCCAAATCAGACCTCGGATACTAGAGGGGAATAATTTCCTTAAGGGGACACTGTGAATTCAGTGGACTTGATTTTCTTCCTAAATTATCAATGAGAGTATTCCAGATTCTGGTAAGTTTTAGAGATTCAATTATTTTTTACAAATAAATTTCTGTTCATCTTATTTACTTGTTCTAAAAATCTCAGTTACTTCGTATTTCTGAAGGGAAAATACCCAAGTACCCCCTCAACCTATGCCCGAAATCCCAGAGACACACTTATACTATAGTAAGGTCCTATTACCCACCTGAACTTATTTTATATGTAATTTTCTACCCCTTTTTAGCCTACGTGGCACTAGTTTGAAAAAAAAAGTCAACCATCGTTGGGTCCACAAGATAGTGCTACGTAAGCTAAAAAGGGGTAAAAAATTATTAATAAAATAAGTTCAGGGGGGTTATAGGACCTTAGTATAGTATAAGTGTGTCTCTGAGATTTCGGGCATAGCTTGAGGGGGTACTTGGGCATTATCCCTATTTCTGAATGATTTATTACAACCAGTTATTTCTGATTTTCATAACACAGATTGACAACAAACTCCACCTATGCCTGCAACCTTTGTTTTCAAACAGAAAGCACCATAAGTTTTACAGATAAAGACCAACGATAAAGAAAAAGACTATTAAAAATATTTTTACACGTCATAGAATAGATAAAGTTTTTTCTAATTTTTTTTTACTATATAGTCAACTCTCATTAGCAACTTTCGAGATGCAATACTAGAAAGGTTTTCCAAGTTATTTATAACTAGTGAATTTTGTGGCACTTTGTACAGTGTGATTATTCATTTTATAAATTCATTATTAATTTAAAAATTAGTTTACTATTAAAATTTATATATGAACTAAATGCTAATTGGCTGAAAATTTTTAAATGTTATAAACCATAACGAATTGTTTTAATATTCATTTATATATATATATATATATATATATATATATATATATATATATAATGTGTGGGTAACATTCTATTTGACAGCAATAGTAACATTTTATTTGGTAGAAGGAAAAAAAACAATGGTAGGTAAATAGATGAGTCAAAGATATCAAAATATTTGTGAACGATAGTGTTTTATCGAGCAAGAACATATATCTTGATTGTTTCAAATTTTAAATAGTGTGCTTTTCAAGTTTGTTATTATTCTCTTTCAGATAGTATAATTACTGTATAATTAAAACAAAAAATATCGGCATGCTTGGTTTTTTTGTTTGAACTATCTGGTGTTGGAGAAAAAAAATACAAACCATATAGATTTTCTCGTTTAATTGATTGTTCTTTTGTTCTTCACCAATTGTTTTATATTTTTCTTTTGCCTCAATACACTCGATAGATGGAAATGTTATTCAAACTCCACAAATAGAATAAACAAATAACTTATGAAAATTATAATAGAAACATTTGAAAAGATATTATTTGTAACGACCTGTTTAGTCGTTTTGAGCAGATGATTTTATTTCTGGAAAAATTGGCTGAGGCGACGGACACCACGACGGACCGTCGTGGGCACGACGGACCGTCGAGGGTGTCTCGTTCCAAAACACTTAGGAATTATAAAATCTGAGTACAGAAATCGACTCTCTGAACTTTGTGACGGACCTGCCAGACGGACTGTCACAGGCACGACGAACCGTCGTGAGCCCCGTTTCAAAACACTTCAACTTTTGAGAATTTGGTACGGGAAACGAGTCTCTGAACGTCATGACGGAAGTGCAGGACGGACCGTCACAGGTGTGACGGGCCGTCACAGACTCCTTAGTGAAAAATAGAATTTCTGATCCTTGCGACGACCTTCATGACGGACCGTCGCAGGCACGACGGGCCGTCACAGGTTGAGTAATACCAGTTGGAGTCGGATTTCTGGTTAAGTTTTAAGGGACGCTTTGGACTATTCTTTCCTTAATTATAAAGTTAGAGGGTTAATATTAATAAGTCTAATTACTTGGGGGTTAAAAGAGGTAACCCTAAGTTAATTAGTGGGCTATTATTGCCATCTTTTATTCTTAATTATATGTTAATTAGGGTAAAAGAAAGAGGGTTGGAATAAAGAAATAGAAAGAGAACGAATTGAGGGAGAATCGATCGAGGAGAAGAGGAACAAGCTTTGGGAAATTCTTGCTTGATCACTAGTCTACGGTGGAGGTAGGTTATGGTTTTTACGATATTCGTAGTGAACTCTTAATAGTGAATGATATGTATTGATAGTATTGTAAACCCTGCTATGTGCTTAAATTGTATGCTTGTATGAATGTGATTATATATTTGTGATATATGAGCATGATGAAGTTATTGAATCCCAAATCTTGAAAGAAACCCTAATTCACTTGTTAATGAGATTGATGATGCCTTAGTATAAAAGAAGGCTTGATGAATTAGGGGATCGGGTGCCACGTTCCGGTACCAGGATAGAAATAGAGGATCGGGTGCCACGTTCCGGTACCAGGATAGAATGAGGATCGGAGTGTCACGTTCCGACACCAGGATAGTATATGGATCGGGTGCCACGTTCCGGTACCAGGATAGAATGAGGATCGGAGTGTCACGTTCCGACACCAGGATAGTATATGGATCGGGTGCCACGTTCCGGTACCAGGATAGAATGAGGATCGGAGTGCCACGTTCCGGCACCAGGATAGAATATGGATCGGAGTGTCACGTACCGACACAAGAGGAAGAAAGATAATGAATCTTGAAAAATGTTAATATACTCAATGTAATGAACCTAATTCCCAAATGAGTATGGTATTGAGGCTTGAGTCCTCATGTGTGAACTTGGTGGTATTTATTAATGATGATAGTATTTGTTGCTACATGTTGAGTATTGTAGTTGGTTTTATAATATTACTTGATATATACTGTTCCTTATTTTGAGTTGGCCGATGATATCTACTCAGTACTTGTGGTTGTACTGACCCCCTACTTTTATGTTTTCTTCTTGTTATTTGTGGAGTGCAGCAAACATGCCGTCGTCTTCAACTCAACAGTGATTCTAGCCAGTCTTCGTCACACCGGATCTTCAGGCTGAGCTAATGCTTCTAGCTTGGACTGGATCTTCTTCTTCAAGTCTTGATGCCTTGAACTTCAGGCATGGACTAGCTTTTAGTTATTTTTGTTCTTAGACATTCCTAGTTTAGTAATTTGAGATAGATGTTCTTGTGATGATGACTTCCAGATTTTGGGGATGATAATAATAATAGTTTTTGAATTGTTTTTATTAATGAGTTTAAGTCTTCTGCATTACTTTCTGTTGATATACATTGAAATGTTAAGGTTTAGATTGGTTGGTTCGCTCACATAGGAGGGTAAATGTGGGTGCCAGTCGCGGCTCGGTTTTGGGTCGTGACAAACTTGGTATCAGAGCATTAGGTTCATTGGTCTCATCACACAAGAACGAGTCTAGTAGAGTCTTAAGGAACGGTAGGGGGACGCCTTTACTTTTCTTTGAGAGGCTATAAGACTTTAGGAAAATTCCATTCTTTCATTCTTTCTTTCGTGCTACTACTTGAGTCCAATTGGTATCTAGGTGATACAAATTGGTATCTGACCATCTTCACTCTATTTTGCAGATGGTTAGAACTAGAGCAACGACCGCACCAGCAGCAACAACGGCAAGACAAGAAACGACTGAGCCAGCCACTGGGGCTGTAGCTCGAGGAGGATCGGTGGCCAGAGGCCGTGGTAGAGGTCGTGGGAGGACGTCCTCTAGAGGAAGAGGACGAGCACCTAGCCCATCTGGTACTAGGGCAGTGACTCCTCCACCGACTGAGGAAGTAGTGCGAGAGGGTGAGGAAGGGGAGAATGAACAAGTACAAAATGAGGAATTGCCACCCCAACCTACCCCAGAAATGATTAATCAAGTTCTGGCCTATCTTAGCGGTTTATCTGATCAGGGTCAGGCACCTCCGGTGTTTTCTGCACCAACACCTCCGGTTTCAGAGGTACGACATGCGGCTACTATGGCTCCCCGCATGGATGCCTCATTGGAAATAGGCACATTTCCACGTCTGACTACTGGGCCTATAATGAAAAATGATCAGCATGAACTTTTCAGTAAGTTCTTGAAATTGAAACCTCCAGTCTTTAAGGGTGCAGAATCAGAGGATGCTTACGATTTTCTGGTTGATTGTCATGAGCTACTACACAAGATGGGTATAGTGGAACGGTTCAGTGTTGAGTTCGTGAGTTATCAGTTTCAAGGGAACGCCAAAATGTGGTGGCGGTCACATGTTGAGTGTCAACCGACAGAGGCAACACCTATGACTTGGGCCTCATTCTCTAGTTTGTTTATGGAGAAGTATATCCCCCGGACTTTGAGGGATAGGAAAAGGGATGAGTTCTTGAGCCTAGAGCAAGGTAGGATGTCGGTTAATGCATATGAGGCTAAGTTTCGTGCATTATCCAGGTATGCCACCCAACTTTGTTTCAGTCCACAAGAGCGGATTCAACGGTTTGTGAAGGGGTTGAGGTCAGAATTGCAGATTTCAGCCTTACAGGTAGCGGCTACTGCAAAATCCTTCCAAGAGGTAGTAGACTTCGTGATAGAGGTGGAAGGAGTGAAGCCAGATGACTTCACCACGACATCTACATCAAAAAGGTTTCGAAAGGGAGGTGAGTTTAATGGTTCTTACTCTAGAGGACAGAGTTCCGGAGGTTACTCGGCCCGACCAATTCAGTCTTCACTACAGACTGTAGTTGGGGGTCCACCTCATACCGGTCAACACTTCTCTGAGAGACCGATGCTTGAATCCAGAGAATGTTATGGATGTGGGGAGACTGGGCACATTAAGAGGTATTGCCCAAAACAGAGTTACAAACCTCCCATAGTCAGAGGTAGAGGTGGTCATGGTAGAGGCCGTTATTCTGGAGGACGTGGTGGTCGAGGTAATGGTGGTCACCAAAACGGCAGGGGTGATGGGCAAACTGGAGTCACTACATCACAACATGGTAGGGGCAACGGACAGACATGTAATGGGGCCCATTGTTACGCTTTCCCTGGGAGATCTGAAGCGGAGACATCTGATGCTGTTATCACAGGTAATCTTTTGGTTTGTGATTGCATGGCTTCTGTATTGTTTGATCCCGGATCCACATTTTCTTATGTATCTTCTTCATTTGCTATTGGTCTTAATTTACCTTGTGAATTGCTTGACATACCTATTCGTGTGTCTACTCTGATGGGTGAGTCTGTGGTAGTGGAAAAAGTATATAGGTCTTGTTTGGTGACCTTTGTGGGGAGCAATACTTATGTAGATTTGGTTATCTTAGAAATGGTTGACTTCGATGTAATTCTGGGTATGACTTGGCTTTCTCCAAATTTTGCGATCTTGGATTGTAATGCTAAAACTGTGACGTTAGCCAAGCCTGGGACAGATCAGTTAGTGTGGGAGGGCGACTACACTTCCAATCTGGTTCGTATCGTGTCCTTTCTTCGTGCCAAGAGAATGGTTAGTAAGGGTTGTTTAGCACACCTCAAGGATGACACTACCCAAGTACCTTCGATTGAGTCGGTTTCGGTAGTCCGTGAGTTTTTGGATGTGTTCCCTGCAGACCTTCCGGGTATGCCACCGGATAGGGATATTGACTTCTGTATTGATCTTGAACCGGGTACTCGCCCCATTTCTATACCCCCTTATAGAATGGCTCCCGCGGAGTTAAGAGAGTTAAAGGCACAACTTCAAGAGTTGTTGAGCAAAGGCTTCATTAGACCAAGTGCATCTCCTTGGGGTGCTCCGGTTTTGTTTGTGAAGAAGAAGGATGGGAGTTTTCGCATGTGCATAGACTATAGACAACTGAACAAGGTAACTATCAAGAACAAGTATCCCATTCCTCGCATTGATGACTTGTTCGATCAGTTGCAAGGTGCTTGTGTCTTCTCTAAAATTGACTTGAGATCCGGTTATCATCAATTGAAAATACGGGCAACAGATGTGCCAAAGACAGCTTTTCGAACTAGGTATGGGCACTACGAATTCGTGGTAATGTCGTTTGGTCTTACTAATGCCCCTGCTGCTTTCATGAGCTTGATGAATGGGATTTTTAAGCCATATCTGGATCTCTTTGTGATCGTATTTATTGATGATATACTGATATACTCGAAGAGTAAGAAGGAACACGAGGAGCATTTGAGAATGGTGTTAGAGTTAATGAGGAAGAAGAAGCTTTATGCCAAATTTTCCAAGTGTGAGTTTTGGATAGATTCAGTGTCCTTGTTGGGACACGTGGTTTCTAAGGATGGAGTGATGGTGGATCCATCTAAGATTGAGACGGTGAAAAATTGGATAAGACCTACTAATGTGTCAGAGATAAGGAGCTTTGTGGGGTTAGCTAGCTACTACCGCCGATTTGTCAAGGGATTCTCTTCTATTGCTTCCCAATTGACGAACTTGACTAAGCAGAATGTTCCATTTGTATGGTCGGATGAGTGTGAGGAAAGCTTTCAGAAACTCAAGACCTTGTTGACTACTGCACCAATTCTTACCTTGCCAGTAGAGGGTAAAAACTTCATTGTTTATTGTGATGCATCCTATTCTGGGTTGGGTGCAGTGCTAATGCAAGAGAAGAATGTGATTGCTTATGCTTCGAGGCAATTAAAGGTGCATGAACGTAACTATCCGACCCATGATTTGGAGTTGGCCGCGGTAGTATTTGCACTAAAGCAATGGAGACACTATTTGTATGGGGTTAAGTGTGAAGTCTATACGGACCATCGTAGCCTACAGTACGTCTTTACTCAAAAAGATTTGAACTTGAGACAGAGGAGATGGATGGAACTACTGAAGGACTACGACATCACTATCTTGTATCATCCGGGAAAAGCGAATGTTATGGCGGATGCTCTAAGTAGAAAGGCCGGAAGCATGGGAAGTCTAGCTCATTTGCAAGTTTCTAGACGCCCATTGGCTAGAGAGGTGCAGATTCTGGCTAATGACCTTATGAGGATTGAAATAAATGAGAAGGGAGGATTGTTAGCTTGTGTAGAGGCAAGATCTTCTTTTCTTGACAAGATCAAGGGAAGACAGTTTGATGATGATAAACTAGGTCGAATTTGAGATAAAGTGTTGCAAGGAGAGGCTAAAGAAGCAACAATCGATGAGGAAGGTGTTTTGAGGATTAAGGGAAGGGTATGTGTACCCCGCATCGATGATTTGATCACCACTATTTTGACAGAGGCTCATAGTTCCGGATATTCTATACATCCTGGTGCAACTAAGATGTACCGTGACCTAAAACAACACTTTTGGTGGAGTAGAATGAAGCGCGATATTGTTGATTTTGTTGCCAAATGTCCAAATTGTCAACAAGTAAAGTATGAACACCAGAGGCCCGGAGGAACCCTTCAGAGAATGCCCATTCCTGAATGGAAGTGGGAGAGAATCGCAATGGACTTTGTGGTTGGTCTTCCAAAGACATTGGGTAAATTTGATTCCATTTGGGTAATTGTGGATAGATTAACTAAGTCCGCTCACTTCATTCCGGTCAAGGTGACCTACAATGCAGAGAAGTTAGCCAAAATCTACATCTCAGAAATTGTTCGGTTGCATGGAGTTCCACTCTCCATCATATCAGATAGAGGCACGCAGTTTACTTCTAAGTTTTGGAGAACATTGCATGCGGAATTATGTACTAGGTTGGACCTTAGTACTGCGTTTCACCCTCAGACTGATGGTCAGTCTGAGCGAACGATTCAAGTGTTGGAGGATATGCTTCGTGCATGTGTGATAGAGTTTGGTGGTCACTGGGATAGCTTCTTACCTTTGGCAGAGTTTTCATACAATAATAGCTATTACTCCAGTATTAACATGGTGAAGCATTGTATGGGAGGAGGTGTAGGTCTCCCATTGGTTGGTTTGATGTATTTGAGGTTAGACCTTGGGGTACTGACCTCTTGAGGGATTCGTTAGATAAGGTGAAGTGCATTCAAGGAAAGCTTCTAGCGGCGCAAAGTAGGAAAAAGGAGTATGCAGACCGAAAGGTTAGAGACTTGGAGTTCATGGAGGGTGAACAAGTCTTGTTGAAGGTTTCACCCATGAAAGGGGTGATGCGGTTTGGAAAAAGGGGTAAACTAAGTCCAAGGTATATCGGACCATTTGAAGTACTAAAGCGAGTAGGGGAGGTGGCTTATGAATTAGCCTTGCCTCCAGGGCTGTCCGGAGTGCATCCGGTATTTCATGTGTCCATGTTGAAAAGGTACCATGGGGATGGAAACTACATCATCCGTTGGGATTCAGTTTTGCTTGATGAGAATTTGACTTATGAGGAGGAACCGGTTGCTATTTTAGATAGAGAGGTTCGCAAATTGAGGTCGAGAGAAATTGCATCCATCAAAGTTCAATGGAAGAATCGACCGGTTGAAGAGGCTACTTGGGAGAAGGAGGCAGATATGCAAGAAAAATACCCACATCTGTTTACAGATTCAGGTACTTCTTCTCGCCCTTGTTCTTCTTCTTTTGATCATTCGAGGACGAACGATGGGTAAATTGATATCTATTGTAACGACCTGTTTAGTCGTTTTGAGCAGCTGATTTTATTTATGGAAAAATTGGCTGAGGCGACGGACACCACGACGGACCGTCGTGGGCACGACGGACCGTCGAGGGTGTCTCGTTCCAAAACACTTAGGAATTCTAAAATCTGAGTACAGAAATCGACTCTCTGAACTTTGTGACGGACCTGCAGGATGGACTGTCACAGGCACGACGAACCGTCGTGAGCCCCGTTTCAAAACACTTCAACTTTTGAGAAATTGGTACGGGAAACGAGTCTCTGAACGTCATGACGGAAGTGCAGGACGGACCGTCACAGGTGTGACGGGCCGTCACAGACTCCTTAGTGAAAAATAGAATTTCTGATCCTTGCGACGACCTTCATGACGGACCATCGCAGGCACGACGGGCCGTCACAGGTTGAGTAATCCCAGTTGGAGTCGGATTTCTGGTTAAGTTTTAAGTGACGCTTTGGACTATTCTTTCCTTAATTATAAAGTTAGAGGGTTAATATTAATAAGTCTAATTACTTGGGGATTAAAAGAGGTAACCCTAAGTTAATTAGTGGGCTATTATTGCCATCTTTTATTCTTAATTATATGTTAATTAGGGTAAAAGAAAGAGGGTTGGAATAAAGAAATAGAAAGAGAAACGAATTGAGGGAGAATCGATCGAGGAGAAGAGGAACAAGCTTTGGGAAATTCTTGCTTGATCACTAGTCTACGGTGGAGGTAGGTTATGGTTTTTACGATATTCGTAGTGAACTCTTAATAGTGAATGATATGTATTGATAGTATTGTAAACCCTGCTATGTGCTTAAATTGTATGCTTGTATGAATGTGATTATATATTTGTGATTATATGAGCATGATGAAGTTATTGAATCCCAAATCTTGAAAGAAACCCTAATTCACTTGTTAATGAGATTGATGATGCCTTAGTATAAAAGAAGGCTTGATGAATTAGGGGATCGGGTGCCACGTTCCGGTACCAGGATAGAAATAGAGGATCGGGTGCCACGTTCCGGTACCAGGATAGAATGAGGATCGGAGTGTCACGTTCCGACACCAGGATAGTATATGGATCGGGTGCCACGTTCCGGTACCAGGATAGAATGAGGATCGGAGTGTCACGTTCCGACACCAGGATAGTATATGGATCGGGTGCCACGTTCCGGTACCAGGATAGATTGAGGATCGGAGTGCCACGTTCCGGCACCAGGATAGAATATGGATCGAAGTGTCACGTATCGACACAAGAGGAAGAAAGATAATGAATCTTGAAAAATGTTAATATACTCAATGTAATGAACCTAATTCCCAAATGAGTATGGTATTGAGGCTTGAGTCCTCATGTGTGAACTTGGTGGTATTTATTAATGATGATAGTATTTGTTGCTACATGTTGAGTATTGTAGTTGGTTTTATAATATTACTTGATATATACTGTTCCTTATTTTGAGTTGGCCGATGATATCTACTCAGTACTTGTGGTTGTACTGACCTCCTACTTTTATGTTTTCTTCTTGTTATTTGTGGAGTGCAGCAAACGTGCCGTCGTCTTCAACTCAACAGTGATTCTAGCCAGTCTTCGTCACACCAGATCTTCAGGGTGAGCTAATGCTTCTAGCTTGGACTGGATCTTCTTCTTCAAGTCTTGATGCCTTGAACTTCCGGCATGGACTAGCTTTTAGTTATTTTTGTTCTTAGACATTCCTAGTTTAGTAATTTGAGATAGATGTTCTTGTGATGATGACTTCCAGATTTTGGGAATGATAATAATAATAGTTTTTGAATTGTTTTTATTAATGAGTTTAAGTCTTCCGCATTACTTTCTGTTGATATACATTGAAATGTTAAGGTTTAGATTGGTTGGTTCGCTCACATAGGAGGGTAAATGTGGGTGCCAGTCGCGGCTCGGTTTTGGGTCGTGACATTATACTTGTAGTGCTCCACTTAAACGAATGTCTGAGATCCTAATAATTTTATTTGAGATATTTCTGTTGCCTGCAAAAAAAATGAAATATTTGGTGATGACATTCACATAAATAAATGCATGAGATCCTAATAATGTTACCCGAGATCTTTCTGTTGCCTACCAAAAAAATTAATTTTTTGGTGATGATATTCACTTAAATAAATGTCTGAGATCCTAATAATTTTATCTGAGATCTTTCTATTGCCTGCATAAAAATGAAATTTTCAGTGATGATATTCACTTAAATGAATGTCCGAGATGCTAATCATTTTACCTGAGATCTTTCTGTTGGCTGGAAAAAAAAGACATTTTCGATGATGATATTTGGCTATCGATAATGATATTATCACAAAACAATTATGATAAAGAAAATAATTAACAGAACGCAAACATAATTGAGTTTGATGATATTGTATAGACTTGGGGAGAAGGATCAGTTTTATTTATAAATATTAGGACATGGCAACATATGACCAATTTGCATAACAAATTTATGATGAGACATTTGCACAAACTAACAATTAGTTCTAATTTTGCTTCAAATTCTGAGTTTTAAACATGTTAAGCGATTATAATAGTCATTTTAAGGTGGAATGAATGATGGCTTGTTATTGCAATGTTTATTTGTATTTTATTATGAGTCTTTTAAATACATTTATTAATAGCGAATGAAACATAAAGAATAAACGTAAAGGTGAAAGTTGTCGTTTACATATTATACAAATTAAAATTAAGAAAAAGATCAAAAAATAATAAAAAAGATAAATAATATTCCTAGCTTTTGGGAGATGCCATATCAACAATCTTTTATATATATATATATATATATATATATATAATATATATATATATATATATATATATATATAATATATATAATATATATAATATATATATATATATATATATTATATATATATATATAACTTTGTTGAATAATATAGATTAAAAGAGCAATATTGTAATCATAAAATTGTAACTTATATTAGTATTAAATGTCTTATTTGTAATTTAGTAATATTTTAAGAAGGAATAGAAAAAGATATTAAGAAAAGATTAATGATGTTAAATGGTGATTAGAGAAAAGTTTTATGAATTTGATAAGTTGGACAGATAATGTTTTTTTTTTTCTTTTTCTTTTTGATTTGTAAGAGAAGAAAGTGTTTTTTTTTTAAAGAAAAAAATAGATAAATATATAAACCGTGATTAAATTTTCATTTTCCTCAAATGGTGATTCTCTTTATATTTTCATAATATTTAATCGTTATGTTAATAATACAATTGGCAAATGAATTAGCGGAATATTATAGAGAATTGCCAAAAGTTTAAGTTAGAATAATAGTAAAATATTTTCCTGAAACGAATCTTCTTTCCATTTCCAATTATAACAATTAATGCAATGAATTAGTTGAATATTATAGAGAATGCCCAAAGTTTTGGATTAAAATATACGGAAAAAAAAAATCTGAAACAGATCTTCTTCATTTCTAACTATACCAATTCATGCTTAAAATATTGATTGTGATTATAGAACATTAATTTTTTTTTCTTTCCTTAAATATAGTAAAACTGTAATTAAACCTTTTATTGTTCATGAATAATGATTTTATTTCCATTCTTGCTATGCTATTAATACTTAATATGTTGAAGGTAATATGATAAATCATATTATATTTAGTGTGAAAAAAGTATTTAAAAATTATAAAAAAAATTAAAAATAGATGAGTAGATTTCCTGATCGTAGAGTCATGCCACATGACTGAAGATCCTCATATATATATATATATATATATATATATATATATATATATATATATATATATATATATATATATATATTAAAATGCTTTTAATTAAAAGATCAGATGATAAATGATTGTTGGTAAATATGAAGTTGAGTTTAATCCACTAATTTTTATAATCTGAAAGTGATTTTATTTTGAAAGAATTGAGGGTAAGACAATGAATTAAAATCATGTTGTACTAAGAGGATAAAATATTAGTTATTTCTTTTTAGCATCAGTTATTTTCTTTTAGTAGTAGTTATTTTCAATAATAGTGCAATTTTTCATTCCAATAATGTTAGGAAGTCATGTCCTAGTTTTTAGGGATACGTATCTTTTAAGTGTTGTACTTAAATTATCTATTTGTCTCAGAAAATTGATGCAAAAAAATAATTTCAGTTTTTGAGTACTTTAACTCAGGAGATTGCAAGTTTTTTCTTAACGAACCAATAATATAGGTCGTAATAAGAAAACTTTAGATTTTATATTGCATCGCCCCATAATCAGATCCATATCAGCTGACGATAACAACTTGGTATCACAGACGAATGTTCTAGGAGATCAAATTCAACATCAACTGACACAATTGGTGAACTTATTTCAAGAAGAACTGCAGTCAATATAGTGAGACAGGAAACAATAAATGCTCACTTAAATGCACTCATAAAGGATCTAGCTAATTCGAAGGTTGATTCTGACTCAACTGATCATACCAGTCAGAATCGTGTCTGGAAGAAAAGTGGAGAGACAAAAGGGTCAAAATAAGATGCAGGAGGAAATTCCTTCATTGCTAGATATACAAAGTTGAATTTTTCACGGTTTACTGGCCAATGGGATCGTTTGGGATGAATAAAGATATGTAATCACTTTTTTCGACACTAACATACTCTAGATGAACAAAAAGTTAGTCTTGCTTCTTTTCATTTAGAAGGATACAAAATTTTGATTTCTTCAACTAGAGATAGATATGCCTCAACCATCTTGGGGTAAAATCAAATGTCAATGCAACTTTCGCTTTGGGCCACCAATTAGAAGTAAGAAATTGAGAGAATTGGCTAAGTTATGCAAAATCGGGTCTGTGACAAATTACTTAAAAAAGTTTGAGAAGTTAATTTCGCGGGCTGGTACACTCACTCAGTCGCAAAAAAAGAACTTTATATCAGTGGTCTTACTGATAATATAACAATTGAGGTTAAGTTGCATAATACTCCAAATTTGGCTACAACGATGCATTTATCTCGACTTAAAAAAACGCAAGGACAACCTGTTTGTTCGCAATCATTAGATTCTTGCAAAGCCAAGACAACAAATTTCTCACCTTAATAAAATGCCATATTTGTGAAGAAACTTACCAGTTCTGAAATGGAGGAAAGACGACTTAAGGGACTTTGTTTCAATTGTGATGAACCATTCACCCGAGGTCATCAATGCAAGAAATTATTCTGGATTGACTTTATAAACGATGAGGAAGAGTTTGTTGGAAAGGAGGAAAATACCAATGTGCACACTTCGTTCTTAAAGACAAGCGCGATTTGAAGAAGGAGAATAATGTTATCACTCCTTAGTTATCCAATAGTTGTTGAATTTTAAAGGTGTGAATGGAAAATGAAGAGTTGCAACTTTTATGAAGAGTTGTGACTTTTATGAAAGGTTATGACTTTTGTGAAATGTTGTGACTCTTATGAAACGTTGCGACTTTTATGAAAATTTGTGACTTTTATGGAAATTTTTGACTTTTGTGAAAGATGACGACCTTTACGAAAGATTGTGACTTTTCCAAAGGTTTGTGACCTTTGTTTTCAATAAATTGAAGGATTTCCTCTCATTTTTGAAATAGAATTTATGGGCTTCTTCTTCTATTACTAAATCTAGAATTCTAAGTGTACTTTACTGCCGTTGAGTGGCTCGCTGACACCAACATTTTGGGTATCAATATACTGGTGATTGAGATCATTCTACCTTGGGAGGACATATTCCAAATCAAATCTCGGATACTAGAGGGGAATAATTTCCTTAAGGGGACACTGTGCATTCAGTGGGCTTGATCTTCTTTCTGTTTTTCCAGATTCTGTTTGTTGGAATCAGTAAAATTCTTTAGACACATATTAACAATAATTCTTCTTTAAGAAAAAATATTTCATATATTTATTCTAATCTGTTTCTGATTCTAGTTTCGCTACTAGTTTTAATTTTCTATTTGTGAAAATGTTCTTAAACTTTGTTGTCTTACAAAGTTCTTCAAAGGTTTGTTCTAATTTTGTTCTAAGTATTTTAAGAATACAAGATGAATAACAATCTTAAGGAAATTATTATACTTTTAGTATTTTTTAGTATTCTACTGATTGAGAGAATCTGATCATGGATGTAGAAGATAAATGCATTACTTCTCCATAATTTGTTTCTTTGTTTAGCAAGGTCGAAGTGAGAGTGTAATAGAAAAATTTTGTGGTATTCCGATTAAAAATTACCAGGTAACCTTCTTATTATATTGTCTAAGGCGGAAAATAGTTTCTAAGAGTTATCATCTTTGATTTTTTTTATCATGTGTATCTTTGGAATAAGATCTCCAACCATATGTTGTGCACATTTTACTTGGCAAATATTGTTGCCTTTAAAATTCTTTAGTTTGCAAAAATGAGAGATGCATATTTTTGTTTGATAAAATAGTATGTCAAATTGATATAGTTGGAAGACTATTTGATAAGAAAAATATTTCTATGTGATGAAGAATATGTGTTATTCTGTTTGGAGAAAAAAAGAGACTTTTGTAGTTTTGTACTTCCTGAGAAATGTTAGTGTGTCTGATTTTTGTAGACTAAAAACTTTTATGGTTTTCTACTCTGGATAAATTGGACTATGCAATTGGTTTGAAGAATATGAAAACTTCACATAATAAGTCAGTGTTGTATTTTTGATTTTTTATAAACTTCAATGTTAAGTAGAAATAAATTGTACAATTTTTTTGTCCTTATTGTTAGTATTTAGAATACTAAGTGGTATGTCTATTTGTGATAGAGGAAAAATACCAATGACTTAGAGTTTGTGATTTTGTGCCTCTATGGAATAAACTTGACAATGTGAGAGATATCATATTGTCAATGACATTTTGAAAGTCTAGGAAAAATGTGAAAAAACTATTTTGAAATACTTGAAAAATATTTTTGAGATCATATTTAAAATGTGGGGGTTCTATGCTTATGATTAGACTTGGTGTCTAATTTAACTTTGGAGCAAAATATATGAAATTCAATGATACTTTTGTATCATGCTAGACCCACAAAATTCTTGGAGTATATTTGGTTTTGTGGTTGTTGAGTTTCTCTTTTACTAGTATGCGGTATGACTAGTACGGAACTATCAAATTATATGTATACTTGTTCAAAATGATTGTGTTCTTTTATGAGAAAGCGTCACTTCAAGTGATGTGATTTTTCATGAAAAGTATTTCCATAGATATGAATATTGGTGAATAGTAATTCGTTATATTTTTGTAAAAGTAACATTTGGACTATATTGCCTTTATTGAACCCGATGAGACTTTGTTAATGGGTAGTTCAATAACAATCAAATTGAAAGTTACGGAAAGGTCCTTCTAAAAAGGACATTTGACAAGGTGATGACTCTAAACAATGTACCACACAAAATTATAAGAAATAGGAACAAAATATTAGTGAGTAAAAAGCTATCTCGCGAAGAGCTTTTCGAACTCAATGTTTTTATTTGTTCTTACTTGCTTTGGTCAATATTTGTGACATGAACACTTGGGGCATGCCAATTACAAAATCTTGTAAGAAAAACTGATCAACTTAGAAGTTTTGTCTAACTTTGAGTGCAATAAATAAAATGTCAAGTTTTTGTGGAATCTAAGTATGTTGAGCATTCTTATAAATTTGTTGAAAGAAATTCTAATCCCTTAGAATTGATTTACACTGACATTTGTAATATGAAGTAAACACCATATCATTGTGGGAAAAAGTATGTTGTTACTTTTATGGACAATTACATTAGAAATGACTAAGTCTATTTGTTGAATGGTAAGGATGAAACAATAAAAATGTCTAGACAATGTAATATCAAAGTTTAAAATCAGTGTGAAAAAAGATAAGAAGCGATAAGAATGGAGAATATAAATCTCCTTGTGCACAAATATGTTTGAAAAGTTGAATAATCCATCAAACTACTGCCCTATTCACCTCAATCTAATGAAAAATCAAACGTTGAAAGAAATGATGGATGCATTATTTATAAGTTTGGGTTTTCCACAAAACTTGTGTGGAGGAACTATCCTTAATGCAAAAGGGAACAACGAAAAGTTTTTTCTTTTCAGAAAGAAAGCGATTTTGTTTGTTCAGGATACAATCTTTTTCATATGAGAAATGGAAAGGAAGGAAATTTCAACTTGAAATATTTCAAAGTGTTGGGGTGTCTAGCCAAAGTCCAAGTTCCTATTCCTAAAAGAATTAAAATAGGACCTATGACTGTGGACTGTAAAAATAGACTTGTGTAGTCTAGAGAAGGGTCTAAAATGTCTAGGAAAGGGAAAAAGATAATGTACTTAATAAAGAGATTCAGAGCCTTAGTAAATGTTAGAGGACATTTACTTCCTTCGAATATGATTTTGTAACATTTCCTGTGTCTTTTGTAGACTTATCCTTTTTGGAAATATGGTGTCAATAAACAATAGTGAAAGTTAATTGATCTTCTTCAAGAAAATAAACCTTTGGGCTCAAAGTGAATCTTTAGATGGAAAATAACAATTGATGGAACTGTTGAAAAATATAAAGCAAGACTTTGTGTCAAAGGCTTTAGACAAAAAATAAGGTTTTTATCTTGTCGATATATATACTCATTAGTAATTAGAATTACATTCATTCGGATGCAAAAATTATTAATTGTGGTATATAACCTCCAAATTCATCAAATGAATGTGAATAAAACTTTCTTAAATATAGAACTGGAGAAGAAATTTACATGGAACAACCCTAGGGTTTTGTGGTTCCTGGTAAATAAAAGAAAGTGTGCGAACTTGTTAAGTCACATTATGGACTAAAATAAGCACCCAAAAATGACATAAGAAATTTGACCAAACCATATTGGCAAATGGATTTAATAACGATGAAAGTGATAATGTGTTCACATTAAAATCATAAGGTCATTGTTTGTTTGTATATTGGTAATATGTGGATCATGAATAGAGACACTAATGACATAAATGCTACTAAACATATGCTAGAAAGAAAGTTTGGAATGAAAAATATTGTAGTTGCTAATGCGATCTTAGATATAATGTTTAGCATTTTCACGGTCTCATTGCATGGAAAAGGTACTTGACTACAAGATCCTAGTTAGATTACTGTAGGATGTCTAGATTATAACACTCTCCCCTGAAGTAGGAGCATATAATCATATGTGCCAATAGTTTGAATATTTGGATATCAATATTGTAAAATCTCCAATAACTATGAGTTTTGCATTTCAAATGAGTGAAAGCAAAAGTTACTCACAATTGGATTGTGCTAGAGTATTGGAAAGTATGATGTATATCATGAAGTGTGTGTGATCAAATATAACGTTTGATATTATAAATTGAGTATCTTCACAAGTGATCCCAAATAAACTCATTAGATGGGAATAAATAGAGTTTTGGAGTATTTAAAATAATACTTAAAACTATGCCTTGCCTTATAGCAATATCCAAGAGTATTGAAAGGATATAGTGATGCAAATTGGATTATCAGACAAATGAAGTAAAATCCACGAGTGAATATGTATTTACTCTTGGTAGAGGAGCAGTCTCTTGGAAATATTTCAAAAGAGACATGTATCGCTAGCTCTAGAATGATCTCTGAGCTAGGTGCTCTAGATAAGGTCAGTGAATAAGTTGAAAGACTCTAGAATTTCTTGGTAGATATTCTATTTTGGCCCAAACCATTTCCATTAGTATGCATACACTTTGATAGTCAAGATGCAATAGGTATGGGCATGGAGCATGACGTATATCGAAAAGTCTCGTCATATATGACATAGACATGATATCATTAGAAAACTACTCTCTAGTGGAATTATTAGAATTGCCTACGTAAAGTTAAAGGATAATGTGTCGGATCCACTTACAAAAAAAGACCTACCTAGAGAGAACGTTGAAATATCGTCTAAGGGAATGAATTTACGGCTTAGGACAAGTCATCATGGTGGTAACTCTATCTAGCAAACTGGAGATCCCAAGAGCTAGATTCAAGGAGAAAAACAAAGTTGTGAATGACGATTCTGCATTGTCAACAAACTTTATCCATTCTCATGATGAAGACAATGCTCAGGGACAAGGATACAACATTAAGACTTGTTAATGAGTTAATAAATTTTAATGGTTTTAATGATTTGCTAAGTTTGGCACAGTTGACCAAATAGTGTATCTACGCGATAACACGGTTAGAAATCACCTATGTGAGTATGAAGTGTATGCCGCTTCAAAGAAGATGATTGTCAAATCCCATCTCTCTATACACTCATGAAACCAGGAGGTGTTCATGGCTGAAACGAACACAACCGTAAGAATCATAGACGGTAAAGGGTTAATTGTGTGACATATGGTTTTCTAGGCATACAACAAAGCTCGACGGTTCAAATATATCGCATATAACGATTGACTGAGTATATCCGACATATGTTTACAACGGAAAGTCCAAGGCAAAACCTACTTATCCAGATGCAACTAATTCTTGCTTGTAAAGTACACATTTTTGTATGTTTCTTTCTCTTGGAGTCATTCCCCATTCATGTGGGGGATTATTGGGTATAAAGGTGTGAATGGAAAATGAAGAGTTGCGACTTTTATGAAGAGTTTTGACTTTTATGAAAGGTAGCGATTTTTATGAAAAGTTGTGACTTTTATGGAAAGTTGTGACTTTTGTGAAAGATGATGACCTTTTCGAAAGATTGGGACTTTTCCAAAGGTTTATGACCTTTCTGGTAAGGCACAATAAGAACCTTTTCGCACTACCCTTTGTTTTCAATAAATTGAAGGATTTCCTCTCATTTTAGAAGTAGAATTTATGGGCTTCTTCTTCTACTACTAAATCTAGTATTCTAAGTGTACTTTACTGTCATTGAGTGGCTTGTTGACACGAACGTTTTTGGTATCAATACATTGGCGATTGAGATCATTCTACCATGGGAGGACATATTCCAAATCAAACCTCGGATACTAGAAGAGAATAATTTCCTCAAGGGGACACTGTGCATTCAGTGGGCTTGATCTTCTTTTTGTTTTCCAGATTCTGTTTGTTGGAATCAGTAAGATTCTTTAGACACATATTATCAACAATTCTTCTTTAAGAAAAATATTTCGTATATATTTTTCTAATCTGTTTCTGATTCTAGTTTCGCTACTAGTTTTAATTTTCTATTTGTGAAAATGTTCTTAAACTTTGTTGTCTTACAAAGTTCTTCAAAGTTTTGTTCTAAGTATGTTAGGATTTGAAGATGAATAACAATTATATCATTAGTTATTTCATTTTAGCAATAGTTATTTCCTTTTTGTAGTAGTATTTTCATGTAATTGTGCAGTTTTTCATTCCAGTAATGTTAGGAAGTCATGTCCTAGTTTCTGGGGATATATATCTTTTAAGTATTGTATTTCAATTGTCTAATTGTCTTAGGAAATGGAAGCAGGAAAATAGTTTCAATTTTTGAGTATTTTAACTCAAGAGATTGCAAGTTCTCTCTTAACGAACCAACACCATATGTCGTAAAAAGAAAACTCCAGATTTTATATTTCATCGCCCCATAACCAGATCCATATCAGACGACCATAACAGGGTCCTTCAAAAGATGAAGATAATTTTCATCATAAATGGGAATTGCATGAAACATGATTATTCATGTGATTGTGTCTAATCTAATTTGATAAATTTAATAAATTATCCATAAAAAAATAAAGTAGAGGCGCACTTCAACTTTCAAAGTGACGTTGGGGTGAATCATGTAGTAAGATATATGTAGTAAGATATATGCAAATGTATGACAATGTGATTTTAATTAAAATTTTGAAGAATGAATAAATAAACATAGTTCAATTTAAAAAAAAGAAAGAAAAACTACTTGTGATAAACATAATCAGTGTTTGACCCATTTTTTGAAGTGAATATGGAAAGATACGATAAAAGATATAGATAAATATATGCACATTGAGATAATAAGTTTTCATCCCTTGGTCTTTCTTACACCCCCACCCCGCCCCTAGCCACCATCACCCCCTTGTTTATCCCCACACCACACTACTCACTTCTTCTCTTCGAACACCCTCACTTTCTTTTTCCTTCTTCGAAACCTCTCACCCTACCCCCTTTCTCCTTCTTCACCCCCTACAACCACTCTTTTTGTCATTTATTGAATTCTGCCACCCTCACCCATCATCAGTCTCATTCCTTTCTTCTTTCTCTTAGAACACTACCATCTTCTTTGCCCTTCATTAAAATATTGTCACCACCATCCATACCCTTACAATAAGTAAATGAGAGAAGGTTTTGATGAATATGAAACAAATTGAAGCTAAAAATTATATGGAATAACTAATAAGAACATTGATTCTGCAAAAAAATACCTACAATTCCCTTTAAGATCACTATGGTAATTTGTTGATTGGGATGAATTTGACTTTTTGTTGTGGGAAATTTTCAAAACAATATTACTTTAGCATTCAGTAGGACTCCTTAGCTGCGCTTTCAATATTTATTGAAAATAACTATATTTCGGTTTGCTATTGAACTTTTGTCACGACCCAAGGTACACCCTAGGCATAACATGGCGTATCAGACCTGAGAGACCATATACAAGCCACCTAATATATATTATACAAGATAATAGAAGTAAGGACTTGAAAGAAACATTTCATGCATCAAAAGTTTGACAAAATGAAAGTCTAACATATGTCTCAAAGTCATCTTGTATATCATAAGGGAAGTGATTGATACGTAACCCATACATCATGTACAAACTTTGAAACAAAATGAAATAAAATGATAAAAGAGTCTCTGTCCTCGAAACATGAGGCTTACCAGTCTTCAAAGCCACGAGGGTGCAGAGTAGGAACGTTGGACTCTACATTCGAGATAATGTAGGTAAAAATATGTGTGAACACATGACATTTACAAAGTATGGAGAAATATGCATAAACATGAACATGGTGATATAAACGATTTAAATCATGTAGACATGACCAATAACTGGACATGCTAACCATAGAGAAGTAAAACAAGGGAATCATAGAATATAGTCAATGCACTTGAAATAAAAGACATAAGAAAATTTTGAATAAAACATAAGTCCAAGTGTTATTAGAAATTATAGAGTGTAATTCACTTTTAATAGTCTCTTTCCAAACTATAACATTTTGTAGCTGATGTCCTCGCACTTTGCGCGGTCAGAAATAATAGGTTCTCAAAAAAATATAAACAATATTTCGATATGAATTTGATTATTTGTCACTATCACATAACTCAAGAACCTCTAATAAAATAAATTATTCACGAAATAATAAATCATTAGTTCTTTAATCAATATTAAAAGAAAAATACAGAGGAAAATAAAGATATATATACAAGGACATGTTCGTAAAAAAAAAGGAAACACATTTAAGTTTCATAGATTATACACTTATTTATATATGTCTAAGGGAAAAATCTATAAATTTGTTACGGAAAAGAGCCTAAAATATCCTAAAAGTATTGAAAATGGTACAAAATTATCCTTTATCCACCTATTGGCTCCAAAATACCCTCCCACCCACCTATTGGCTCCAAAATACACTTGTCATCCACCTTTTGGTTTAAAATTAACCACTTATTTAACGATTTTAAATTTAACTATTTAAATATTTTTTTAAATACGTGGCGCTAAACTATGTGTTATAATTTAACTTATTAGTACAATTTATAAATCAATCCACTACCCACCCATTACTAATTAAACCCCTCCAAATTAATAAACCCGTCACATTATTAATGCAACAACAGAAAAGCTACTGCCAATTGAGTGTTTTTAAAAATTTGAGGTGAAAATATCTGTAGAAGTAAATTATCATACATTCAAGTTTCTAAATAAAAATTACCGATAAACTTAAAAGTCTGACTATGTTCATCTTAATTATTGTTACGTCTCAATTATGTGATGTTACTTCATAGGTAATTTTTTTTCAAAATAATATATTAAAGATTTTAAAACAAATCATAAATATTGATAAAATTATATTTTTTAAAAAGTGCATGAATTAATTCGGGATGTATTACTTCTTTACCTTTAATCATAAATTTTTAATTTAATCTTGAAAGTGAATCCTATTGAAAGTGTCCTTCTAAATAACCGGCTCAACCTAAATTTAATTGGAGTTTTGATTCGGACTCCAATAATTTTGGATGTCATTTTCAGGAATCTATAATTACATTGTGTTTTAGTAGTGTTTATGACAATTTTGATATTATAATTGGATTATTAATTGGGTGGGGTTTAGTTAGTAATGAGTGAGTACTGAGTTGGTTTATAAATTATATTAATAAATTAAATTATAACCAATGGTTGAGCACCAAGTATTTTAAAAAATATTTAATATTTCATTTTTAAAAAATTAAATAAGTGGTCAATTTGAACTCAAATGTGGATGACAAGGGTATTTTGGAGCCAATAGGTAGATGAGAAGGGCATTTTGGAGCCAATAGGTGGATGAAGGGTAATTTGTACAATTTTCAATACTTCAAGGGTATTTTAGGACCTTTTCCGAATTTGTTAATATATTAAAAAAAAAAAATTACTCTTGAATAAGAAAACAATTATAACTTTTGAACTTGCATTGAGCAGTGAGAAACTTCATATCTATATAAAAATATATAATATGTAAGCTTATATAGAATACTTTTATGATATAGAATTTATTTAGAATATTAAAACATGAATTTTTGGAACTAAGTACAATAACTTTTTACTGCACTATGAGCATACCTACTATATGTGTATATGTTCAATATAAGTGGAGACAATAACTCTGCATAAACATAGCCAACAACAAAACATGCACTCAAAAACAACTAATATTACAAGCATAAATTAATGACTGTAAAAAAATACAAGGCTATGTAAAAAAGAATGAAATAGAAAGAAAAAATCTAGTCCACTAAATGAACAATTTTCCCTCAAAAAATTATTTATCTCTAATACGTGAGGTTTAAAGAATTAGATCCTTATAGTATGAAATGATTTTATTCACCTATGTATTGATCAAAAAACAATGGTGTTAGACTCAACAGGAGAAAAACACATAAATATTTAATTGTGCAGAAGAAGAAGAAGAAGTTCAGAATTTTCGTTGTTTTGAAATGAGAGAAAATTCCTCTATTTATAGACAATAATTACTAGTGTGAACAAATGCTTAGTGCGCCTTATCAGAAAGGTCACAACTGTTTGAAAAAGTCACAATCCTCCAGAATGTCACAACCTTTCATAACAGTTACACTCTTCATAATAGTCACAATTTTTTATGATAGGAAAAAGCTAGTTTTAGAAATAAATAAATTAAAAGTGAATCCTGATTTGTAGTGGTGCCACGTAGGTGAGCCTAGAGTTCTCTTTTATATAGTATATATGATATGATTGGTCTCATTATTTCATAACAAGTCTTATGGTATTCTTCTATTAAATAGACAAACGGTAATTCATTTTTTAAAACAATAGTGTCAAAATTTTTAGTTAAGTAGTGATAAAATTAGGACCAAAACTGATCTCAATTTTACGTCTTTTACTTTTTTTTTTTTGAGTTTGTTTTCATGCTCATTAGAAATAACATTAGAAGAAGATACAACATGAGAATTAATTGATATAGATGTAGAAGCATTATTTTGCACATCACTAGGCACATTAATTTATACACAAAAAATATGCTAATTTTTTTTGCATCTCTAGATCAACAAAGAGAATAATCACTTAGAGACATAAATCTATATGCAATACTATTTTGAGATAATAATAAAGACAATATCAAATGTCCTAGATTCAACATTTACTCGTTTAAAATCAGGTAAACCAACCTTACTCAAACACCCCCACACTTTTAGAAATTTCAAGTTAGGAGCGAACCCTTTCCACAACTCATATGAGTTCTTGTCTAACTTCTTATGAGGGACTCTATTAAGAATATAACATGCGGACAAGACTAGTTCTCCCCATATATGGTCAGATGTCCAAAGCTAAAATGTATATAATTCATCATTTCTTACGTATAGAATTCATCATTTCTTTTAAGGGTTCAATTTTTCTCGTTTGGCTATACCATTTTTTTTGGAGAGTATAGGGAGAACTAACCTCATGTATAATATCATTTTTCTTACAAAAATCTTCTAGAGTATTAGTACTATATTTACCGCCCTTGTAAAATTTGAATATCTTGATTTTTCTGAATTTTCACTTCTGCTGTAAATTTCAAAAATATGCTTTTAGCTTTATCTTTAGACTTAAGAAGATATACCTTGGTGTATAAAAAGAAATCAACAAAAGTAATGTAATACTTTTTTCCACCTTTGCTACTGTTCTTGAAAAATGATAAATCTGAATGTATTACTTCAAGTAATTCAATCTTTCTATTAGTAACATATTTGAAAGGTTTCTTGGCATGCTTTTTTTCTACACACAGGATAATCTTTAGTTTTTATCATATGAAGCAATTTCATTTTTCTAAGTCTGTCAATAGAAGCAATATTAATATGACCTAGTCTACCATTCGATAAATCAATTGACTCTACAATATAAGAAGAATTTGAAATACATGCATTATTGACCATCTCTTGAACAATGTTCAGTTTAAATAGGCCTCTACTAAGATATCCCTTCCCAACAAAGTCTCCTCCACGAGAAGAAAAATATTTTATCACCTTCAAATATGAGTTTAAGGTCTATTTTTTGAGAAGTGCTCTGAATACTAAGTTTCTATGGAGGAAGAGAACGTACAAAACATCGTTCAAGGATAAAAAATTTCTAGAAATTAATTTAAATAAAACTTTTCCTTTACTCATGACTTCATCAGCAGTGGAGTTATCCATGTAAACACACTCTCCTTCATTGGACTCCTCTTTATTGACATATAAGTCTTTTTAAGCGCATGCACCCAGCCAATTTTGTTAGCCACCAAATTTTCCTCAATACATACAACACCAGTCACTTCATTACCCTTAGTAAGATGAGCTTGGACATCATTCTTTTCCTACTTTGAGTACTGCCTTTCTTTGATAGCGCTTGACAGCCATATGAACAAGTTTTCCCGAGACAACACAAGGGCCACTTAGATTTTTGAGTTTGACTCTCCATCTTGTTAAATTGATTTTTATTCTTCACATATTCCTTCTTCAAGATTTCTATTTGCTTTTGAACCTATCATTATCAACAATACCCGAAGATTCAACAAGATTAACTCTATAAAAATTACGAGAAAGTGCTTCCTTCTTATCTTCAATTCTCATATGACTAATATGTTCTTGGAGAGTTAAAAAATTCTTATGTTTCAATTGATTTCTATAATCACTCCAAGATGGTGAAAATTTTTAAGTAAAAAATAACCATAAAAAATCTCACACATCTTCATGACCTCATTGAAACTTCGACAATCAAGTTCTCGTATTCATGAACTTGTTCCACTATTGACTTATTATGAACCATTTGAAATTAAATCCACTAATCGATAACATATTTTTTGTTTCCTACCTCATCAACCTCATATTTCTTTTTCAAACTATCCCATATTAATTTAATAATTTACAGGTTAAAAATAAATCGAATAAAGGATTAGTCATATATTTAGCAAATGTCCTCTCACAATTATGTTATCCTTTTTAAACTTTTTTTTAGCAACATGATTAATAGCCATAACATTGCTAGAGTCAACAGTAGTGTTAGAACTATTCATAAAAGGTTCATTAAATATAATATCGTCAACTTCTAATTGTTTAAAGAAAATTAAAAGTCTTTGTGACCAACATTTAAAATAGTTTCCATCAAAAGGCTCAAGCTTTGTCAAAAGTTTTATTCCAAGAAAATCATTTACAATATTGTATGTAAGTAGAATTGCTTTCAAATTGTTGAGAAAAATACTACAATATTCATATTGGATTGAAATCACAAGGTACTAAATAACTTATCACAAACATTTTGTTGTTGCAAGCCACTATCTTGAAATTGAGTTCGCTCCGAATCCCGTAAAAATTGTAGTAGCCGTTAACTCCCCAAGGTTCCACAATTACTCTCAAATACTTGCACTCGTGGCTGAAAATTTGGAGTCTCAAAAAAACAATTGTCCAAATATTCACGATAGGAAGAATGATTATTTAAGTCAATAAAGGAATTGGTGAAGGAGGTGGTAAATAAAAGAAATGAATTTTGTTTTTCTTTTGTTTGTTTAGCTCCAAAATGATATTCCTTAAACAGGAAAATCATTTACGTGTGTTCATCCATCAAAACAATGTAAAAATGAACTTATAATAAATGTACTCTTACTTTAATGACAAACTTGTGATAATACAAGTAACTTCAGCTCTTCTTAATGCTTAAGGTATTTTCCTATGAAGTTACTAATGTGGAAGTAGCTCTCTTATTTCACATATACTAACGACTTAGAAATTTTCAAATAGATTAATTACAGAGAGCTAAAAGATGTAACTTATCCTTTGCATTAAAAGAAAAGGAATATTATCCACATAGATTACAACTTTTCTAAACAAAAAATATGTATATCTAGTTTGTTTTTATTCTAAGCAACCTTGAAAAGTCAATTATAGGCGAAAGGCTACTTACACACCATCCCCTCCCCACCCTATGTTAAATTACAATAGGTATGCTATGTTGTTGTCGTCATGTGGCATGTCATGTGGCATTTCACTCCATTTTGGGGGCTAAAGAATATCTGAAATATTACTAATAGAACCAGAAACATGTATGCTTCCAAAATATGAATCATGTGGTTTTGAATAGAAGTTGTTAGTACATGGAAAACTACTCTGTCATGACCAGATTCTAGACCCAAGACGAGACCAGCGTTGTTGACCTCTCAGAGGTCGCAGACAAGCCTACTTACGTCATTCTTACTTCGTCTAGGTTAATTTTAGCGGAAAATTTTTAACTCTTTGTTTATTAAAATGCTTACTAAACATTCTACTAAATACTTAATTGTTTACCATCAACCATCTAACATCAAATGAAAGAAACAGTTTATTATAACGATGAAGATTTACTTGCTAAAAGGGAACCAATACAATGTTTGAACAAAAACGGGAAAGAAACGCTAGTGGAACCTACTCCACTAGCTCAATCCTACAACTAAGCTAGAATGTAAATGGGAAAGCGTCCTCGAAAGCATGAGGGACTACCAAGTCTGGATGAATGAGCGACGTCTGGATAGCTGCAACTTCGATCCTGTAGCTCTAGCTTCCAGCTGCACCTGCACCTAAAGTTATAGAGTTGTATAGGGTTAGTACACACTTGTACTAAGTATGGGTATATACAAGAACACACCAAGGACATGCATGCAAGAATAGCTCTTTCCTAACAACATGATTGTAGAAGGTCAAGTAAGTGGACTTGCCAAATTGAGATTAGGAAAGTGAGTGAGCTTTCAAAATTTAAATTAGGAAAGTTAGTGAGCTTTCCAAATTTGGATAAGGAATGCCATGCCATGAGAGTAACATACATCATCATACTTATCATATTTCACACAATACATAAAATCTTACACATAGCACATATCTTAATTCATATAACACATAACGTTGTTCATATCATTCATGGGCCAGTGTAAACACCAGCTATACCTAACATGTAGTTTAAGACTTTCATCGGGTTCGTTGTGCAATGACCAAGAATGACCTAATGTCATTACTTGAATCTAACTCACCTCTTAATTATCCTATCCTAACACCTTTGGTATCATTCATTTCATTATGTGCATCATTTGAGGATGGCCTCATTCATTCATTGAGTATTTTAACTTTAGCCGACATAGATCATGTGAGCATCATGAAATCCAGTGTCATGAAACCCCACACAAAAAGAGGTGGAATCACCGGCCAAAGTGACCCAAAACATGCTAGCGTACATGGGAATTGAACCCCGCCAGATCCCTATGTTGGAAGTATAGGTTCGAAGACTAGGAGATATAAAGAGACCCATACCCGGCATGCCAGACAGTCTCATCTCATGAGAGTTACGTGAACCTCTGCCCTTCTCAAAAATAGGCATCACTGCTCATTGCTAGTCTATCTGTGCTTAGTATAAAGTTCCATTACATTCAACTCATGCGGCATAGAAGCTGGCATCTAGTATGAGGACATCATATCTCAATAAATGATTTCTCATCTCATCATTAGTATTAAGTGTGTTAATCTCAATACTTTCATTAGAGTGTTCATAGAGACTGGTCTCTTCATTAACTTTAGACTCTCATAGGTGAGTACGTTTTGGTAACATTTACTTAGGATTATTTGAGTTTGCGCTCATCTTTTACATTCGCCTCATATCATGTTGTCACCATATTCATTATCAACAACACATTTGCTCTTCATAGTTACTGACCCCTTTTTACGTGGATGTTCATTTTATCATATGCCAATGCACTTGGATATTTGGTGTGTTTTACACTCTTACTTAACCCTTCTAAGGTTTCATCAAATCATTGTTCATTTCATCATATGCCAATGCACTTGTCCATTTATTGTATTTTATACTCGTACTTAACCCTTCTAGGGTTTCATCATTTCATTACATACATCTTAGGTTCACTTACTTTTAAACGTACACTAGACTTATGGGTCTATACATACAATCCATGAGTCTTCATTCATAATTCGTTTAAGTGACTCATATCTTCCTAAGATTATGTAGTACAAGACTTACGTATCTTGTATGTATGCCAAGATCTCGATTTTGATCTAAGTAGGCAACATTATTCTTGAACATTTAATTCACGTATGACTTATGTACCAATACGGAATTCGGGCAAGGGAACCCATTTTTCAAATCTCTTGAAAAACACTAACATTTTTGTAAATTCATTTTGGTTTGATCCATACGGCTTGGGGACCAAGTTTGAGCCCCAATGCCATCATTTTATTTTCCCTTTAATTTCTCTATTAATATTTTGCTTAATGGAACTAAGAGGATGTGGGATCAAACCCCCACAACCTCATTTACTTTTTATTTGCATTGCCTTTAAATTTCTCTCCTTTGGCCGAGAGGTTGTGGGTTCGAACCCCCACAACCCCTCTTTAATCTCTCTTAATTTTTCTCATTAAATCTGTCTAGGAGGTCGTGGGTTCGATTCCCACACCTCACATCTCTTTTCTTTCATTTCCTTTGACTCTCCTTGACTGCCTAGAGGTCGTGGATTCAATTCCCACGCCTCACATTTCTTTTCTTTCATTTTCTTTACTCTCCTTCATTTCCTAGGGGTCGTTCGATTCCCACGCCTCACATTTCTTTTCTTTCATTTTCTTTACTCTCGTTCGCTGCCTAGAGGTCGTGGGTTCGATTCGCACGCCTCACATTTTTTTTACTCTTCCTTAATTCTGATTGAGAGGTGGTGGGTTCGAATCCCACTCTTCTCATTTCTTATTTTTTTCCTTTTAAGTTACATTTTCCAGCCAATACCATTGTTCGAATCCCCTTCACCATATTTCATTTTACTTTTTTTATTTTCATGGTTTTTAACATTGTGAGGTCACGGGTTCAATCCACCATGACCTCACTTGTTTCAATCCATTTTTTTCAACATTTTGAACCCTCTTTGCTAACCGAAATTTATCACTAGAAGTTGGAAATTTTCTTTTAATTTTTCAGCATCCTTTCATCAAGTTACACCTTAGTTCTTAGTGGAATTTTGTAGTCATTTATAACGTTTTAGGTGCATTTTCATGGATTCGTTTAGCCAAGAGATTATCCCTCAAATCAACCACATTTCAACTCATATGAACATCACATTTACATCAACATGTGTACATGAAATATAAAGAACTATCATGCCATTTCACGTCCTAAACCATGAACAATAGCCACGGTAACAAACACATACATGTAGTTACATTTTTGGAAACATCAACATAAGTCACATAATTCCAAAATACATATAAACACATAATCATCACGAAAACAGGTTTCATCCCTAGTTTTCTACCAGCATACATAACCAACCTATGATTCAATAGAAGCTAGTGACAGGGACATGCAACGGAGAACAATCCTAGTTTTCAGAAAAAATATTTTGAACCTTAATGAGTCTTTTGGGAAAGGGACTAAGAGAGATGATAACCCATACCTTTTTGAAGTTCAAACCTCGACTTACTTGCCAAAGAATCCCTCCAAACACACGTCAAAATCCAAGATCTTCAACACCAACTTGACGGAAAAACCCTCTCTTTGCCTAACGTGTTTGATTAGTTGTTTGTTTATAATTTTCGTTGTGAGTTCTTCAAGTGTAAAGAACTTTGGTTTACCTACTATTTTTGTACTTTATTTGGCATAGGAAAAGGTGAGTGAGAGTGATAGAGACATGTGAGAGAGAGATGAGCGTGGGAGAGAAGAAGTTTCTTAGGCCTAGGAGTCTAGTTTAGGACTTAGTCAAATAAGGTTTTATTTCATTATTAGAAATCTGATTTCCTTTTATTTAAATCAGCTAATAACTAATATTTATAAATTAATTACATTAATTTACCAACTTAAATTAAAAATAATTTAATTTATTGGTCTCACCTAGGTTCGAACCCGGGTGGAGCAAGACTTCACTTCAAGAGCCCAATTTCGGACCTCTCTCCCCGAAATTCCCCTCCACCTTATTAATTAAATAATTAATTATATATTTAGGGTAATTAAGATACTACCCTTAGCCTGGAAAAAGACCATTTTACCCCTAGACCCTCCAAACTTAAGATTTCCTTTTTTTAAGTCCTGTAAAGACTCCTTCGAGTAATTCTTCGTATTCGAGAGCCCTACATTGTTGAACCAACCTTTCGTAGCTGAAATAAATCTCCAAGTTAGTTGGCATTGATGTAGCAAGGGTTTCAGGTTTAGTTATACGCGCATCAATCCGTGTGAACCCGGTGTAATCGTTGGCTTTCTAGACACATTAAGCATTACTTAGCATATCAGTTTTTAGGGTTGTTACATTATCCCCCCCTTAGGAACATTCGTCCCCGAATGACACTACTCTTTACTAACAATAAGTAAGTCATCTATAGAATGTATGCATACATAGGTAATTCAATACTCCCCATTGGTGAATATTTGATTCACATATTAACATGATGGTGCACATCCTTGAAACCTACTAGTAGCTTCACATTAATCGACTAAGCAACTCTTTTCTAAACCAGTCTAATCAAAGCATACAACATAAGTAAACATGTAAGTCATACTAATTAGAAACCAACATGAAGACTCAAACACATTAACCTCATATTAGTGCATAAACACCATACATAGTCAAATACCTGAAGGACTAATTAAGGCTACTCCCCGAGACTTCACCAGAGGAGCCTTCCCTGCACCCTAGACTTGAGTGCGAAGAATCATTGCCTCCTTGGATCCTCTTCACTTGGAACATTAGGTTGAACTCTATCCTTCCCTTGTTCTTGAATTCTCCTATTCGAACAATCCTGCATCATGTGACCCGATTTGCCACAACGGTAACAAGCATTAGAGTCCATCATATATTCTCCGCCATGCAGTATGCCACACTTCTTACAAAGTGGCCTCTCCTGGGATGTAAAGTCTTACGAACCTCAGGAAGTAATAACTGACTAACATTGAGCCCTGTTTAAGGTTGATGAATTCCTCAACCTTAGCCTCCTTGATTTATCTGGGAAAGAACCGCCCTAGAAAAGCCATCTTGAAAAGATCCCAAGTAATAGGACCCCCTCTTAAGGCTCTGTTATCCTGCCACACCTTATACCAGGATTGAGCTACATCATTTAGCAGGTAGGATGCCAACTCAAACTTCTCCACATCAATCAAACCCAATAGCCTGATCTTGTAAAGTGCTAGATTTGGCCATCTGTACCAAATTTGTCCTTAATTCTCTATTTGTAAACCCAGTGAGTTAAGAGGCATTTCTATACCAGCAGCTGGAGCCTGGGGACAAACTTGAATTACCCCAACAGCTGCTCCTCCAATCTTCCCGCCAACTTTTCTCCTAGTATTCATCTTTTGGAAACTTAGAGATTTGATGTTAGATACACTCTTAACACCAAGAAAATCCGACATTAGAGAAGGCACGATAATATTAGAAGAAGGGAAATTTTCCTACGCATCATGCAGTCTCTAATCAAGGATAGTGGTGCACTTCACTACCATGACTTAGAAACTACTCAATGTAGTTGATGTGAACTTATTATCCTAGTAATTTAACCTAGCGCTCTGATACAAACTTTATCACGACCAGAGTCTAGAACCCAGACGAGACTGGAGACATTGACCTCTCAAAGGTCGAAAACAAGCCTACTTACGTCATTTTTACTTCGTCTAGGTTAATTTTAGAGGAAAATTCAAAACTTTTTGTTTCTTAATGTGCTTAATAAACATTCTACTACATACGTAATATTTTACCATCAACCATCTAACCTTAAGATCATTAAATGAAAGAAACAATTCATTATAACGATAAAGATGTACTTGCCAAAATGGCACCAATACAATGTCTGGGAAAAAAGGGAAAGAAACGCTAGCGGAACATAATCCACTATCTCAATCCTATAACTAAGCTAGAATGTAAATGGGCAACCGTCCTTGAAATCATGAGGGCCTACCAAGTCCGGATGAATGAGCGACGTCCGGATAGCTGCATAGTCGATCCTGTAGCTCTTGCGTCCACCTGTGCCTGCACCTAAAGTTGTAGAGTTTTATAGGGTTAGTATACAGTTGTACTAAGTATGGGTATATGCAAGCACACACCAAGGACATGCATGAGTAAGAATAGCTTTTTCTTAACAACATGATTGTAGAAGTCAGTGGACTTGCCAAATTGAGATTAGGAAAGTTAGTGAGCTTTCCAAATTTGGCTTAGGAAAGTCAGTGAGCTTTCCAAATTTGAATTAGGAATATCATGCCATGAGAGTAACATGCATCATCAACTTATCATATTGCACACAATACATAACATCTTACACATAACACATATCATAATTCATATAACACATAATATTGTTCATATCATTCATGGGCCACTGTAAACACCACATATACCTAGGATGTAGTTTAAGAATTTCATCGGGTTTGTTGTCAAATGACCAAAAAAGAACTAATTTCATTACTTGAATATAACTCACCTCTTGAATATCCTATCCTAATACCTTTGGTATCATCGTTTCATTATGTGCATCATTTGAGGATGACCTGATTCATTCATTGGGAACTTTAACTTTAACCGACATAGATCATGTGATCATCATGATATCCAGTGTCATGAAACCCCACACCAAAAAGAGGTTGAATCACCGGCCAAAGTGACCGAAAACATGCTAGCGTACATGGGAATTGAACCCCGCGAGATCCCTATATTGGTAGTATAGATTCAAAGACTAGGAGATATAGAGAGGACCATACCCGGCAATGCTGGAAAGTCTCATCTCATGAGATTTACGTGAACCTCCGCCCTTCTCAAAAGAAGGCATCACCGCTCATAGCTAGTCTATCTGTGCTCAGTATAAAGTTCCATTACATTAAACTCATACTTCATGGAAGCTGGCTTTTAGTATGAGAACATCATATCTCAATAGATGATTTCTCATCTCATCATTAGTATTAAGTGTGTTAATCTCAATACTTTCATTAGAGTGTTCGTAGAGATTGGTCTCTTCATTAACTTTACACTCTCATAGGTGAGTATGTTTTGGTAACATTTACTTAGGCTTATTTGAGATTGCTCTCATCTTTTACATTCGCCTCATATCATGTTCTCACCAAATTCATTATCATTAGCACATTTGCTCTTCATAGTTACTCACCCTATTTTACGTGAATGTTCATTTCATCATATGCCAATGGACTTGGCCATTTGGTGTGTTTCACACTCTTTCTTAAACCTTCTAAGGTTTCATCATTTCATAGTTCATTTCATCATTTCATTGTTCATTTCATCTTTTAATTGTCCATTTCATCATTTCATTGTTAATTTCATCATATGCCAATGCACTTGTCCATTTAGTGTATTTTACACTCGTACTTAACCCTTTTAGGGTTTCATCATTTCATTACATACATCTTAGGTTCACTTACTTTTAAACGTATGCTAGACTTATGGGTCTATACATACAATCCATGAGGCTTCATTCATAGTTCATTTAAGTGACTCATATCTTCCTATGATTATGTAGTACAAGACTTATGCATATTGTATGTATGCCAAGATCTCGATTTCGATTAAAGTAGGCAACATTATTCTTGAACATTTAATTCACATATGACTTATGTATCAATACAGAATTTGGGCAAGGCAACCCGGTTTTCAAATCTCTTGAACAACACTTACATTTTTTTAATTCATTTTGATTTGATCCATACGGCTAAGGGACCCAAGTTCGAGCCCCAATGCCTTCATTTTATTTTTTCATTAACTTCTCTCTTAATTTTTTGCTTAATGGAACTAAGAGGAAGTGGGATAAAAGCCCCACAACCTCATTTACTTTTTTTTCATTGCCTTTAAATTTCTCTCCTTTGGCCGAGGGGTTGTGGGTTCGAACCCCCACAACCCCTCTTTAATTTCTTTTATTTTTTCTCATTAAATCTACCTAGGAGGTCGTGGGTTCGATTCCCACGCCTCACATCTCTTTTCTTTCATTTCATTTTACTCTCCTTCACTGCCTAGTGGTTATGGATTCAATTCCCACGCCTCACATTTTGTTTCTTTCATTTTTTCTCTCCTTCATTGCCTAGAGGTCGCGGGTTCGATTCCCACGCCTTACATTTCTTTTCTTTCCTTTTTAGTACACTCGTTCACTGCCTAGAGGTTGTGGGTTCGATTCCCACGCCTCACTTTTTTTTTTCTTTTACTCTTCCTTAAATCTGATTGAGAGGTGGTGGGTTCGAATCCCACTCCTCCCTTTCTTATTTTTTTCTTTTAAGTTACATTTTCCAGCCAATACTATGGTTCGAATCCCCTTCACCACATTTCTTTTTACTTCTTCATTTTCATGGTTTTTAACATGGTGAGGTCACAGGTTCAATCCTGCATGAACTCACTTGTTTTAATTCATTTTTTTCAACATTTTGAACCATCTGTGCTTACCGAAATTCATCACTAGAAGTTGGAAATTTTCTTATAATTTTTCAGCATCCTTTTATCAAGGTACACCTTAGTTCTTAAGGGAATTTCGTAGTGCATTTAGAATGTTTTAAGTGCGTTTTCATGGATTCGTTTAGCCAAGAGATTATCCCTCAAATCTGCCACATTTCAACTCATATGAACATCACATTTACATCAACATTTGTACATGAAATATAAAGAACTATCATGCCATTTCAAGTCCTAAACCATGAACAATAGCCACGACAACACACACATGCACACGTAGTTACATTTTCGGGAAATCAACATAAGTCACATAATTCCAAACATACATATAAATACATAATCATCACGAAAACACGTTCATCCCTAGTTTTCTACCAGCAAACATAACCAACCTATGTTTCAAAGGGAGCTAGTGATAGGGACATGCAACGGGGAACAATCCTAGTTTTTGGAATGAATATTCTGAACCTTAAGGGGTCTCTTTTGGAAAGGGACCAAGAGAGAAGAGAACCTATACCTTTTTGACGTTCAACCCTCGACTTGATGCCCAAAGAAACCCTCCAAACACACGTCCAAATCCAAGAGCTTCAACACCAACATGACGGAAAAACCCTCTCTTTGCCTAACGTGTTTGATTAGTTGTTTGTTTATAAGTTTCGTCGTGAGTTCTTCACGTGTGAAGAACTTTGGCTTACCTACTGTTTTTGTATGTTATTTGTCAGAGAAAAATGTGAGTGAGAGTGATAGAGACGTGAGAGAGAGAGAGAGAGAGATGAGGCTTAGAAGTCTAGTTTAGTACTTAGTCAAATAAGGTTTTATTTAATTATTAAAAATATGATTTCATTTTATTTTAATTCATCTAATAACTAATAAATATAAATTAATTACATTAATTTACCAACTTTAATTAAAAACAATTTAATTCATTGCTTCCAGCTAGGTTCGAACCTGGGTGGAGCAAGACTTCACTTCAAGGGCCCAATTTAGACCCTCTCTCCCCAAAATGCCCCTCCACCTTATTAATTAAATAATTAATTATATATTTATGATACCACCCTTTGCCTGAAAAAAGACCATTTTTATCCTAGGCACTCCAAACCTAAGATTTCCTCTTTTTAAGTCCGATAAAGACTCCTTCGATAAATCTTCGTATTCGAGAGTCCTACAGGTTGGAACTAACCTTTCGTAGCTGAAATAACTCCCCAAGTTAGTTGGCTTGGATGTAGCAAGGGTTCCGAGGTCTGGCTTTATGCGCATCAATCCATGTGAACCCAGTCTAGTCGTTGGCATTCTAGACACATTAAGCATTATTTTTTTCAGTAAACGACCCTTGTGGTGGGTCAGGGGCGTAGCAACACCCCCAGTCCTTATCATTAAACAATCAAATAATTACAAGAAGGGGGACATAAACCTTACCTTCTATCATTTGATAGGTATAGAATTGACTTACCTACTAAGATTAGTCAATTCAACCTTTATACAATAAGATGCACTCTATGAAATTAGATACCTAAAAGAGGACTCCTCTTTTTAATACAAATATCTAGAATGCTTAAATTAGGGAGACTCTCCCTTTACATGAAAAAGTATAATAAAAAGATAAAACCTATCAGCTTGAATATTACATAACCAATGAATAGGTTTAAGTAACATTTGAATGAAAATATAAGTCTTTGCTTTCTTGTTAAATACTAAGGTGGATGTTTGATTCTCTTTGTTTTTCTTCTTCTGAAATTCTGTACTCCCATCTTGTCCAATATGTAGCTTCCTCTAATTGATCCAAATAGTTGTTGAGTTGTATAGAAGTGTTGTATATTATCCAAATTATGACTCCACTTTGCTAACAAGTCTGCAGTGCCATTGGCTTCTCGATAGACATGTTTACATTGAAAGTAATCCAATTTTCTGCTAATGTCTTGTATTTGTTGTATTGTTTGTTGACATCTCCAAGGTATTGCTACTGTATTGCTTATCCATTTGCACAACATTTCTGAGTCTACTTCCAATTCAATACTTCTATAACCATGTTGTTCACACCAATCCAATCCATATAGAGCAGCCTTTATCTCTGCAATATTATAGTGCCTAGACCAAATGGTAAGGAAAATGCATAAAGTAAGTTACCTTGATGATCCCTTAGTATGCCTCCTCCTCCAATCTTCCCAGATTCTTGTAGTGCACTCCCATCTGTATTTAGTTTATAAGTTCCTTCCTTTGGTTTTCTCCAACTTACCATGGTTACTCTTAGCTGCTGTTGGCAGTGATCAACCACATTGATCAAACTGTCCCAGCTATGTTGCCATGGTATATTTGGAAAAACAATTTTTATAACCTGCATGGTGTCTTTAAAAATTCCATATTGTACTCTTTGAATACTTGATTTCTTTTCTCCATATTTCACAGCACACCTGTTTTTCCACAAATTCCAGCAAATAAAGTTAGGTAAAATATAAATAAGCAATTTATATACCTCATATTGAAAAGGCAAATTCCTCCAGTATAGCAGCAGGCTTCTCAAATCTATATTTGTTTGTATTGCACCAAATTTAGCTGCATAATATTTCCAAATGTATTTAGCAAAATTGCCAGAAACTTAGAATATCTATTTTTAGGGTTGTTACATACTCATTCTCCAATATTTTAAATTCAAGCAACATACATTATTTTGTTCCACACAATTGATCTGAGGAGAGTGGGGATACACATACTTCTATCAAATTGATCATCAAATACAGATCCTTATAACAAACAAGGTAAAGATATGTCCTTTTATAGGGGAAAAATATTCATGTGATCATCTATTACTCAACCTCTGCTGTTACGATTCATAGTGAAATCCAAAAAAATAAAGAAATATATTTGGAGCGCTCGTACATTTGACCTTTTGTGTGTTTGGTTCTAAAGGTGTGAACAGGAAATGAAGGGTTGTGACTTTGCCGAAAGGCTATGACCTTTACGAAACATTGTGTCTTTCTAAAGGGTTGTATTCCTTTGAAAGGTTGTGCATTTTCCAAAGGGTTGTGAGTTTTATGAAGGTTTTCTTATTTTCAAAGAGTTGCGACCTTTACCCTTTGTTGGCTATAAATAGAGATACTTTCTCATATTTTTCATGATCGAATTCTTCCCTTCGTATGCATACATTTATTACACAACAAAATTGATTAATTGTGTCTGTGTGTGTAATTTGTTACTGTCATTTTGAGTTCGTTGAAATTATCGAAGTTTGAGATACCACTACTTCTTTAATGTTTAATTTGTTTTATGTTGGAAGGAATTAATCTGTAACCTCGGGTACTTGAAGAGAATAAATTCTTAAGGATACACTATGGGCTCTGTGGACTCGGATAGTTTTTTATGTTTTTATCTTCATCTTTTATTATTTATGGTTTGCTAATATGAATCCAGGAGGTAATAAGTTTAAGAAATTTACTATAGATGGTATTTTTTGTGGTAAGGAATTTACCTCTATTTTCTATATTCTTTTTGTTTGAAAGAAAAAGAAAAAGAAAAAGAAAACTAGTTTATCATATGATAAAATAGAGGGATTTAAGATGAATTAGTACTACTTTAATATGTTCTAGTATATGTAGTAAATCGGTAAGATTAATCTTATTTTCTTCCTGAGTGCATTCAAACATTGCACCCCTTCAGTTCTCTTTTCAATGAGAAAGTTATTTTGTGTATAAAGGCTAAGATGAGAACTTTAATATGTTGTCTCCTAACAATATTTGAACATGATTTTAGTTTCTTGTTCAATTCCAGTGTCTTCTAAAGAAAATTGGAATATGATGAAGACTAGGAATTTTCAAGAAAAGTGACTTGCCTGGAATCATTGCTGACAGATAGAATATGATTCAATGAGAGAAAAAAGTTAGGTTCTATTTTTGTTTCCCTTGATTATTATTTTTTCTGTCAAAGTTATGAGATTCATTTCATAAATATTAGGATAGATTGTTGATAAGAAATAAATCGAACTTTGAAGGAAATGTTGAATGTCCTACTTATAAGTTCAGGCTTACCAAAAATTTGTGGGGAATGTTATCATTATAGCAAAAGAGAACAACAAAAAAATGTGTATGTTTAGAAAGAGAGGAACACAAAGTTTTATTTGTTAATAAAAGGAAAAACAAATAGAAAACATTTGTTTGTTAAGAAAGGGAGCAACAAAGAGTTTTGTTTGTTCAACCTTTGTTGTTTCATGATAGAAAATTATTTGTCGTCCCTTAAAGTATATTCAAGCAATAACCTTTGA
This sequence comes from Solanum peruvianum, assembly GCA_027705065.1. Taxonomy (NCBI): domain Eukaryota; kingdom Viridiplantae; phylum Streptophyta; class Magnoliopsida; order Solanales; family Solanaceae; genus Solanum; species Solanum peruvianum. Next base: position 40,259,581 of record JAKWJD010001766.1, on the reverse strand, counting down.
AAGATGGAGATCTAACAATTTCCAATACAATTTATTCCATATGAGAAATGGAAATAAGGGAACTATACCCAAACGGGTGAAAATATGATCTAAGGTTGTGGATAATATGTTGATAGGATATGCTACAAATAGTATAGCATGTTGATTTATGGTTTATAATTCTGAACCATCTGATAGTCAAGTATAGTGTCTAAACGACCTTGGAAAGAACCAAAGAAAAAATGCACTTAATAAAGAGATTCAGAGGCATAACAAATGTCAATGGAAAAATTACTTCCTCCTTGTTTTATTTTGTAATATTTCTTCTTTAAAATAAGTCCATATAGTAGAAGAAGATATGTATTTTGTGGACTCATACATTTTGGAAAGAGGCTGTCAATACTAAGATAGACTCAATCTTGAGTAACCATACTTGAGAGGTGATTGATCATCTGTGAAGAAATAAACTTTAGGGTTCAACAAGGATCTACAAAAGCAAAAAAAAAAGTTTATGAAACTATTGACAAATACAAAGCAAGACTTGTTGTCATATGCTTTAAACAATAACTAAACATTGAATATTTTGACATATAATAACCTCTAACTAGGATAACAACAATTCACATGTTAATTACGCTAGTTGCGAATTTGTAAAAATGAATGTGAAAATATTTTTTTGGAGGAAGAAGTTTACATGGAACATCCCGAAGGCTTTGTGGTTTATGGTAAAAGAATGTGTAAACTTGTTAAGTCACTTTTTGAACTAAAAACAAGCGCCCAAATAATGACATGCGAAGTTTGACCAAACTATATTGGCAAATGAATAGTAGATTAATGAATGTCATAAATGTTCTACATTAAAGACATTCCAAATCACAAGATCATTATTTGTATTTATGTTGATGACATGTTGATCATCCAAAGAGACATATTTGACATAAATGCTACTAAGCATATTCTAGAAAGTTACTTCAATATGAAAGAAATTGAAGTTACTAATGTGATTGAAAATGTACTTGACAAGTTCAAATAGTTGGATTTCAATATTGACTAGATTCCAATAAATGTGAGTTTTGTACTTCAAAAGAATGAAGAAAAAAGTGACTCACAATTGGATTATGCTAGAGTATTGAAAAGTATGATATATAACATGAAGTGTACGCGATTAGTTATAGCATGTGCTATTAGTAAAATGAGTAGGTTCACAGGTAATCTCAATAAAACTCATTGGATGATAATGAATGAGTTTTGGAGTATTTAAAACATACTTAAAAACTATTGTTTTGCAATATAAATAATATTCAACGTTTTGGAAGAATATAGTGATGCAAATTTGAATCACCAGGTCAAATAAAGAAAATCCATGAGTGAATATGTATTTACTTTTGGTGGACAAGAAGTCTCTTGGAAATCTTCCAAATAGAAATGTATCGATCACTCTACTATGAAAGCTGAGTTTATTACTCTAGATAAGTCCGGTGAAGAAGTTGAATGACTCCAAAATTTCTTGAAAGATTTTTTGCCCTAAACTTTAGCTCTAGTATGCATATATTGTGACAGTTAATTTGCAATAGGTAGGGCATGGAGCATGATGTATAACAAAAAGTCTCGTTACAATATAAAGTTGACATAATATTGTTAGAGAACTACTCTCTAGTGGAATTATCATAATTGACTATGTTAAGTCAAATGATAATGTGTCGGATCCACTTATAAAAGGCCTAACTATAGAGGGAGTTGATAGATTATCAATGGGAATGAGACTATGGTTGATGACAAGTCATTGTGGCGGTAACTCTACCTAGAAGACTCATGATCCCAAGATCTAGGTACATGGAGATCAAACTAAGTCATTAATGAAGGTTCAACATTGTCAACATATATTTATGGTCCCTTCTAATGATAAGACAATCTTAAGTAACAAGGATAAATGCCTTAGGACTTTTTAATGGTTTCTAAGTTTAATACATGATATATTAAATGGTGTAACTATAGGATAACATATTTAGAAACTACCTATGTAAGTGTGAAGTGTAAGTCGCTTCAAGGGCAATCTGATAAGGCCAGTTCTCTACTCACTTATAAATCAAGACGTATTCATGGATGAAATGAACAAAATAATGAGAGCAAAAAATAGTTCAAAGAATGAATGTTTGACTAATTTTATTTATATATACACCAAAGCTCGACAATTCAAAGATATCAAATCTATTGATTGAACGAGTAGATCCGATAAATGTTCACTAGATGCGATCAATCTTTATTTACGAACACACAGTTTTTTATTAATATAATTTAACAGTAGTCATTCCCTATTTATGTGGGTTATTGTTGAATTCTAAAGGTGTGAACATGTAATGAAGGGTTGGGTCTGTTGAAGGATTTTGACTTTGCGGAAAGGCTGTGGCCTTTATGAAAAGTTGTGTCTTTTCTAAAGGGTTGTAACCCTTTGAATGATTGTGCCTTTTCCAAAGAGTTGTGACCTTTTGAAAAGTTGTCTTATTTCTAAAGAGTTGCGCCCATTACCCTTTGTTGGCTATAAATAGAGAGTCTTTCTCCTATTTTTCTGGATCAGATTCTTTCCTTCTTATGCATACATTTCTTACAAAATAAAATCGATCAATCGTGTATATGTTTGATTCGTTGTTGTCATTTTGAGTTCGTTAAAATTATTAAAGTTTGAGGTACCACTACTTCTTTAATGGTTAATCTGTTTTATCTTGGGAGAAATTAATTTGCAACCTCGGGTACTTGAGGAGATTAAATTTCTTTAGGATATAAAGTGAGTTCTGTGGACTCCGAATTCTTTGTGTTTTTCTCTTCATCTTTAATTATTTATGATTTGCTAATATGAATACATGAGGTAATATTATGCTCCTGGAGAAATGGAGTATTTTTCTAGTATATACATCAGTAGTTAGTACTTAGTGATGACTAAACCCTTTCTGCTCATTCTATGCCAAATCTAGATTTGCCGCTTCCTTTTATCCATCCTTTTCCATCGATGCTCTCTTCAAGAGGACCCTGAGGTCTTCTGAAAATGTTCAACAAGATTTGTCTATGGAATTTGTCACGTCGTCACACAAGAAAGACATAAGAAAATGGTCCTCATCGGGAAGCGTAGCTTGTGCATAGGGATGACAAATGAGTTAATTAGATCGAATTGAATATGAATTGAGTTAAAATAGATTGGATCATATTTTTGGGTAAAATGTTTGTAACCCACTTTTATATCCTAAAGTAAAAAAATATTAAATCGAAGATAAGTTCTTAATACTTCAACCCCTAGCAACCATCCCGTCCCACTGCAAAAATAAATTTAAGAAGAATTTTCTTTAAAGAAAAATTTGCAACCCCCCTCCCCCCCTCCCCCCACCTTTTTATAAAAATATAAAAACCTTTTTTCAGAAAAATAAAATTTTTACCCTCCTGCCCACCGCCCCCACTCCCCCCTGCCACAAAAAATTAAAACTTCTTTTTTTGGAAAAATATAAATTTTAATATATTTTTAGAACAAAATGACAAATTCTCCAAAACCACCCCCACCCTAGGACACCTCTCACCCACATCAAAAATATTTTATAAAAAATTCCCAAATTCCCCCCCCCCACCCCCCATCACAGTACACCTCACCCCTCCACCCCAATTGTTTATATTTTATTTAAAAATAGATAGTGCAATTAGAATTTTTTTATGACAAGAGAGTGTATGGATGTATATGAATTCTCATGTTTATTCATTTTGTTCATCTTTGTATGAGGTTTAAATATGTTTAAGTCCATATTTACCTATTTTAAGAAAATATGAGCGATCTATTTAATTTAATATGAGAAAAATGATTTAATTTCACTTATATGGGCTGAAATTGTCACCACTAATTGTGCACCACCACTCTTGGCATCATTTGATGCGATACCACCTAATCATCCAGTCCCTGTTCATAATTCAAATGGCGATGAAATGTGTGCTAGAAAGTTTAGAAAGTCCTATCTTTGCACATAAAATGCTCTAAAGAAACTCAATGGAGGAAGAGAAAGAGAAAGCAAATGAAATTAGAAAGACGTATTGTCGTTTAGAAAGGAGCAACTTTCGAATGTAACAATATTGAAATCATATTTATATGTTATAGTTATAGTTTGCATAATTGCGCTTCATAACAAATTTTATGTTTGTTATGGAGCTTTTGATTTGTATAATTCGCTAGATACATCAAATTTTATACAAACTGTTTAATTTTGTATAATTCATTTATACATTGTAATTTGTATAATAAGATATGTATTTGTATAATTATATGTCTATAATACAAATATATATATATATATATATATATATATATATATATATACGTTTTTCTCTCGCTTTATACAAACACAAATACATTTTATATCGACATGTATAAAATGACTAATTATATACCAAATGACAAAAAAATGAGATGTTTGCTGCGAATTACAAATAAAATAAACTATGACTATAACATTTAATGTAAATTAATAGTTTGCTATTTCATAAATTTTCCCTTAAAAGGAGCAAAATTATCAAGCTGAACTATAACATTTAGCGATTTAGAAGAGTATAATTTTTATGTGTTTTCTAAGTCCTTTTTGTGATATTTATCTGTTGTTAAAATAGTATAGTTTTTTTTAAAAGAAAAAGCTCAACAACTATAGAATGTACTAACAAATTAAAGGGGGAAGAGTACCCCTCAACTTTAATTTATTATTTGACTATATCCCTACCGCTGAAATGGAGCTATTTTTGTCCATACTGTTACTAATTTCATCATTTATATCCCTCAATTGACGAAATTCCCAAATTGATTCAAATTAACTCAAATTTATAAAACCGTCTCATTCTCCAATTTAAGCCTAATTCCCTACCATCCATCATTACTTTCAATACTTTGATTAGTGCTTTGGTTATGTACCCTTGTACTCACTCTCTACTCTTATGTGATGATATGTTTAATGATGCACTTAATCTTTGCTCAGATTGTTTGAACAATGTTTTGCCTGATGTTTGGACTTATAGTATGTTGATTGGTGGTCTATGTAATGATGGAAATTGATGATGCAATTAGGATTCAAGTTAATTTGAGAGAGTCAGAGCATTGGATTTAAAATGGGAAATGAGTCGGTTTAAAATTTTGAGTCAATTTGAGATTTCCATCAATCGAAGAATACAAATGATGGAGTTAATAATGGTAGAGGTAATAATAAGTTCATTTTTACGATAGGATTTAATTATTTATTGTGTTTATTCAATTTTTGAGCAACGACTGAAATCCTTGTTATCCCAATTATACGTTGACTACAAATTTTGGTTGAATTTAGGTGTATTGCTTTGGTATTAATTGTGGCAAATCAAATATTGTCTGGAATGGTTCTAGGAGCATATTTATAAGTATTTTCTGGTGTATATAAATACATGCACAAAAATATTACCCCCTCCGTTTACAAAAGAATGACCTCTTTTCCTTTTTAGTCTGTTTAAAAAAGAATGATCACTGTCTTTTTTTGGTAACAACTTTCAACGTGACATGTTTAAGACTACAAGATTAAATGACAATTTTGAACATTTAACATAACTTTAAGTTATGACCACATAATTGAAAGTCTTCTTTAGTTTCTTAAACTCCGTGTCAAGTAAAACTAGACCATTCTTTGTGAAACACAGGGAGTATTAATTCTGAATTCTTTTTTTTGTTCTTGTATACAATTTATTCTTAGTGCACATTTTAAAAAGACAATAAGCATATAAATTCACATAATAATATTATTTTTTATAAGACTAATGACTAGTTCTAGTCAATAAGAGGTTAAACATTTGTTTACAATACATTACATTGGATATTTGTAATGATTGGGTTCCTTCATTATAGAAATGCAAACGCGTGAAAAATTGGGGTCGAAAAAACTTTTTGTAGTAGTTGAGTTTTCCCCAACCTAGTTCAAATTTTAAGGAAATCAGAGTAGTTGTGGTGTAGGAAAATCAGGTAGCAATCGAGTGATTTAACTATGTTTTTCATTACATAAGGTGTTAGACAACTCGTTGATGAACCCGTATGATTTCAAGAAATTGAATTTGAGTGAGTAGAGCTCCGGGAATCGACCTTTGCGTAAAGGGTATTTTCTAAGTATAGCAAGTGTGAGGTATATTGTAATAAGGGTAATTGAATTTCTTCTGAGAGTATTTTGTAAAGAATTGTGCCGCTATAGCGGTATCATTGCCGCTCCAGCGGGATGGTGACCGTTGTGGTGGACGAGACGGGAGTTAAAATCACAAGTTCAATATGGGAGTGTTCTGTTTTGATAATGCCGTTGTAGCGGGACGATTGGCCGATGTAGCACGCCTTTACAACAGAATGAGTGTCGCTGTTGCGGGACATGCGCGAATTAAGTCGTTAATAAAACCCCTAAACAATTTTATTTGTTTTTAGAGCTAAGGAACGGCCCCCTATGACTCTAACTCATTTCCCACTATTCTTGAGGCTAAAGGTAAACTTTTAACTCCCCGACTCCATTTTTCGATTCGTAAAATGTAGTAGAGTGGGTCAATATTGATGGGGAAGAGTTTCTTGATAGATTGTATGGTGGAAATAACCTTAATCTAGATAGTAGAGATCATGGGTATGATCAAGGATTGTGAGCATTGTTAGAAAATTTCTAGTAATTAGTGATTATTTATTGATTTACATATGTTATTAACTGTGTAGAACAAGAACAAATTACACGAATTTGGAAAGGGAAGAATCAAGTTTCTTAGGGTTTTGATCTTTTTTTAAAGTACGTGATGGTTGTGATTTCATAATTGTGTGATGTATACGTGCTCTTGATTCATTGTGATACCTGTATATGTATGAATGTTGCAGTACTAATCACACTTGTTATAAATGAGATAGGTGAATGATGTAGCCATGAAATTATGATGTAAATATATGATCTTGATGATATACTTGTATTTGTGATTGGAATGTGTTAACGGGGATCACCATGTCACGTTCCGACAAGCTAACTAGGATCAGTTGCCACATTTTGACTTAATTTTGGATCGGATTGTCACATTCAGGCATAAAATCATATCAGATTGCCACTTTCCGATAAGCTAATTGTTTGGGTTTGCATTCCATGAGACGACACACGGTGTGATGATAATTGTGAAATGTAATTTTTAAATTTTCATGTTGATAATGTTATATACGTTGATTCAAATATGAATGTGATTGCAATGATGTTTACTTGTTTATGTTACACTAGTGGAATAACAACCTGATTCTATCAGTACACTGTGTTTGTGTATTGATTCTTCACCTACTCTTATTTTTGTTGAGTATAAGACATCTTGAAGCGGCTTTTGAAAGACCTAACTTAGAAGATTAGAGATTATCACATTGACTTTAAGGGAGAGCCATATCTTTCAGGTTTCCACGGAGTTCTCTTTCGTCTAAGTCAACCATTTTCTGAACATATACATTTGTTTTAGTTAGTGACTAGTTCATTAGTTGGGGTTGTGGCCCTTCCTTTTTTAGAGTTGTTGTTTTTTGTAGTAGTTTTGGTACATTGACTTTCAGATTCTAGGGTTATCTTCTGCAATTTTTTAGTTATTTCTTTAGAATCCATGTTAAGGTTTATGAAAACCTCTTACGCAGTTGACTTAACTTGCTTCGGTAACTTAAATTCCTTAGTTTTTAGATTATTTCCTTTAATTGGATGATAGTAGTGGTTGTCCCACCGGAGAGTTAGTGCAGGTGACAATCACGATGGTCTAGGTCATGATAAAGTTGGTATCAAAGCCTTGATTTATTGATCTCGATGTACTAAAACGAGTCTAATAGAGTCTCGCGGAATGGTATGTGGACGCCTTTACCATTTTGCGAGAGGATATAGGACTTTAGGAAATTTCTATATTCTCTCTTATTTCTTCGTGCTATAACTTCATTCCAAATGGTATATGTTCATTCGAAATGGTATCTAACCTTCTTCACTCTTCTATCCGTAGATGGTTAACATAAGGTTCATCGGCGTTCGTCTTGCAGCTCCCGTCAATGATCTGGTTGAAGAACCTGAACCGAGAGGTAGCGGTCGAGGCAGTGGTAGAGGAAGAGCTAGAGATAGAGTTCGTGGGAGAGTATCACCCTTGGTAAATGAGGTACCTATTGAGAATGTACCGATTAATGAGAACCCTCCTGCGTAAGATGAAGAGATGGAAGAGAATAAGGAATTTGAGGAGTTTGAGGAGATTGATCAATAGGAAGGTGTATCGATTGAAAATGTAGGCGTTCCTCTTTTGGACCCAGTGTTTGCTCAAAAAATTATATCGTTCTTGAAGGGGTTGGCTGGCCCGGGAATGATTCCATATGCTCAAGCTCTCGCTAATCTCCCTGTATCCAACACTACACCCATGTCAGGCAAAAGTGGAGGTAATGATGTTTTCTCCCGTCCTTTGATAGTTTTGATTATGACAGGGAACGAGCATGCCATGTTAACTAAGTTTTTAAAGCTTAAGCCCCTGGTATTTCTTGGCTTAGAGACTAAAGATGCTTATGAGTTTATGTTGGACTGTTATGACAGGCTGTATAATTGGGTATTATTCACCAGCATGGGGTTGAGTTCGTGTCCTTCCAACTTCAAGGTGAGGCCAAGAAATAGTGCAGGGCTTACATGGAATGCATATCCTACTTTACCTCCACTTACTTGGACCCAGATCATGATTTATTCTTAGAGAAATATGTGTCTATAGCCTTGAAGGATCGCAAGAAGGTTGAGTTTATGGACTTAGAGCAAGGTGGTATGTCTATGGCTTCTTATGATGTCAAGTTCCTTGATTTATCTAGATATGCTACGCAGCTGGTCACTACGGAGGAGGAGAGAATCCGGTTGTAGGCTTGAATTTATGAGCTGCAAGTGTTATTGGTTCATATGAATTCTGTAAGAAAGCGCTTTAATGAAGTGACAATGTTAAGAAGGTAGAGGGGATTAGACGCGACAGTCAAGCTAAGGTGTTGTCAAAAAGAGACACGAATGCGGGAAATATTCAAGGTTCCTGTGCTAGGGGATCTGAAAGGCCAACGCTTGTGGCCAAGCCAATTCATTCCGCTATACTTGCCTCTACAAGTAACTATTTGGGAACTCCATTTCATAATATTCATAATAGCTAGAGTGTCGTGCCTACGACAGGCAGAATACCATCTTGTGATCGTATTTGCTGTAATTATGGAGAACTTGCACATATGAGGAGATATTGTCCCCATCCACGTGTGTTAGATTCCGTACAACAACAGTCATGAGAAGTGGTACCCGCAAGGAATGGAAATAATTGTCAAGGGCATCCATATGGTGGTTGAGAAGGTAATCAACAAGGTCGTGGAGGTAGAGGAAATGGTAATGGTAATGTGGCAGATTTAATGTGCAACAGGAAGGGAAGTAGCTCTTAAAGATGATATGGCTTATTGTTATGCTTTTCTGGGCAAGTATGAGGCAAGGGTGTCTGATGTGGTGATCACATGTACTAGTCTGTGAACGGATGACTAATGTATTGTTTGATCCGGTTTCCACTTACTCTTATGTATCCGTGAGTTTTGCGTTCATGTTTGATATGATTTATAATGTACTTTATGCCCCTATTCATGTCTCTACCCTAGTTGGAGAGTCAATCATAGTCACCTATGTCTATCGCGCGTGTCCTATTTAGTTTATGGGTTTTTAGACTTTGCATGATTTGGTGATTTTGGATATGGTTGATTTTAATATTATCTTATGCATGACTTTGTTGTCAACCTATTATGATGTTCTTAACTATTGTACTAAGTCCGTGACTCTAAAAATTCTGGGAAGGGAAATATTAGAGTTGGAAGAGATGTACAAGCCTAAGCAAGCTCATATTATATCCTCCATTCGGGCTAGTAAAATTGTATACCAGGGTTGTTTGGCTTATTTGGCTCATGTGAGAGATGTTGAAGTTGAGTCTCCATCTATTGAATCTATTCCAGTGGTGTCTGAATTTAGTGAAATACTTCGTAATGACTTTCCTGATATGCCTCCTGATAGAGACATAGATTTTTGTATTGACTAAGATATCAGTACCCATCCCATTTCTATCCCTCCATATCGCATGGCTCCGGTGGAATTGAGAGAGTTTAAGGCTCAAATCAAAGTTCTTCTCGATAAGGGATTTGTTTGTCCTAATGCTTCTCCATGGCGTGCCCCATTATTTTTTGTTAAGAAAGAGGATGGTAGTATGAGAAGGTGCATAGATTAACATAAATTGAATATGGTCCCTATTCAGAAAAAGTATCCTTACCCAAAATAGGTGATCTGTTTGACCAATTGCAAGGGATGCGGTATCTCCAAGATTCATCTAAGATCTAGGTATCATCAATTGAAAATTAGTTCTGAGGATATACCTAAGACGGTGTTTAGGACTCATTATGGGCAGCATAAATTTTTAGTTATATCTCTTGGGTTGACCAACGCGCCTGCAACTTTCATGAGATTGATGAATGGGGTGTTCAAGCCATTTCTTGATTCCTTAGTGATAGTCTTTATTGATGACATCTTGGTCTATTCAAACTTCAAACTATTTTAGGTGTTCTTGGGAAGAAAATTAATATGCTAAATTCTTCAAGTGTTAATTTTGGTTGAAATTGGTTGCATTTTTGGGGCATGTAGTTTCAAAGAAGGGTAATAGTATATCCTCAAAAGATTGAAGGGGTTAAAAATTAGATTCGTCCTAGCTCTGTGAGGGAAGTTAGGAGCTTTGTGTGGTTCTCTAGCTACTACCATCGATTTGTGAAGAATTTTGCTTCTATTGCCACTCACTTGACTAATTTGACTAAGAAGGAGATAACATTTCAATGGACTGAAACATGTGAAGAGAGATTCTAAAAGCTCAAGACACTCTTTCCTACTGCATATATCCTAGTATAACCGGTGGAAAGTAAGGATTTTATAGTTTATTGTGATGTTTCTCATTCGGGGTTGGGCATTGTGTTAATAAAAGATAAGAATTTCATAGCCTATGCGTTGCGAAAATTGAAGGTATATGAGAGAAACTATCCATCTCATGATTTGGAGTTGGTAGATTTAGTATTTGCTCTTAAGATTTGGCGTCATTATCTCTATGGTGTTATGTGTGAAGTGTTTACCGATCATCGTAGTCTGTAGCATGTATTCACTGAAAAGGATATGAATTTAAGACAATAAAGATGGATGTAGTTACTAAATGATTGTGATGTGACCATTCAATATCATTCGGGCAAGGCTAATGTGGTGGCTGGCGCTTTGAGTAGAAAAGCAGAAAGTATGGGTAGCTTAGCTTACTTGAGTGTAACCAAGAGACCTTTGGCCAAGGAAATCCAGACCTTAGAGGCTATGTTCATGCAGTTGGTTATCACTAAAAGAGGCGGGTGCTAGCTAGCGTTGAAGTTAAGGCCATATTTATTGAGGAGATCAAGGCCAGGCAGTTTGAGGATAAAAATTTGAAAGAACTCAAATAGAAGATGACGAATGGTAAGACATAAGAGACCACTCTTGATGTGGATGGTGCACTTAGGGTGAAAGGAAGGATTTATATTCATCGAATTGATCTGTCTTGATTCAATATTCATTGGCCGAGTCACATGGTTCACGATATTCTATGCTTTCGGGTGTGATCAAGATTTATAGAGATCTGAAACGAATTTATTAGTGGTCGGGCATGAAAAAAGACATAAAGGATTTTGTGGCGAAGTGTCAAAATTTCCAAAAGTGAAGTATGAACATCAAAGTCCTGCGGTTTTACTTTAAAGAATATCAATTCTGGGATGAAAGTGGGAAAAATATCCATGAATTTTGTAGTTGGTCTTCCGAAGACCTTGGGGAAGTTTGATTCCATTTGGGTTGTGGTTGATATATTGACGAAGTCAGCCCATTTTATTCTGGTAAGAATAGATAATAATGCTGAACAATTGGCTAAGGTATATGTGAAGGAGATAGTGAGGCTGCAAGCAATGCCCCTTTCTATCATCTCTAATTGGGGTACCCATTTCATATCCATGTTTTGGAGAATGAGGAACTAGGCACCTAACTCACTTTTAGTACAACCTTTTATCCACAGAGAGATGGATAATCCGAGAGGACTATCCATATGTTGGAAGACATATTGAGGGCATATGTGATTTATTTTGGAGGGCATTGGGATAAGTTCTTATCTTTGTGCAAATTATCTCATAATAATAGCTATCACTCCAACATTGACATGTCACCGTTTGTGGCGTTATTTGGGAGGAGATGTAGATCACCCATAGGTTGGTTTGAGGCTGGAGATGTGTAACCTCTGGAGGTTGATTTAGTGAAAGATGCTCAAAATAAGGTGAGGAGTATTCAAGCTAAACTTCTAGCCGCTCTAAGTAGATAAAACAAGTACCCAGATAAGGTGAGAGACATGGAGTTCCAGACGGGCAAAAATGTTCTTCTTATGGTCTCATTCATGAAGGGGGTGATGACATTCAGTAAAAAGGGCAAACTAAGTCCTAGGTAAATTGTTCCCTTTGAGTTTCTTGAATGTCTATGGCAGGTGGCATGTAGATTGGCTCTACCCCCGAATCTATCCAGTGTGCATCCAATATTTTATGTGTCTGTCTATGTGGAAAATAATATCATGGTGACGGGGATTATATAACTAAATGGGACTCAATCGTTCTAGACAAAGACCTCCAATACAAGGAGGAACCAATTGTTTTTCTTGATCGTGATGTGCATAAGTTGAGGACCAATGAGATTAAGTCCGTGAAAGTTTAATAGAAGCATCATCTAGTGAAAGAAGCTACTTAGGAAATCGATAGGGATATATGGGACAAGTATTCCCAGTTGTTCGTTAAATCAGGTACTACCTTGTTCTTTCCTTAGCCTGATTTTCCTTAGTTCTGTCACCCGGGGACGATTGATGGGTAAATTGGTATATATTGTGACAAACGGGTTCCGTCGTTATAGAAATGCCAATGAGGGGAAAATCGGGGCAAGAAAATGTTTTTGTAGTATTTGAGTTTTCCCCAATTATGTTAAAATTTAGAGGAAATCGGAGTACTTGTGCTGTAGGAAAATCAGGTATTAGTAGAGTGATTTTAATGTGTTTTTGATTGCATAAGGTGTTATATAACTTGTTAACGAACCCGTACGATTTTACGGAGTTGAATTTGAGTGAGTAGAGCTCCGAGAAACGACCTTAGCATAAATGGTATTTTCTGAGCATAGCAAGTGAGAACTTTGTTGTATAAATGGAGAATTGAATTTTTTCTGAGAGTGTTCTGTTAAGGATTGTATCGTTGTAGCCGGATTATTGCTGTTGTAGCGGGATGGTGACCGTTGTGGTGGATGAAATGAGAATTAAAATTGTAAGTTTGAGAGGGGAGTGTTCTGTTACAAAAATGTCGTTGTAGTGGGATTATTGGCCATTGTAACACCGTCTGTACATCGGGATGACTGTTGGTGAAGTGGGAGAAGCGTGAATTGAGTCATTAAGAAAACCCCTAAACGGTCAAATTTGGTATATTTCAACTTTTTGAGCTAAGGAACGACCCTTAGGCAACTCTAACTCATTTTCCACCATTCATGAGGCAAAGTGTTAACTTTTATCTGCCCAAATCTGTTTTTCAATTTGTAAAATGTAATAGAATGGCTCAATATTGATGTGGAAGGGTTTTATAACATATTTTATGCTGAAAACAAACTTAACTAGATACTAGAGATCATGGGTATGATCAAGGGTTGTGAGCATTGTTAGAATTCCATGTAATTAGTGATTGTTTATTGATTTACGTATGATATGAATCCCGAAAGGGAATAATCAAGTTTCTTAGGGTTTCACTTTTTTCCAAAGTAGGTGTTGATTATGATTTCATGATTGTGTGATGTAAGCATGTTCTTGCTTCATATGATACATGTATGTATATAAATCTTTCAATATTGATCACACTTGTTGTAAATGAGATAAGTAAATGATGTAGCCATGAAATCATGTTGTAAATGTATGATCTTGATGATATACTTATGATTGTGATTGTGGTGTGTGAATAGGGATCATATTACCATGTTTTGGCAAGCTATACAATTTTGGATTGGGTTACCACGTTTCGACACAACATGGGATCATATTGCCACATTCCGACAAGGTAACTGTTTGAGTTAGGGTTCTGTGTGAGGACCATTGTGTGATGATAAATGTGAAATGTATTGTTGAATTTTCATGTTGATAATGGTGTATACATTGATTCATATATGCATGTGATCATAATAATGATTTACTTATTTATGTTACACTAGTGGGATAGCAGTGTTATCCTACCAGTACACTGTGGTTGTGTATTGATTCTGCACTTGCTCTTATTTTTATTGAGTACATGACATCTTCAAGCGGCTATTGACAAACCTCACTTAGGAGATTAGAGATTATCGTGTCGACTTAAAGGGTGAGCCAAATCTTTCGGGCTTCCATGAAGTTCTCTTTCGTCTATGTCCACCATTTCAAGACTTAGACATTTGTTTTAGTTGGTGACTAGTGCATTAGTTGGAGTTGTGACACTTCCCGTTTTAGAATTGTTGTTTTGTAGTAGTTTTGGTACATTGACTTTTAGATTCTAGGTTTATCTTCTTCAATTGTTTTGTTAGTTCTTTAGAATCCTTATAAGGGTTATGAAAACCTCTTACTTAGTTTATTTAACTTGCTTCTGTAACATATATACTTTTAGTTTTTAGATTATTCTTTTTAGTTGGATGGTAGTAGTGATTCTCCTACTAGAGAGTTAGTGTAGGTATAAATTACGACGGTATGGATCGTGACAACGTAGATGTAAAAATAAAGTTATATATTAATTATTTAATACAAACTTCTAAAATATTCTTGATAAAAATTAAGTAGTTTTGATATAAGTGAAATGAAAATCATAAAGTTAACAACTAAAATATTTTTGACCTCAAAATTTGAGAGCCTAAACAAGACTCTTTACAAACTTTACCCTTGAGGCACCGCTGAGTCCCCTTATTGGGGTATGCTATTTTCTGATGAATTAGATAGTAAAAGTGCAACAAGAAATTGAAAACAAACTTTCATTGGTATGTATGTGAAAAAGTATCACTTATAGCCTTGTGTATATATATAGTTTTCTGACAAGTTGGATACAATTAATGAACAACCAAAACCAACACAACAAATGTTGTTGAGGTAGTATACCAGAGTTTTTAATTAAAATCATACTTGAAGTGTGACCTAAACTTAAAGTACATTCTTATGTTACTTAAGTGAACAAAAAACATCCTTGAACTATCCATAAAGTTGCAAAATTCATCCTCCTGACTATTTTTTAAGAAACTCATGCCACTAACCAAAAATGCGTCAAGTCGTATGAATATATGTACACATGGTTAAGCTAGTCAAATTAAGTATTTTTTTTAATTTTTAGAAATTGAGGGTTTAAATTATATTTTGAAAAAATATATTTATATTCGAAATATTCTTTGTAAAAATATGGCCAAATACAATTCCAACTTCAAATTTTTTTAATACAATATATTTTTTTAATTTTCATAACCAAATGCCTACGTAATTTCACTAAATTTCCAGAATTTTTTATGTTGTATAAAATTCGAATTGCATTGTATATATAGTACATACGCCATAAATATTTTATTAAAGAAAATGTGTAAAGTCCGATGAAATATTTTTAAAAGAGAAAAATGATCTAAAACCCTCTCAAATTGTACCTGAAATCCTAACTACACACTCCAACTTCACGGGTGTCCTATTATCCACATGAACTTCATATTTCTCTATTTTATACACAATAAAACGCTGACCTGTTCTAAGAGGTGAAACACCTCCTCTAGAAGTGTTAGAACGCAAGAACACCTTCAATTTTGATGAAAATTTTCCGTTTTTCCAATGATCATCTTGCCCACCATCAAATAAACCATTGATTTTTCTCCCCACCATTAACCCTTGTTCCTTATATTGAAAAATCACTATTTTCTCTCAAAAATAAGTAGAAGTTAGTTTTTAGTGTTCATTTCTACTTCAAATCATGAATTTAGGGTTTGTAATATGCTCTTATTTCTTATTAAGTCTCTAAATAGAATTTTGAATTTTCTCAAAATTCATAAAAAAGAAATTGCAAATGAAAACTTCAAGAATCTTTTTATGGATGAATAAGACCAATGTTGCTCTTAATTTCATGAATCAACGGAAACCCTAAGTGATAGAGCAAAAACTCGAAAGAAAGGATAAGGAACTAACTTTTTACTAAATAAGTTGATAAACTATGAAATCAAGTTGAAAATATGCAAAAATTTCTTTATATCATCAACATATATGCATATGCAAAATAGAAAAGGAGATGAAAAGAGAGAATATTTTTATGGGTCTTTTATGTTTTAGGTGAAAAATTAGGGGAAAACGGAATTGGGAGTTAAAACGGAATTGGGAGTTAAAAAGTGGGGGACCCAGCGCGTGCAATCACATTGGAATATTTGTTTGGCTTATGTGTTGTGGTCAGCGTTTAAGTGTGTAGAAAATAGAAAAGTATGAAGTTCGTGTGTGTGTGTGTTTACTAGGACACCTATAAAGTTGGAGTACGTAGTTGGGATTTTGTGTATATATTCGCGCGGGGGGGGGGGGGGGAGGTTAGACCATATTCTCTTTATAAAATGATTTTTACATAATTTTTCTAACTATCGGAATATACTGTGTAAATATATTTCAAAATTTATGTATTGTTGAATAAAACAAAAACCATATAAACTAACAACAAACGAAATTTAAATTTCGAGAATGAAAGATTAATTTTTAGTCTATATCCTTGTTCTTTTTAAGTAACTTTGATCTTCTCGTCGTGTCAAGACATGACCAAATCAATTTTTTTATTGGGTCAATCAGTGTTTCTTAACAAAAATAGATTGAACGATGATTCTTGTTATTTTTTGGATAATATGAGGATATTTTTTACTCACTTAGATAATATAAAGATTTACATTATTTGAGTCATAATTGAGGGATGATTTTTGTCAATAACTCTAGTATTTCGATCCACTGAATTGTGTTCTTTTTTGTGTCTAAATTCTTAAATTGGGAAAATCTCCCTTACTCAAGCAGTATATGTCAACATGAATAATTTTTATTCCAAACACTGTAAAGTTTAAGTAGATATCAAAATTATACATTTTTAGAATTTTCTCTAATTTTATAACTTAAAAAGTATGAATTGTAACAAATTAGTGCAACTTAATGTGTTCGTTGTTTACTGCATTTACAAAGTCAAAACAGTCTTAGAAAGTAGCCTGAAAGTTAGGAACTTTAGGAATAAGTTTAGGAGTTTTTGTAGTGGAATAAAAACACTATAAGTTAGGAGTTATATTAGAAGTAGGAGTCAGTTAATACAGAGTTAATACACGCTCTGTTTTCTCTTATAATTCAGAATCTATATTTTTCTATTCAAGAAGAGCTTTTGGTTGTTTCGTTTCTTTATTTCTCTATTATTCCTGCTGTCTTTCTTTTGTTATATGGTATTAAGAGACAGGATCAAGGAGGAACCTTTTTTTCGTTTCAGTCTTCTTGCCTATCAGTTTATCCTGTTGGAGGAGTTTGAAAGTGTGAAGGAAAAACTTTTGTTGTCTATAGCAATGGAAGCCTCAAACGGAGGAAATACTCAATGTTCAATAGAAAAACTTCTAGGAACTACTACAAGCATTGGTGAATGTGTGTGGAAGCATACATTCAAGGTCAGGATCTATGGGATTTGATTGTGAGAACTGATCAATAATCCTGTAGATACTACTGAGAATGCCGAATCACGAAGCAAATTAAAGATCAAGTGTGCAAAATCTCTCTTTGCATTCAGGACTTCAATCATCAAGAATCTTATTGATCATGTTTGTGACATTAGCTCTCAAAAGAAGTTTGGGACACGCTTGAAAGGTTGTTTACCAAGAAAAATACAACAAGGTTGCAACTTTTGGAGAATGAATTGGAAATTTTACAACAGGTAGATATGTGAATATCGGAGATTGATCCTGAAGAGAAGATTAGCGACCCACGCCTATGATGCTATCTTATTCGTGGATTGAAAAAGGAGTACGGTCCTTCAAGGTTGGCCGCATCAACCATCTGTTGAAGAATTGAAGAACATGTTTTCTAATCAAGGAGCTTTATCTAAACAAATGACTAAGAACTTTGAACGTGATAATGTTCTAGATTCTAAAGGAAAGATGAACAAGAAGAATGCATCTACTTGGAACAAAAATAAAGAGGAAGAAACAAACCTGGAAAAAGGTGGAAATCCACACAATGATAAAAAGTGCTACAGATGTGGAAAAATTGTGCACATAAAGAAAAATTGTCAAGTAAAACTTTCCAAAGGCGATGTCATGTGCACCAATAAAAGAGATGAGAAAATGAAATGGAAGCAATGTTTTAGCATCCAAGCTGTTGAACAAAAGTTAGCACAAGATTTTGTCTATTATTCCAACAAGAATAAGAGGGAAGAGTGGATCTTTGATTTTGGGTGGTAACATCATGTAATTAGAGATGATTATCTATTCTCGGAGATTCCGGATCATCATGGAAATTGATTCAGTATCACAGCTGATTACTCTACATATCCTATGGAAAAAAATGGTGTTGTGAAGATTGATGTTCCTAGTGATAAATCCAAAAGTATCAAATTGCAGGATGTTTATCATGTTCCTGGTTTAATGAAGAATCTAGTCTCAATTCCTCAATATTGTTTGGTCCTAATTATGTTAAGGATCTTTAAAATGTAAAAGAAGTCTCTGTTGATGTTATTTTTACCGGCGAAAAGAAAGTTTCTTTCTTTGTTATGTTAGAAGGTGAAACTTATGTAATGAAATCAAGCCAAGTTAATAATGTCCCAATTTTGCATGCTCGGTAAGATCATGTAGGCTATCAAATGTTTTAGTAGATATCTTCTAAAAAATTGGTAGAAAACCTGCCAACCTTGGAGAATGTACGTGAAGACGTGTTTTGCAAGGTTGCCAATATGGAAAGTCTTATCGTCTTTCTCTCAAAAGTTCATCAAATCGGAGAACCATAATGTTTGAATTGGTTCATACAGATTTGATGGGACCAACAACAACACTAAGTGATCGCAGGCATCACTATGTTATGGTGTTAGTGGATTATCACTCAAGGTTCACTTGGGTGAAATTTTTAAAAGAAAAGAGCGAAGCATTATCCAAGTTTCTGGAGTTCAATGAGGCTGTTGCAAATGTTTTCTAGAAGAAGATAAAATGTCTCCAAAGTGATAATGGCAAAGAATATATTTTGGATGACTTCTTCCAGTATTGTCATGATAATGGAATTGTTCGTCAAATTACATGTGCAGATACACCTCAACATACTGGAAAGAAAGCTTGCCTATCTTACTTCAGCCTATCTTTCATGGTTGCATGACAACATTCTTCCTCTAGAGCTTTGGGATGAAGATATTCAATGTGGATAACATGTGATAAATAGGCTGCCTCTTTGACCAGGTACACAAAAATCCCATTTTGATATATTACATATAGTCAGAAGCCAAACGTGAACTACTTTTGAGTTTTTGGTTGTGTGAGTTATGTTCATGTTCCCAGAACTAATAGAACCAAACTTGATTCGAAAGCGAGAAAATGTGTATTTGTTCTCTATGATTCTCATAGGGAGGGTTGGAAATGCATGGATCCAATGACAAATAAGTTACCATTTCTAGGGACATGGTATTTGATGAAGCGTCATCTTTATTTTCTTCTCAAAAGGTTGTAGTTCTTGGAGATAATCAGGATAATTTAGAGTAATTAGTTCTTGAAGTAAATGGACACCACCTAGTACGAAGAGGCAGAAAGTGTACCTCTGAGTCAGATCATTTTTCTGGGAAGGACATGGTGAACATCAAGCAATGAGAAGGTCAACAAGGGAGAAAAGGAAGCTATACTACCTCAAAGATTATGAGGTAAACTTAAAATTCATTATGTGACCTCATGTTTCTTTATAGGAGCATCAGCTATAGAGGAACCAATAAGTTATGAAGAAGCAAATGATTGTCCAGATTGGGAAAGAGCAATGCAAGAAGAGATTGATGATTTAGACAAGAATGAAACTTGGTAATTGGTACCCAAACCAAAAAAAGTGTTTCAGTTACTTGCAAATGGGTATTTCTCTTGAGGTAACCATTGACATGTTTAAAGCTCATCTAGTTGCTCGTGGATTCTCTAAAAACTATGACTTATATTATGAGGAGACAGTTAGTCCAGTTGAGAAGATGGTGAAAGTAAGGTCACTTATTTCTCTAGTTGCTTGCAAAGGTTAGACTTTGTGGCAGCTCCATGTAAAGAATACATTTCTTTATGGATATTTGGATCAAGAAGTATTTATGGAGAAACCTCAGGGTTTTGTGTCTATACAATTTCCAAGTCATCTTTGTCATTTGAAAAAAGCTCTATATGGCCTCAAACAAGAACCACGAGCTTGGCATGGTAAACTTTAATAATACCTAATATTTTGTGGTTTTAAAGTTTCAAATTCGAATTTTAGTTTATTTATGAAATTAGAATCACCTGTTTATCTCCTAAGACTATTATATGTTGATGATATGATAATAACTGGGGATAATGAATCAAAAATTTCTAATTTAAGGACTGACTTGTCTGTTCGCTTTGAGATAAAAAAAATTGGGGCATATTGGAAGTTTTCTTGGTTTGGAAATGGAAAAATCAGATCAAAGCTATGTTATGTCTCAAAAAGGCTATGCAGAGAGTCTGTTAGAGCGCTTCGGC
Organism: Solanum peruvianum; assembly: GCA_027705065.1. Lineage (NCBI taxonomy): Eukaryota > Viridiplantae > Streptophyta > Magnoliopsida > Solanales > Solanaceae > Solanum > Solanum peruvianum. Next base: position 40,238,807 of record JAKWJD010001766.1, on the reverse strand, counting down.
ATGGGGGAGTCGAAAGAAAAGGTTACTCTAATGGATCAAATCTCAAGTTGAAGAAGGATGAAGGCCGATCTTTGGAAGATGCTATGAAGTTTCAACAACTAGTTGGAAGTTTGATCTATCTGACTATCACAAGGCTAGAAACATGTTATTTAATTTGTGTTGTTTCTCAATTTATGCATACTCCAACAACTTCTCATTTACATGAAACAAAAAGAAATTTGCGCTATGTGAAGGGATATCTTAGTCATGAACTTTGGTACAAGAGGTTTGAAATTTTTTTTTATCGAGTGGATTTACTGATACAAATTGGCAGATGATTCAAATGATCGTCGCTCGAATTCAGATTACTGTTTTAGTACTAGGTCAGCAATAATTTCCTAGTGCAACAAGAAGAAAAATTTGTTTATTTGTCCACCACCAAAGTTGAATATAATATAGCAACCATGGCTACACAAGAGTGTATTTGGTTGAAAAGATTGATCAAAGACATGTCCCACAAAGTACACTGTTGCACAAATCAAGTGTGACAACGAAAGCACCATCAAACTTGCGTCAAATATAGTTTTCATTCTTTAATAAGATTTACCACCATTTTGTTCGTGAGAAATCTCTAAGGGAAGAGATTGAACAGTTAACTATTCACTACAACATTTAAGTTGCTGATATATTCACTAAAGCTTTAGAGAATTCTAAATTTCAATACTTTAGAGATGCTCTGTGAGTTTTTAATCATGAGCTTGCACCAAAAGAGAGTGTAATAAATTAGTGCAACTTACTATGTTGTTTATTTACTACATTTACCAAGTCAAAACAATCTTAGAAAGTGGCCTGAAATTTAGGAACTTTAGGATTAAGTTTAGGAGTTTGTTTAGTGGAATAAAAACACTATAAGTTAGAAGTTACATTAGAAGTAGGAGTCAGTTAATACGGAGTTAATACACACTTTGTTGTTATATGAATTTGAAGCTGCCAAAGTCTAGAATGATCAGAAAAGAGACATTCTAGAAAATAAAATAAAACATACATTTAGAAAAAGAATCTGCTCACCAACCACATCAACATAAAGGATCCTTAAATGGTATATAAAGTGTAAGAAATTTGTGACATAAAATATTGAGTCAAGATATGGAAGAGAAAAGCAAAACTTAAATATTTTGTTGTAAGTGGGTCATGTTACTCTCACAAAGAGAACATAAATGTTCAAATGATACCATCCACTGCCAATTCTAAGGTTGTAGGTTCTAGTCACCCAGAAATAAAAGAAAAAGGAAGATCATGTGGAGGGATTAAAAGAATCGAAAAGAACACATGTACCCCAAAAAGAGAAATATTTTCAAGTGATATCTCTTACTTTAGTACCCATAATTTAAACTATTACTGCACTATACCGTGTTTCAGTAAAAAATTGTTGCTTGATACCATCAGAGTACATATATACTCTAATGATATCAAAGATGAAGAAACAGTGGTTGGTGAATAGAACAAGGAGAATCTCAAGTAAATAGATTGTACCGCGGGTCCAACTAGGGTAAATATATTGAAGTAGGTCTAATTTGAGTAAATAGTTTGCCTAATCGGTCCAATTTTCGTAGTTTTCCCTAAAAAAGAACTTGTGCAAATCATATAAAAATCGTTGGGCTTGTATATTGGCTCTTTTTGTAAATTGACCCATAAATATTCTCATATATCTATTAAACCTAATTCACTTTTTTGGGTTGTTTATGAACCTAAATTATTACTTGTAACAATTTTAGCTAACTTTCCAATAGAAGGTAGTAGTGGAAGGAGTATTAGTTAATATATGAGATGCGGAATGAGTGAATTAAAAATAATGAAGGGCCTGGATTAAAAGTAGCTAAATGAATTTTAACGTCTAAGATTAGTTGAGATGTTATCATATACACGTTGATAGAAAAAGAGTGGAGACGTAAAAAAAAACTAGTATCCTACATTTATCATTTTCTACCTTGCCTCTTCTCTATTCTTTTCAACTTTGTTCTGATCCTGTCTTCTTCTTCTTTCGTTTCAGATTAAGATCAAGGATGTAAGACCCCAAATGAGTTAGTGTGTCTAGATCCTAACATATTCATCTTAAGATTGTAAGTTCTAAAATGACGGATAATCTGGTTTAGAGGCAGTGTGTAAAGTTTGAGGTGATTTGGAAGTCGAACGTTAAGGGACGACCAAAACGTCTGACGACTAGTCACCTATGTGCCTCATGTGTCTATACGTCTTTATATATTATATTTAATGATCTTATAAAGTCTTAAAATGAGTTATAATGATTTTTAGTGATGTTATAGGGAGTTTTGAGAAGTTTGGAGGTCAAACGACCAAGAACGTCCAAGGCGTACGAAAGATAGCCCTTAAGACGCTCAAGTGTGTCTTGATGGGGCCTATCCTGTTTGGACGAGTTAAGAGTATTGGTTTTGGTTAAAACTCATGTGGGAGGTCTATAACATTATTAGGGTTGTATTTACATTGGGGACGTCCTGGTAAGACTTCTAAAGGGCCCAGCAAAAGGACCCAAGGCTGGTCGAGACACTGCCTTGGCAGTGTCAATCGAAGGACCAAACGAGCCAGTTGGTTGACCAACGAACCATTGGTGAGGTATCATCGATGGAAAATTAGATTGGTCAGATCTCAAACAAAAAATAGTCCAAGGACTAATCGACGGAAGCCAAAGGACGGCCAGTCGATGGGGTTCCATTGATGGTCGCCTGCAACACTATCTAGCGGACTGTTTTATTTAAGGGGTGAATGGGAAATTCACCCCACGTCCTAAACTGACTATAATTGATTAATTTACATATATTTGGGTGTATATACATGATCAAACACGTGAAGAACCGATTACCAATACCATTCACTCAAATTGAACCTTCCCTCCAAAAATATTCTCTCTAGAAACCTCCATTGTTGTTGAAGCTCAAGAATAGCTTGGAGCTTTGATTGTCATGATTTATTCATAAATTTAGATATTTTCATGTAGATAAATGGTTATCCTTCATCTCTAAGTAACCTTTCACTTGGAGAGTTAATCTCAATATTTTCAAAGAAAGTTTCGTGATCAAACCTCTTCTACTTAAATCTATCCATGGGTTCCTTCTCAAAACATTTTTAATGATTAAATCATGATGAATTGATGTTAATTTATTGTTTTTAATATTATTTTACTCCAATTGCATGATAAACTCATGTTCCCTCCCTAAATCAATTTAGTCCTTGCATGGGCTTTATGATCTTGACTTGTTATCGATTGAATTATGATTGTATTACGTTTAATTTCTTATACCTACTGTTATTTAGGTTAATTATTGTTGAATTTTATGTAATGGATCCATGAGGATCAATGTGTGAAGATTTAAACATGCTTTGCCTAGTTTTCCATGATTCACTATAACATTGGCCTTTTAAAGAAAAGAGTGGAATTCGATTATATTGTGGTTCATGTATATACTACCTATGATGTAATGAGATAATAAATTGTATATAATTGATTCATGTGCATCAATGTCGATTAGCTTATGATTCTTTTACTTCCCATTGATGTCAAAAATAGTATGTTCACTGTAATCTAGTCATTATGGTAATTGTTGTAGGATTTCGTGTAGATTATATTGTCCTTAGATACTGACTTATATTTATGATATTAATGAATTGTTAGTATGAAGTATTTATGATCAAAGAAAAGGAGTATTGACATGAATTAATCTAGGTTCTTCTAGCCTACAATTTGAATGTTGTAATGAACATTATGTGATCTTAATTCTAGGGTAGATGTAGCATGATTTAGATATGATTTATATCTATTAGCTACTTCCCTAATGTATATTATTGAAACATGATGATTGATGAGCAAACTAGGGGAATCACTTGATGACCTGTAACTCTCTAATTTCTAAAATATATGTGATATAGTGCACTAGTTGTATCATGCTCTTGTGACGACTTGTACATGGTTTCGTTTACAATTTAAGAACTTATAGCTACTGATATATAAAGTATAAATGATGATAAAGGAGTACTGATGAATGATGATCAAAGGGTGAGAAATTGGTAAGAATGCTTATCTCCTTTACTTTTCTATATTAATGTAGTTGATGAAGCCTTGTATGGCATTGTGTTGTATGGTCCACTTACGGAGGCTGTTTTTACTTTATTGTCATTATATATGTGTTGACCATGTCCTTGAAGGCAAATTGATAAACATATGAACATGTGCTTATGATGATACTATGAGAAGTTTATGCCTACTTTCCTATTCTAGTTGTGATCTAGGTTGTATGGCTATTGTAAAACCATGTGTATATCCATGTTAGGTTAAAGTATAGGTGTTTCCATTGATTATTTAAAATTGTTAATAATTCATTACCTATGTACCCCTATGTGAACGCATTAATAGCACAAGGAGGTTTAAGTGTAATATGAAGTTGACTTATCTCCTATGTTATTATGTGTTGTGTGGTCTATGCTTGAAAGAGTATTATGGTGTGGCTTCCTCAATGTGTTATTTATAGCCATTATGTGATCATGTTGACCAATTTACACACACTCTAACTTTACATGTAGTATGGGCATGGTGTCTAAATCAAAAGGTAGTTCTCATATTCACTAGTTTCTACTACTATGAATGTTAAGATGATGTTTATGAAAGTATGATATGTGTTTCCTTAGATAGGATGACTTGATAGGTGTAATAGTATGGGCAAGGGTATGGGACTTTGCCTATTCATTGCACATGTGTATCTTGATAGGATAGTTCTAGTTTTGGTTTCTATATGTATGAATATGAATGTATGAACATGTGTGATTTAAGGTGTTATGTGAAAGGTTTGCTCACATATATGTATACACACACACACATGAATGATGATCTAGTCAATAGAGGATCCTTGAAAGGTGTGTTCAAGTGTATCCTAAACTACATAGTGCTAATACATAGCGATGACCATGTGAAAGGATCTTGTCACATGATTTAGGTTGATGAACTTGCATTTATGACCTATGAGCTAAGCATATGAGGGGATGACTCTCCTAAGCCTATATTTTATAAAGTAATGTTAATGAAGGCTTTTAATAAACGGAACTTAGCTTATCACCGAGTGAACTTGAATATGAGTGTGTTTCCCTTCCTATGGTAGGAAGGTAGGTCATTATAAACCTCATGGGGTGGATAGCCTCATGACCCAAAAGGGTGTTAGAGTGATGTTTCCATAAGTGAATAATCATAATGCCCCATCTTGGCATAAAGAGGGTTTTCACATGTACTCCCAAGTTTTATAACTATGCTTGCCACATAGGATCTAGCAATGTGATATCACTTAGTATGCCAACATGTGTTAATGTTCTACCTTGGCTAGGTAGGAACACCTTCCAAATGTGTAAGTCCCTAAGACACCAAATTCCATGTTTAGCATCCATGGTCTTAGTGTCGTTTAAGGTATAGTTTCCCTAAAGTAAAATGGACAATGGAAGTAAATGGATAGGATCCTAACTAGGAGAACTTAAGGTAAGTTACTTAAGATAGGTGTAAGTAATGAACCCATCTAGACATTGAACAAGTAGCTCCTTAGAAAGTCCAAGGAAGGTGACCTGATATATATGATTATGTTTATGTCCATATGCATGACTTTGTAGTATTGGTCTACTTGTTGTAATGAAATGCATGGTATGAACCTATATGAAGTTTTATATGCATAATGTTGGCCTTAGTGAATATATAATTAAGGTCTTGCCTAGTTTGAATGAAGTTACCGTTACTTGTTCTGTTGATGTATGAAGTGTTAAGGTTTGTGGTCTCATGAAGGGTTTACTAAGAATGTATGGGGTCATGGGACTTCATATGTTAATTACACTAGTAAACTAAGATTGGGGTCATGAACAAGGTATTATAATGATATATGAAAAGAAGTAAAAATATTTGCAAATGATAGTAGCTTACTGTAAAGCCTATAAGTCTTGACTTAAATGTGTCTTTGATATATTATGCTTATATGATGATTGTGTTGGCTTAGGTAGGTTATGTGTACGTTTCCTTGTAGCCTTAAGGTGATGCATTGCACCAAGTATTACTAGAGAGTTACTTGGGAGGTTAATGAATAAAAGCAAGAAATGTTCACTGTTAAGTAGGGATAGCTTGCACTATAGCGGCTTCAAAAATGTCATATATTCTATATATGATCTTATGTGATATTTGACCTTTGAATATGTTTATATGAAGTATATGAATCATATAAATGATATGGTATAAAGGTTTTATAAATATTTATTCAAAAAGGCATGAAGTATGATTTTAAGAAAATATCCCTTTTAAATGTATGTTTTTGCATGGTTGCCATCTTAGTGCATTATTGTACTAATCCCATTCTTCTATACTTTTTTACACAAAGTGTAGGTTATGGATTCTTAAAGGATGTCTACAATTTAGGAGCTTGATATGTGATTCCCAAGCTCAAGGAAAGGGGTCCTTAAGTTTTAAGGATTCCCTACTCATGTCTTAATGTAAAATGTTTAAAGATTGTATAGTTATGTCTTATGTTTTAAGGGTTGTGTCCTTAATGTACTCTAAAGTTGTTGAGTCTAAGATGACAAAGAGACTTAGATTCTAAGTGTGTAATATTATATATATATATATATATATATATATATATAAAGTGAAGTTTCTAGCATATGATGTGCTATGAAAAGTTGTAAATTTTCAATTTACTATGTCAATGCGATGAATGATAACTATTGGCTTGTATAAGACCTTCGAGAGGTCAAGTACGCCATGTTACTTGTAGGGGGTGCTCCCCGGATGTGACAAACAAGCTTGATCTTGCTATCTTTATTTAGTTATGTTCCAATTATGTAAATTACATTAGTTATTGTTAGATTGTTAGTTTCAATTTCAGATAATAAAAAGTTGTTCCACAAATATTTATTGTTTTTTAGTTTAGTTACTATTCTATTGCATTTCGAGTCAAATTCATAACAATTGGTATCATAGCCACTGCTTCCACGACTTTAGTAGGTCACTTATGGCCGAAGGCACTCGAATGAAAAGTATGGACGAAAAGTTAGGCTAATATGATGAAGTGTTGATCGAAATCCAAAATGGACAACAAACTTTGACGCCCACTTAGCATGGAATTCATGGTACCTTAAAGCTCCTACTTAAGCTTTTTAATGTCATGGAGCGTGGTCAAGCGAGAGATGATTGGATCCTTCCTCTTCCTGTTCAGGATGCTCGATTGGCTTGACTTAATTAGACACATAGTTCCTTCCCCTAAATAGGAGTTTCCTAGCTTCAAAGGCTCGAATACTAAGGTATAGGTTCGTAAGTGTGAGCGTTACTTCAATCTATATAGAATTGATGATGCTCAAAAAGGTCGAGGGTGCAACCCTTTACTTGAATGGAGATGCAAAGTTCTGGTATTATTACCTGGTATTGAGTAGAGGTCCAATCACTTGAGACGAACTAAGGGAGGAAATTTGAGTAGAGGTCCAGTCACTTGGTATTGAGTAGAGGTGCAGTCCTTGGCATTGAGTAGAGGTCCAGTCACTTGGGACGAACAAAGGGAGGAAATTTGTGATAGGTTTGGAGATGTTTTGACGGAAGATGTGGTAGAAGATTTTAACAAGTTCAAACAAACTGGGGAAGTTGAGGATTTTTTATGAAAATTTGAAGATCTAAAAGATCAAATGATCATGCGAAACCCCGCACAAAATGAATCACACTTTTTTTCTAGCTTCATTAGAGGCCTTTAAGAGAATATTAAGTTTGCTGTCAAAATGTTCAAGCCTAAATTAATTTTGCTGTCAAAATGTTCAAGCCTACTAGTCTTAGTTTTGCTATTCAGCAGGCTATGATGCAATAAAAAGCAATCAAGGTTGCATTGAAGAAGAATAGACCACCTCCCAAAACATTAGGAAATGTACTTATTGCAAATAACCCTATGTTTCCTAGATCAGCACCTGCTACTCAGAAACCTACACCTCGCAGACTCAACTCTGAAGTATATGAATATTGAAAGGATAATCACCTCTGTTTTAGGTGTGGTGAAAGGTACACCCCAGGTCATACATATAGAATAAAAAATTACAATGTATTTCAGGTTTTTATTTACCTCTGCACATAGATGATCGACAAGTGGTGGATGTTAAGGTGACTGTTGATCTTGATGCTGACATACCTGAGGCTCTATGTCTTAATGCACTGTCATGAAATTATAATGGGGTCAATACCATTCTAGTTGCAGGTTGGGCAAAGAAGCGGTACCTCTCCAATTTTGTTAACTCCGACAGGACCCACAGCTTCATAAATGAGTTAACTGTAGTAGAAATTGGTTATTAGCCTTGTTACCGGCAACCAATCAGAATAACTGCTGCTGATGGCAATTATGTATATTGCAATTCCAGGTGCCTCATTTCACTTGAAAAATGGGGAGAAAAAACTTTATGGAAGACTTGTGAATCCTCAAGCTAAGGGTTTGTGACGTTATATTAGGTAAAGAGTGGATGAAGAAGTATAACCCTACTAAATTTTACCATGAGAAACAATGTGTAACCATTGGGATAAAAAGAAACAAGGTGGTTTTAAGGGAATTATAGGACAAGGGTCATATTAGCATGATCACTGGTAGTACTATGAGTAAACTATTTTCGAAGGGTCAAACCATTATGGCTCATTTGTTCATTATCCAATATATTGGTAATAAAGTTATAGAAGTGTCGAATATTTTATTTCAAGTGGTACTCTCTCACTACACTGACGTGTTTGCTCAACCCAAATCTTTGCCACCTGCAAGACCCTTTATCATACTATTCCTTAAAACTAGGAACATCACTAGTATCTCTCAGACCTTAAAAATATAACTACTATCAAAAGGAAGAACTGGAGAAACAAATAGAAGAAACGCTTAGTAATGATATCATCCAACATAGTAGTTACCTTTTTCATCACGAGCATTGTTAATTTAAAGATGGAACTTTGAGGTTTTGTGTGGACTATAGGGGTCTAAATGAAATAAACATTAAAGATAAATAACCTATACAATAGTGGATAACTTATTAGATGAATTACAAGGGTCTGTGATTTCTTCAAAAGGTGGATCTCTGAGTTGGATACCATCAGATCAGGATGAAGCCTAAAGATTTGTTCAAAAGTGCATTTAGGACCCATGCGGGTTATTATGAGTTCACGGTAATGCTCTTTGGGATCACCAATGCTCCTGTAACCTTCCAGGCACTAATTAATCAGTTATTTCGACCCCTACTCAGGAAGTTTGTCTTGGTGTTTTTTTTATTACATACTAGTGTATGGAGGTTCCTTGTGTGAAACTTAGATATTAAACCACACACCTAAATTACCCTGCCTATCTGAATTGGAAGAACTTCAAAGTACAACGAACTTAAGCTTGTTTTCCACTGATTTTTTTAGTGTTAGTCCAATTCTAGCAAAGTCTAAAGGACATATTTGTTGCCGATTTTGGGTTCTGATGGAAGATACTGATGAGGTTATACACCGAGTACACACGTGATTCTGCTCTAGTAGACGTGCATGCACAATTCAGCTCTAGAAAAACTCCCTGAGTAGGTCTCAAGCAGACAATGTAGTTCACCTAAAGGTTGTGTTTGAAGTTCTTAGAAAACAATTGTTGTATGCTAAGAGATATAAGTGCTCATTTGGTCAATCAAAAGTGGAGTATCTAGGACATATCATTACTTCTGAAGGGGTTTATACCGATTCATGCAAGGTCCGGTCATTGAGTGAAAATCCTACCCCTACCACCTTCCGAGCACTTAGAGGTATTTTGGGGCTTACGGGATATTATAGTATGTCCGCAACTATGACATCATTTGCAGGCCCCTAATTGATTTATTTAAAAATGATGTTTTTAGGTGGAATAAAGAGGCTGATCAAGCCTTTATAGCTTTGAATCATGCCATGTCCACTTCTCCTATCTTAGCTTTACCTAATTATACTGATGATTTTATTGTGGAGACTAATGCTTAACTGGAATCAGTGTTTTTATTATGCAAGGTAGTAGAACTATAGCTTACTTCAAAGTAGTTTTGGCTCCTAGAATAAATGTAAATCCATCTATGAGAAGGAATACATGCCACTTCTTAAAACTATAGACAAATGGAGACACTATCTTCAATATAAGCACTTTGTGGTCAAAACCAACCATGACAACCTAAAGTATCTCCTGGAGCAAAAGTTGCATTTTTTGTGCAACAAAAGGGTCTAACTAAACTTTTGGGTCTAGACTATGTGGTGCAGTACAAAAAGGATACTGAGAACAAGGTGGCAGATGCATTATCTAGGCAGTTTGAGGATAAGGAAGGCAGCATGCGCTATGCCTTAGTTGGTGTGTCATCTATTTGTGATATGGTGCCTACTTGGGTGCTAGAAAATCATACAAGCTATGAAGATGATCCTGAAGTCACTGCACTAATATCTGAGTTATCCGTGGCTCATTTGAGTCCTCATCTATTCCATTATTCTTCTAGTATTCTAAGAAGAAAGGGCAAGGTTTATGTGGGCAACACTGGTAGGTTAAGACACCAATCGATCACCACCTTTCATGACTAACCTTTTGGTGGTCATTCTAGACAATTGGGTAACTATAAAAGGTTAGCACAAGTGTTTTATTGGCATGGAATGAGGAAAATGGGAATACAACATGTGGACGGCTGTGATGTGTGCTAACAAAGTAAGGATGAGAATTTACCTTATCCAGGGTTATGACAACCCCTATCCTTTCCTGATCAAGAATGATGCATGTAAGCATGGATTTCATAGAAGGATTCCCTAAGTCGAGAGACAAAAGAGTTATTCTAGTGGTGCTGGACAGGAGGACAATTTTTGCTCACTTTATGGCCTTATACCACCCTTATACATCCAGCACAGTAGCAACCAAATTCTTTAAGCATGTACATACGCTCCATGGGTTTCCTGATTCCATTGTGTCCGATAGTAAAAGTATATTTTTGAGCAATTTCTGGAAGAATTTATTTAGATTACTGGGAACTCACTTGCACTAGAGCAATGCATATCACCCTCAAAGTGATGGACAGACTGAGAAAGTTAATAAGTGCATAAAAAACTACCTCGGATGCATGACCTCTCATAGACCAACTCGATAAAGGTAGTGGTTGCCTCTTTCCGAATGGTGGTACAATAAAAACTTTCACAGGGGTATTGAATGATCTCCTTTTGAAGCATTGTATGGTTATACACCTCATCATTTGTCTATTTGACTTATGGTCGACACTAAAGTCCGTGTATTAGAAGATATATTCATGAAGAGACAACAAATTCAACAACACCTCCTTGACAATTTGTTGAAAGCTAAAGAAAGAATGAAAATATATACAGATCATAGAAGAAAATAAAGGGAACAAATGAATGATTTAATGTTCCTTAAACTCCATCCCTACATGCAAACTTCATTAGCATTGAGAAGGAATATCAATCTTAGTTTCAAGTACTATGGTCTGTTATCGAGAGGGCAGGATAGGTGGCCTACAAGCTGGCTCTTCGATCGAGTCTAAGGTCCATCCTGTTTTTCACGCATCACTTCTCAAGAAGAAAATTGGCAATAGAGTGGTAGTGCAGACCATTTTGCCTACTATCGGTGAAGATGGCCAGTTTCTTGTTAAGCCTCTCCAAATATTGCAAAGGCAGTTGGTTCGTACAGGTAATCTGGCAGGAATACAGGTCTTGGTTCAGTGGTCGAATCTTGCACCTGAAGAACCAAATTGGGAGGACTATGCAGATTTGAAAGCCAAGTTTCCAGACTTCAACATCCATCCTTGAGGTCAAGTATGTTTCCATAGGGCAAGGTGTAACAACTTCAGCTAACTTTCCAATAGAAATTAGTAGTGGAAGGAGTATTAGTTAATCTAGGAGATGCGGAAGGAGTCGATTGCAAATAATAAAGGGCCTTTAATTAAAAGTAGCTAACTGAAGTTCAACGTCTGAGATTAGTCAAGATGTTATCATATACACGTTTAGAGAAAAATGGAGACGTAAAAGGAAACGGGTATCCTATGATTTTTCAACCTCTTCCTTGCCTCTTCTATCTTCTTTTTCAACTCTGTTCTGATCCTGTCTTCTTCTTCATTCATTTCAGATTGACATCAAGGAGATTTATCTTGATATATTTACTTAGTTCTGTTTCAATTTTGTAAATTAGGTCAGTTATTGTTAGATTTTTGGTTTCAATTTCAGATAATTGAAAATTGTTCCACAAATATTTACTGTGTTTTAGTTTAGTTATTGTTCTATTAAATTTTGAGTTAAATTCATAACATTACTATTAGGGGTCGTTTGGTGTGTTTGAAAAGGGGAGATAATCCCCATGATAAACTTTAAGTACCCTTTATTTCCTTTGTTGGTTGCAAAGCTCCGGATAACTTATCCCGGTAACTTGTCCCAGGATTATGAATTAGTACCAGGATAAGTTATCTCTCATATTGGATGGTATAGTAATCTCGGGATAAAAATAGATAAATGACAAATATATTTTAAATCCTTTTTACATTTATGTATATTTACATTATTTTTAATATCATACATAATAATATTTACTTAAGTTTATACTTTTATGATAACTGTTCATATTTTTCTATTAAAAAATTACACTATATAAATATAATTTTTATTTATGAATTTATATATAATTCTTATATTTATTTTATTTTGATTTCTAATTAATTTTCTTCTCTTTAACAAACAAAAGAGGGAAGTTCTCTATAATAAGATAAATAAGAAAAAAAGTTATATTTTTAAATACACATTATACTTATCATTGGAATAAATAAACAAAATATTTATGTTGAACAAAATAAAAGCTTTATTTTAGAAAAATGGATAATTAAAGCTCACAAAGAAATTATAAAAAAATTAAACAAAGTGAAGTGTATTTTTGTAAACAAAGAATTTTTTATTAAAATTTATCAATATATATTATTTTGAATACAACAAACTAAACACTCAATAACAAAATAATTCCAACGCAACTTATCACATCATAATTAATCCCAACATAGATTATATTCAAATCGAACGACGCTTTAGTTTTCCCATATAAAGCTTGAAGGAGAGAGGGACACAACAATGGCAGATGAAACAATGGCAGAACATCAAAAGAAACGAACAATGGAGGCATTAGAGCGAAAATTTGCTCAAGCAAAAGCTGAAATTCATCAACAACAACACAAGAACAAGAAAAACGTTGTTACTACAACAAACACTCTAGCTGAAAACAACATTGGGTTCACCTCCCAGAGTATCACTTCTTCGCCTTCACTACTCAAATCAACAACACCTTCCTCAGCTTTGTCATCCAAAAAAGGTTCCATCGTTTATCTTTTCCTCTCTGTTTAACTAGTTGTTAATATATATCACTGAACTGCTGGAGTAGTTAGAATTTTTAATGAAGGGTGAACAACATGAAGAATTAGTCCAATGGATAAAAAATGATTTTAGATTTGTTTGTATATACAGGATAATTTAATGTGAATTCGATGCATTTTGTATTTATTCCTGGATATTAAATTACTGCAAGCCTTCTCCTTGATCTGCACTTTAGGTGGAACTATGTTCCAATTTTTTCTTATGAATTTTATGTTTTCTTTTTTTCTCAAACAAATTTCAAGTTTAACTGTAACAATTATTGCTACTATCTTTGTCTGTGATTAGGTAAAACTGATTTCTATTGTTTCTTCTCAATTGAAATACTAGGTACTTTCCATTGTCTCAATAAGTGGCAGTACTGTAATATGATGCTCGTTTTTTTAAATTTCTCTATGACTTTTTCAAAGGATATCTTAAGTTATGTGATTTATAGATTATTAATTCTTGGGAAAATAAATCAAATTCCCTGAACTTGGCAGCAAAAATCACTTTAGTACTTTAACTATACGGACGTTTTAATACTCACTTAACATCTTTGAATTGTATTAGATACAACCCTGAAAGTAGAATGCCACTCTCACCTATCACATCGTAGCCATGTAAGTACCACGTCACAACCATGTAAGCACCATGTCATTAATTTTTAAATTTTTTTGCTTATTCACCTTTTTGTTTTCTTAAACTCATTACACTAATCAATTAATTTAAAATACATTCTAAAATCAAAATTGTCACATCTTATTCCACCACCACCACCCTTCTTCCTTGATTTTCACCATTTTCAACCTTCACTGGCTTCTTTTTTCCCGAGTTTTTAACTTTTAATGGTTGTTTTCTTCTTTAACGTTCATCAAATACTTACTTTTTCTTCTTTGAACTGTCTCTCTCCCATAAACTTTTTCGTTGTAGGATAATAATGTTGGAAAATTATTTTTTCTTAACAACTTAAATGAAAAGTGAAGATTGTGTAAAAAGTTGATAGACCCACATTTTTTTGCATCATAACTAATAGAATTCAAAATGGGTTACTTAAAATTTAAGAAAGTTTGCATTCAATAATATGAATTGGGTGTTGAATTTTTGTGATTAATGAAGACGAGTGAGGTGAATGATGAAGATGAAGGAAAATTTTTAATATGAAAGAAGAAAGGTATAAGGAGTGCTTCAATGGAGAAGAAGACATTTGGGGAAGACAACAAAATAAAAAGAAAACAAAAAAATTAAATATTTTTTAAAAATAATTGAACCCACAAATTTCATTTACTTCTAAAAAAGAAATTTCACATTCTTTTAACTTTAACTTGTAAAAAAATTTAAAAATAATAGTTAGATATTGGCTAATAAAAAAATTTCATGTGTATAATTTTACCTTTCAATTTTTATTGTTTTATTATTTCACGCGCTTTGAGGAGAATGACTACACTCACTTTGTCACGTTAGATCTTAGGGTGGTATTTAATTAGTTCAGAATTGTTAAGGGGGATATTAAAATGCTCGTACAATTAAAGTACTTAAGTGAGTTTTGCTGCCAAGTTCAGGGGGAATTTGATGTATTTTCCCTTAGTTCTTTAAAGTTTAATCCAGTACAATGCTTGCATCTGTTCACTATCTTAGATGACAAAGTACTTTTCCAATTTGAATCGAAGGTTCAAACTTATTCACCAAATTCAATTTTTCGAATGCTCAACTTCTATAGTTTAAATCAATTCATATCCTTTCATGATTCAAATAAGGTGCATACCACGTTCTAACAACTTCTTCGTTTGTTCTTGAACTGAATAAGCTTCAATGGTTCCATCGCCAATTTTGTTATTTTGATTCTGCAGCAACTCAACCATCACATTAGCAATCTTATTGCTGACATCCGTCTGTTCCAACATGGTTGCACCATCATTTCTGATAGTGACATTGTCTTCAGGGTATTGAAGAATCTTTACCATGACTTTTTTAAGTAAGCATCTTGACTATGCCCTTAATACCAAATACCAAGAGAAGTAAGTTCAAGCCAATCAATAATCACCCACTGTGGTTATTGCTTCAACCTCTATAGACCCTTCACTTACAACATCATGATGGAGAACATAATATACTTTCACGCTGGTTTCAAATCTTTTGACGTCACTAGATGGAGCTCGAGCAATAACCACTGGTTTAATTGGATTGAAAGAAGTAGATATATGAAGAGGAGGATTACTCTGAGCAAGAAAGTCATGGGTTGGTTATGCTATATTGTCAAGGAGGCATCGACTGACCAAAAGAACCTGCTCAGACGATGGAGAATTAAGGAGAAAATGATAGAGTTCTATGGTACGAGAAAGTTTAATGAACATGGAAGATACATGAGTATGATATCATTAAAAGGGGAATCAATAGATGTCATTATAGCACCTGAACTAGCCATAAATGTAGGTTGGAGAGACATAGCTTTCAAAATAGAGAGGTTCATTAATGACAACACTATGCACATAGCAAAACATCTTCCTAAAATGATTAACAAGGATATTAAATTTAGTAAGGTTGTTAAGGACAGTAAATGGAAATCCTAGTCTAAGGTGGATCCATATGAGGAGAAAGGTCTACAAGGCATATGCTTAACAAGCTCTTTTAAGAATGTCGAGCCTCCTACTCTAGCAGAATTGATGAGATAGGCTACATCCATGTGGAAGAAAGCTTTAGGAATCAACATCTATGAAATGGTTGGACAAAGTTTCGTATTTAAATTTCCAAGTCGGTTCATGGCGGAGAAGGTTTTACAAGGCGAATGGGGTTCCCTTTATTTGGTTATTGTCTTAGTCCAAAAAAAATCCTCATTCACATGGATTAGAGCAATAGGACTGCCACTCCATTTGTGGTCTAATGAAACATTTCGGTAGATCGGCGATAACTGTGGAGGTTGGAAGAGTATAGAGGGAGAAACAATATTGAGAAACCATCTCAATTGGGCTCGAATTGAAGTTATGGGGGAGGCTCGAAGTATACCCAATGACGTCTCAATCTCCAAAGATGGGTATATCTTAAAAATTCCAGTTTGGATTAAAGGCAAACCTCTTCTGAGATAGTTCCTACCACCGCGCTGACAAAATTCAAGCTAAGATCATTATAAATTCAAAACCAACAGAAACCGTACAACATGTTATTGTCCAAAGGGTCATGGAAGGAAGACTGACAGCGGAGAGTTTTATCCAGAAGTCCAAAGCTTTATTTCAAATTGTATCAGAAATTAGTACATTGACAGCGATAGAATGGCCCTACAGAAGCACATGGGAGGCACATGAAAATAGATATAATGTATAGCCTCTCACTAAAAAATTTGGGCTAGGCCAACTCTTTTACATAATTAAAAGAAAGAGAACCAAGCCCATATTTGAGTCCTATATCAATGAGATTTTACAATAAACTGATTTAAGAAATTCACAGTAGAATCATTGGTAGGGAGATGTGGGAGATAGAAGAAGCAATTCCAATTGCAACAGAGATAGAAAATACAACAATCAAGCAGGATAGAGTTAACTCTGCTTGGGTTCACCTAAACATCATCAAACTTGGAAAAATGTTTGGAGCAAATTTCAAAGGGCATGAGGAGGAAGCTACAGTGTAAATCATGAAAATAGATGCTTGTAGACATGTTAGAATGATGTAAGTACCTACTGATATCCAAAAGGCAAAGTACAAAGGTGCTAATAAAGGGAAGATTTTAATTACTTTTGATGCCGAATTCAAAGAAAATGTTGGGAGGTATAAGGGGAAAAAGAATGCACACTATGAAGCTCATGTCATGGAATGTTAGGAGATTTAATGTGTGGGGAAAATAGGGGTGGTGGGGAACAGTATGGACCAATGGATGGTTGATATCGTATGCCTACAAGAAACAAAATTACAAGGGGATTTACAGGATATCGTTAAACAAATATGGGGAGGAAGACGGATAAGATTTGCATCTCTTGAGGCAAATGGAAAAATAGGGGAATCATTATGTATGGGATAGCAGGGTATGGAAGGGAGAGATACCACAAGTTGGTGCTTATACTCTAACATGTAGTTTTGAGGCTTTACTTCAAAATTTCAAAAGCCACATATCAGGGGTCTATGCACTAAATTGTAAACTGGAAAGGATGGAGGTGTGGAATGAATTAGGAATGGTCAGAGGATTAATGTAGGGTCCTTGAATAATTTTTGGAAATGTTAATGTGTGCAGGTTCTCCTTGGAGAAAAGAAACTATCAAAAAAGAAGATCTTCTTCCATGATTGAGTTCTTTGATACGATTGAGGACCTAGAGATTATAGATTTTCCACTTGAAGGAGGTCAGTATACATGGTTCAAAGGGGATACACATACAACAACATCAAGAATAGATTAAATACTTTTAATGTCTGAATGGTGTGATCAATTTAACAACATGAAGTAGAATACATTCAAAAAAAATGACCTCAGATCATGTGCCAATAGATCTATTTTTTGGACCTTGGGAACATAGTAATTATATTTCAAGTTTGAAAACTTGTGGATGTATACAGAAGATTTTAGTGAGAAAATCAGTAACTGGTGGAACTCTATCTCCTTCTATGGGAGGTCAGACTACATCCTAGCATGTAAAATGAAATACTCAAAGAAAGTCTCAAAGAGTGGAGTAAAATTGAAAAAGAAAATTTGCATATTCAAAGGTCCAAAATGCTTAACAAAACGGAAGATTTGGATTCTTTGTTAAACAAAAGAGCTTTAACAGAGGAAGAGGCTACTTTGAAGGCTGCGATTTTTATTGAGTACAAAGAACTGATAAAAATGAGGAATGTGCTTGGAGACAAAGGTCTAGAATCTTGAGGTTGATGGAAAGAGAAAACAAATACAAAGTTCTTCCATAATTCTGCGAAATCCCACAAAACAAGCAACCATATTGACTACTTGGAAGTAGAGGGAAAGATCATGACAGAACCAGAAAGAGTAAGGGAGGAAATCATAAAGTTTTATGAGAATATGTATTCTAAAACAAATTGATGGAGACATGATAGAAATTTAGTGAATTGTCCTTCAATATCAAAGGAAGAAATATCATAGGTACAAGCCAAATTTTAGGAGCGGGAAGTTTATAAATGCTTGAAGTTATGTGTCATTGATAAACACCCAGAACCAACCTCATAATTACACCATGTTTTTTTCATCAAATGTTGGGGAACTCTTAAGCATGACATCATGGAGGCCTTCCATATTCTATGAGAAGAAAATGTTCGAGAAAAGTTTCAATGCCATCTATATTGCCTTGATTCCAAAGAAGAAAGGAGCAAAGGAGCTTAAAGAGTTTAGACCAATAAGCTTGATAGGCAATTCCTATAAGTTATTGTCTATAGTTTTAACAGAAAGAAAAAAAAAGTGATGTACAAGCTAGTAAACTCCCAACAGATGGATTCATCAAAGGAAGACAATTCATGGATGCAATATTAATAGCAAATGAAGCAATAGACCTTAAGAGTAGATAAAAATAAACTAGGCATCCTATGCAAACTGGACATAGAGAAAGCTTATGATCATGATAATTGAGGTTCCTTCTCAATATACTTAGGAAATTACGATTTGGAGAAAAATGAATTAGATGGATACATTTTGCATCTAAATAATAAAGTTTTTTGTCCTCGTTAATCATCCTCCGGAATGCATTTTTGAAGCCCAAAGAGTAGACAATGGGTTCCTTCATCTCCATTACTCTTTAATCTTGCCATGGATGGACTTAAGTACATGATCAAGACAGCTAAAACAAATAGGTGGATCAGGGGATTTGAAGTGTCTAAAAACAATGAGAGAAGTTTGGAGGTAACATATCTCCAATATGCACATGACACTTTAATTTTTGTGATCGAAATGTGGAAAGGTACCTTAGGGTCATTCTGTATTTTTTAAAGGTATGTCAAGTTGTCATATCAACTGGGGAAACAACTATTTATATTCCATAAATTTGTTCTCTAATATGGAGCTTTTGGCCTCAGTGCTAAAAGGCGAGGTGGGAGCACTACCTGCTATCTACATAGGGATGCCATTGGGAGAAAAATCACAGTCCAAAGAAATTGGAATTCTGTCTTAGAGAAATGTGAGAAGAATGGTATTAAAGCACAGTATTTACGTGGGCATGCTCGTTTTGATAAATACAGTCTTGGATGCCTTTCCTACATACATCCTAACTTTGTTCCCGATACCAATAGGAGTAGTACATATATTGGATAAACTAATAAGGGGATTTTTCAAGCAAGGAAGCAAGAAAATAAAGGGATGACATCTGGTAAAATGGAAAGTTATGATCACGGGAAAAAACAAGGAGGACCAGGCATCAAAAATTTGAAGAACCAAAGCAAGGCTCTAAAGCTGAAATGGTTGTGGAGATATGCTCATGAACCACACTTAATGTGGAGCAAGGTGATTAAGATAAAGTAGATAGAGATGGATTCACGGGTCATTGTTGGTTGATAGAGGATATTCTCCACATCAAGATTTGATCCACTAAGATTTCAAAGATATTGTTGTAATCTAAAATATCTTGTTCTTCTTTTTAGTAGAATATAGATTTATTAGAATCCTAGATTTCATAGGATCTAGATGATTCTGTTCTACAGTCTCTCATGTATATAAAGCCTCGTATATGACATAGAAATTTATGAATAAAAATTATTCAACTATCTTATTCCACATGGTATCAGAGCTTTAGGCTTAATTCTTACTAATTTGATTCATCTTGTCTCGAAACAATTCAAGAACCATGCTAGAAAATGTGACTGCTGCTGCAACTTTTCCAGCCTCTGGAACTATTTCTGCAACTGAAGAGAACAACTCTACAGCTTCAATCTGATGATCTGCAAATCACTCAAGCCTCTTATCAGCTGAATGGAAAAAATTACCTTAAATAAGCTCAGCTGGTTCGTACCTTTTAAAAGGTTAAGGGAAAATAGGACACCTTATTGGTACAGGACCATTTAAAGAAGACCCATGTTTTATGCATGGGATGAACATGACGCAATATTGATGTTTTGGTTATGGAACTCTATGCTTACAGAAATTAGTCATAGTGTTATGTTTTTTAGCACAGCTACAGAAATTTGGGATGCAGTGAAGGAGACGTACTCTAAAGTACATGATGCTGCAAGGATATATGAAATAAAAACAAAACTTTCTGCAGCAAAACAGGGAGCTCGACATGTCACTACATTTTCTAACTTTTTATAGGTTTTTATGGCAAGAAATGGATCATTATCAATGCATTAAAATGAGATGTAAAGATGATGCTGTAATTCTGAAAAGATTTATTGAAAAAGAAAAGATTTATGATTTTCTTGCAGGACTAAATGTAGAATTTGATTCTGTGAGAGTTCAAATATTAGGAAAATAAGATCTTTCATTATTTAATGAGACAATGGCCATAATATGGACAGAAGAAGGACGGAGGAGTGTTATGCTTGAAACTCAACTCAATGAAGGATCAACTCTTGTAGAAAAAGGGACAAGTTCAAAAGAATATGAAGTTTCACAATCAGAGAGTATTATCAAGCCCACAGGTTCATACAAACCGCCATTCAATAGGGTCAATCTTTATTGCACCTACTGCAAAAATATATCGGCACACCCTAGAGAGATGCTGGAAACTCAATGATAGACCTCCAAACAGAAACAATAGTGATGGAAAGCAGGCACATTTAGGAAGAAACCCTAAGGCTTATGAAACAAATCCACAATCAACTTCAGCGGGTAGTTGTTCATTGGCCTTCACAGGCATTTCTTGCTCTTTTGTTACTAATGTCACAGACAAACATTCTCCAATATGGGTTGTTGATTCCGGGTCAACTGATCACATGACCAGTTCCTCTCATCTCTTCATATCATATTCTCCTTCTCCTAGATATAAAAAATAACTATAGCTGATGGTTCAGTTATTACTATAGTTGGACAAGGAGACATATCTCTCAGGGAATCTTTGATACTTAAAGATGTCCTTCATGTTCCAAAGTTATATGCATATCTTATTTCTATACAAAAACTCACCAAAGATTCCAAATGCCAAGTAACTTTATTCCCTTCATATTGCTTATTTCATGAACAGAACACGAAGGAGATAATTGGGTGTGCTAGTGAGAAAGGTGGTCTTTATTGTCTGGATGTCAACATTGGTGGAAATACAACTAAGAATTCCTTATCTAGTTCATTCGTGTCTGAATCTGTTATGTCCAATAAAGAAAAAGTATGACTTTATCATCTAGGCCGTCCTTCTTTTTATGCAATCAAAATGATGTTTTCATCTTTGTTCAATAATTTATTGTTAAGCCTTTTCATTGTGATGATTGTGAAACTGCAAAATACAAACGAGTTTTTAATCCAACTAGTCACAAAAGTAGTCAAACTCCATTTTCTATTATTCGTAGTGATATTTGGGGACCCTCTCCCATTCCTAATATTTCTGGTGCTAGACGAGTTGTGTCATTCATTGATGATTGTACAAGAGTAACATGGATCTATTTGCTAAAGCGAAAAATTAGATGTTAGTCGAATTCTTCCCACCTTTTTTAATCTGATCAAAACCCAATATGATGTGCCTATTAAAAGATTTTGATCTTATAATGCCAAAGACTACTTCAATCAAACTCTCTATGTTTCTTCCTAAAAGAGGGAATTATTCATGAATATTCATATGTCAATGCTTCCCAATAAAATGGGATAGGAGAGAGAAGAAACAGTCTCTTACTTGACATTAGTAGATCATTATTGTTTCATAAAAGGATGCAAAAACAGTATTAAGGGGAAGTTGTCCTAACTTCTACACATCTTAGTAATAGAATGTCATCATGATTTCTGAACTTTAAACTCTTAGGAATTTCTTTTCGAATTTCGAAATTTCCAATAAATTGGTTCCTAGAATCTTTGTGGGTGTTGCCTATGTTCATATTCATTCTCAAAATAGAGGCAAATTAGACCCACATGCTCTTAAGTGTGTTTTAATAGGATATTCTCCTACTCAAAAAGGTTACAAGTGTTATCAACCATCATCAAAGAAATTATTTGTTTCAGTTGATGTTACATTTGATGAGAGTGGATTTTTTGTTGGTCATTCTTACAAACAGGGGGATTCATTGAAAGTAGAGAGACCTCTAGACTTGTCACTATTAGATTTTTCTATTTCTGGTCGTGCCAAATCCTTGCCTGGGTCATCATTTATTCGGTCACCTGAGTCTCTTAATCCAAATGAACTCATTAAGTCTCCTAATCTGGATATAGATAATGGAATTCTAGAAAATAATCCACCATTGCAGGGTTATTCCAGATGAAAGAGGCTAACTGATCAAACTACTCAGCTGCAATCATCTCCTAAGGTTACTGCTTCTAGTACCCATCCTGAACCTGGTGAACCATCAGAAACACCAAACAAAATTGATCATAAAGAACCTAAACAACCTAATGATCTTGACCTTCCCATTTCCCTCAGAAAAGGAAACAGAACTTGCACACAAGATCCTTTGAGCCTTTTTGTGACATATCAAAATCTATCCCAAAACATAAAACTTTTCTCTGTAACCTCCACAAAATTCCTATATCTAAAAGTTTGTCTGTAGCATTAGGAAACAAAGAGTGGGAGAAATCTATGAAGGTTGAAATGGAAGCGTTGGAAAAAAATAAAACTTGAGAAATTGTAGATTTGCCAGAAGGGAAGAAGTTGGTCAGGTGCAGATGGGTGTTTACTGTGAAATATAAGTCAGATGGGTCCATAGAAAAATTTAAAGCACGATTGGTAGAAAAGGGTTATACACAAACCTATGGAATTGATTATTTAAAGACTATTGCCCCTGTAGACAAAATAAATACAGTGAGAATCTTATTATCACTAGCTGCAGCTTTTAATTAGAACCTACAACAATTTGATGTAAAAAAATGTTTTTTACATGGAGACTTAGATGAGGAGATCTATATGGAGGTTCCACCTAGTTTTGAAAGCAAGAAGGGAAGGGTGTTCAAACTGAAGAAGGCACTCTACGGATTAAAGCAATCACTTCTTGAATGGTTTGGAACATTTAAAAAGGTTATGATCAAGTTAGGGTAGCGGTAAAGTCAAGGAGACCATACCTTGTTCATACAACACTCAGAAACAGGAAAGGTGACAACATTATTGGTTTATGTTCATGATATCATAGTAACAGGTGATGATTCAGATGAGCTACAAAATTTGAAGAGGTGTTTACTCAAGGAATTTGACATCAAAGATCTTGGGAAGTTAAAGTACTTCTCGGGAATTGGAGTGGCACACTTAAAACAAGGAATCTTTATTTTCCAAAAAAAATAAGTGTTTGATTTGCTGAAGGAAGCAGGAAAATTAGGGTGTAAACTGGTGGCCACACCAATTTAATATAATCATAGATTTGCAATGCTCCAGAAGATTTTGTGGTAGATAAAGGCTTGTATTAAAGGCTTGTACGGAAATTGATTCACTTGTCTCAACTAGAAATGCATCTTCAAGCTGTCAACACGATTCTACAATATCTTAGAGGAAGTCCGGAAAAAGGAATACTATTCAAAAAAGGAGGAGACATGGTTTTAGAGGCTTATACTGATGCAGACTATGCTGGTTCATTAGTAGATAGAAGGTCAAGTTCTGGATATTGCACTTTTTTAGGAGGAAACCTGGTGACTTGTAGGAATAAAAAAATGTAGTAGCCAAATCAAGTGCAGAATCCGTGTTTAGATCTATGGCTATGGGAGTTTGTGAGTTGTTATGGTTAAAGATAATCCTTGATGATTTGATGATAAGATGGGAAGGACCTTTGAGACTATATTGTGACAATAAATCATCAATAAGTATAGCTCATAAATCCTGTACAACATGTTCGCTCTAAGCATGTTGAGGTAGATAGACTTTTCATTGAGGAGAAATTAGATAGCAGACTCATTTGTACGCCATTTGTATCTACAAAAGATCAGGTGACCGATGTTTTAACAAAAGGACTTCCAAATAATGTGTTTCAAGATCTAATAAGCAAGCTAGGAATGGAATATATCCATTCACCCTCTTGAGGGGGAGTGTTGGCTGATAGAGGATATTCTCCAAATCAAGATTTCATCCCCTAACATCTAAAAGATAGTTGTTGTAATCTAAAATATCTTTTTCTTATTTTTAGTAGAATATATGATTTATTAGAATCTCAGATTTCATGATATCTAGATGATTTTGTTCTACAATCTCTCATATATAAAGCTTTGTATACGACATAGAAATATATGAATAAATATTATTCAACTATCTTATTCCACAGTCATGAAGGAAGCAAGCAATCCATATGGTGATATTGTTTGGAGATCTATTAGGAACTGGTGGCCTATCCTAAGGAATTATACTACTATAACATTACACAATGATATCAGGACACAATTCTTGAAAGATAGATGGCTTGGTAATCAAAATTTGCCAGAGATCTTCCTGACATCTTTAACTTAACACTACACAAAGACATAACTGTTGCTGAAATGTGGTCTCCCCAAGGTTGGGATCTATATCTCATAAGGAATTTAAATGAATGGGAATTGTGTAGATCAATTGAGTTCTTTAAAAGGTGTCATTTCAAGATTTGAAGGAAGGGAAGGACTGCCTATGGTGAACAGAGCACAACAAAGGAAGATACAAAGTGAGCTCATTTAACAAGGTCACAAGGCTCCTCTAACCCTTAATTTGTCCTTGGAGACAAATCTGGAAAACCAAAGTTCCACTCAAGGTGGCATGCTTCACTTGGCTGCTATCAAAGGAGGCAGTACTACACATGAGAATCTGATGAAACGAAACAACATTCTGGTAACACATTATTGTTTATGTGGGGAAGCAGCTGAGACAGCTACGCATTTGTTCTTACATTGCAAAATTACTGATCAATTGGGGAATATTTTCATCAATGTAAGAGGCATTCAATAGACAAGCCCTAGCAATATTGTTGACACTTTCTCAAGTTGGGAGAAAGTGGGAATTGAGTCAAAGAACAGAAGTTATTGGAGGACCATTCTAGCATGCATCTGGTGGACCATTTGGAGAGAAAGGAATGCTAGAAGTAGATCCCTATAAATGATCAAAGCAGATTGCATTCTGTGTTTTTGTTTTTGGTGTACAAAGAGTTCCCATATAGATGCAGAAGCAACCCTAGAAGTATTAGAATCATGCTAGGCTTGATGTTTTTCTTCCTGGATTTTCATATGTTTTTGTAAAGGGGCTTTCAATACTACCTAAGTGTTGGTTTATAATACAAATCGTTGCCTTCTCAAAAAAAATTACCAAGAGAAGTAAAGTTAATACCAAATACCATGAGAAGTAGAGAGAGTGGGAGCTGTGACTTCTTCAAAAGAAATGTTGGCTTTTTGAGCATCAACACCTCTTCATATGGTTCTCCATTCTTGTTCTTTGGTTATTATGAATGGAATACCAAACTCATTGAATGTCAATGTCATTACACTGCTTCTTTAGACGCTAGTTAAGGAGATTGTACAAATGCTTTGCATTGTAGAAAATGTTGAAGACAATGCAATAAAGTGTATAGCCAATATGTAGTCTAGAAATTTCAAGAGCCTTAATTGAGTGTTAAACCGTGTATATTTTTCCTGATATTCTCTTTGATTTATCTGTAAACTTTTGGCATTCAAAAGAAGTGTAACAGTTGGCGTTTTCCAGTAATGTAAGAAAACCATTTTTATATGATCCCTCTTGATTTCATTCTTCAAAAAATAAAAGTAAAATGAACCCTTATTGATTTATCTCATTCAAATATTTTCCTGGTTTATTTCTAGGTCATATATCTTTTTCGTCATACATCTGCTCAAGGTACAACTTTTCCTGTGTATGCTTCTCTAGCATTTCATCCATAGAAAGGTATGCATGTGACTAAATTCCAGGATGCTAATTTTTGTCCTGCCACGTAGATATTGAACTGAATAATCCAGCATACCTTCAGATGCCTCATTCAGTAGATGATAATTTTCTGAAAATTACCATTGAGGCAAGAATAACCGTGAGCAATATAATGTTTCAAGTATGTTCACTATTTATTAGTAGCTTCTTCATTACTCATCCCATTTGTTTGTTGCAGATTTCTTGTAAAAACATGACTGCTTACAATATTTTGCACGATCTTCTCCAATATGGTGATTCAGCTCAGAAATATATGCAGGGGTCAAAAAATGTGGAAGTTCATAATGTAGGAATATAGAAGGAGAATACTACCTTTTAGAAAATGCTCAAGTTTTATATAGGTTACTTAAGTTCACTTGAGATGATTACAATCATCAACTACATCACTATTTATATAATTCAAAATAGAAAATAAAAAATCTTGCACAATTAACGTAAGACTGGGCAACGGACCAGACCGGGACCACCGGACCGGAATGAACTGGTATCGGATCGGAACGGGACGAGTTGACTGGTACCGGGATGAACCACATCGGAATTACCAGGATGGATACTCGGTTTCGTCCCGTTCCACTATATACCGGGATGGAACCGGAATGGAATAGGATGGGATAAACGAGATGACACATCTAGTTATTTCAAAAAAAAGATTTTTCTGAATAACGAAAATATGAATATTTCTTTATTTATCTAAGTTTAAATTAATAGTTTTTAAATTTACAATGTAATTTTTTACCTAAGTTTATTTTAAAGATTTTTTTTAAAAAAAAATTCACTTATTTCTTTTACAAGTTAAATCTAATTAAGTTTTCAATATTTAAATCTTTTGAAGTTTATAAGTTATTACTTATTAGTTATTAATATGTATAATTTTTAAGTTATATTTATAACTTGTAATTTAAATAAATTAAATTTGTAATTTTTAAAAATTAAATAAAAATAAGGATAAAACAATTACACAAATTAAAAAATATCAATTTAATTTATTTCTATTTGTATTACAAATTACAATTTAAATTTATAACTACTAGTAGAGTGCATAGTTTACGCACCCACCTTCTAGGAACGATTGTGTTCCAACTAAGTCTTGAATGTAATACTAATAGGGTTTTTTGGGTTACTTGGGTAGTATTTATTATTTAATATAAAATATAAATTATAATTTATAAATATATATTATAAATTAATTAATAAATATTAATTAATTGGAAGCAAACCGGACCGTAACTGGGATAAACTGGATAACCGGTACCTGTACACCGGTATCAAACCTCAGTTTCGTTCCGTTCCGTGTCCCAGCTTATGATGTCCTATTTCATCCCGTAGGAAACCGAACCGAGACGCACCGAAACGGTACCGGACCGGTACAAGTACATTCTATTCCATTGTCCAGCCTTAGATACATATATCACAAATTACTAGATACATGTATTAGAAAATTCTAAAAGACTTCTTGAGAAACTAAGAGACTATATTGAAATACTAAATATCAAGGTGTGAATGCATTAACTCCAACACTCCCCCTTAATGCATTTCCTTGAAAACTCCAATATCTTCTCGAAGATGACAAAACTTTTCTCTTGTGTTTGTGAATATCTCCTTTTTTGTTGGGTTTGGTTTTGTCAATCCACTTTAGACTTCGACTTCTCTTTCTCTGGGTATACTCACACACTCCTAAGTATTATTTTTCCCAATATTTCGACTTTTTTCTGCCAAGACTTTCTTCCAAACATCATGCTTTATTGCCTCCTCGTAATTTTCTTTCTTAACACCGGCAAAGTTGCATCTTTGATAAATGTCATTCAACATTTTTTGCTCCTTTTTGGAAGTGGTTCTTCATCATCTGATTTCAAGATTTCTCCTCCTTGAGGGTCATCTTCTTCTTTCTCGTCCTCTTCTTGATTTACACATCTAAAGATATGATAGAAATATTATCTTTCTTATTCTTAGTATGTATCTCAGAAAGGTCTTGCACTATGTGTTTTTATTTGAGAAGTTTCAAACCATAAAGTTTCAAGTGATAAATTTTTTTGTGCCAAAGCCATGAATCATCTACAACTTCATTTTTGAATGCATTGTAATGAAATTGTAAAGAAAATTTTCTTTTTATCATTTCTACTTCAATAATTACTTGATTTAACTCAACTTTTTCATAAATCTTGCAATAATTATCTCTAAACACAAGAGAATAACCATTTCTCATAAATTGTCCAACAGTAAGCAAAATTTCTTCCAATTGAGGAACATAAAACGCATCATGAATTTGTTTACCACTCCTTTATGTTGATTGAAATGGTAACTGTACCTTTTGCATCAACTAAGGCTCCATTCCCCATTCTCATTTAGTAGTGATGCTACTATTCATTGAGAGGAAAATCTTTTCATTTCAGTAATGTGATTGCTACAACCACTATCACTATACCATTCATTGGTTTTTACAGAAACATTGCATTGAGAAGCAAAGAAAAGATTTTCTTTCCATTTCTCCCTCCTGTTCTTCACATAAATTTGTTTGCTCTTGTTACTTGTGCCAACAATCATTCTCATTGTGGCCAAATTTTTACAAAAATTACATTGGGACTTGCCTTTGTGTCAATATCTTTTTTGCATTGTGATTTGTCCTTTTGCAAATTTTACAAAAACAAATGCGTACTTTTCTCACATTTTTCTTCAAATTTCTTAGAAGAATTATCATGATCCTTCTTCCTTTTTTAATTGTAATTCTTCTTTTGTTGATTTTCTAAGAAATTTTGGGAATTCTTATTTGTTCTGGACCGGAAAGTCGTCTCTTTGGGTTGATCTTCATGAAAAAGTCTTTGATTCTCGTGTGCACGAAATGATCCAACTAGCTCTTTGATGGAAAGCTTAGAAAAATATTTTGTCTCCTCACTGATAGCAACAATGTACTCATACTTTTCTGTGACACTAATTAGAATCTTTTCCACAACTTGTCGATCAAAAATTCTACCACCGTGATTTGTCATTTCATTAACAATATTCATGATTCTTGTGCAATATTCATCTATTTTTCATATTTTATCATCAACAAATTTTGAAACTCTCTTCTAATAGTTTGAAGATTTATAGTGCCTACTTCTTGTCACCATACACTTTAATTTTCAAAGACTCTCAAGCGCTTTACAGACTCACAAGTAGCAATTTTTGCAATTTTCTTGTAAAATATGCTCTAGAGACTCTCATTTGAATTTTGTTCAAGGCTTTTGCATCTTGACGGTACTTAGCCTCAATGTTTTTCATCTCTGATACTGAAAGTTCACCATTATTTTCTGGCTATTCATAGTCATTTACAACAATAGTCCACAAACCTTCAGCTTTCAAATGTATTCTCATTCTTATCTTCTATTATTCAAAATTCGCTCCATCAAAAAATGGAGTAAGAACAACAGAAAAATCAACACCTTCATTTTTTTTGGATTTCATATTTTCTTTTCTTCACCTAGCCCCAGATTAAGAATGAAAATTTGGCTCTGATAGCAATTTGTAGGAAATATAGTAGTAGAATACTATTTTTTTGAGAATGCTCAAGTTTTATATAGTCTACTTATGACCAATTGAAATGATTACAATCATCAACTACATCTCTATTTATACTACTCAAAATAGAAAACAAGAAGTCTTGCACAATTAACTAAGACTTCTTGTGAAACTAAGAGACAATATTGAAATATTAAACATCAAAATGTAAATGCACTAATTCCAACAGATAATTGGGTTCTTCTTGATAATGTTGTGCAAAGGAGCAGCATTGCTACTGGATCTCGTACTCGAGCTTTGCATAGACAATCAAAGAGATCTAAAAGATATATGTCCATAAAGCAACATAAGAAGTTTGGATCATTCGATTCGTCAAGATTCCCATAAGCGAGTTCTGCCTGCTTGTTTTGTATAACAGAGTTGGATTGCCTTTTTAGAACTTGTTGTCATTCTTGTGTAGTTTTTAATCTAGCTAAGTCAATACAGGCTTTTCTCTTCTGTTTGACTAGAGGAGTCTTACTATGTCGAAAGTTGAATGTTGACGTCTAATGGTGGTTTGAAGATTCAGTTGAGGTGTCAGTAATTATTAAGAGTCATCACATCACATGAAAAGGTCTTCTAATGATACATGCATTTTTTTTGTCGAAAAAGAAATTAGTTTGAATTATTCTCAGAAAGATGACCTTTTCATGAGATGATCTTGATTAAGAGATTAACTACTACACTGAATCTAATGTGGCATGTGATATCTGTCGTCCTTTATCGGTTGTGGTTATTTTTTTAAATACGGTGGAAGGTATTTTATTGAATCACCAGCAACAAGAAGGTGCTGTGAGTATTTACAACGAGTAGCATTGCATACTGTGTAATGATCTAAAAAATCTATCATGGCCTCCACATCATTTGATCTGATGTGGTAACTAATTATCTACACAGTTATCCTTAAGAGGACAAAACATGAATAGGCTGCTATTTCTTCTCCCCTATGTTTTTTATGGTAGATATTGATTTCTAGAAAGTCAAGTCCCAAAAGAATATCTTACACCGTCTGCTTCTGCTGCATAAAATTCAATTGCCAAATGATCAAATTCATCTTACATTGTTGTTCATCTATTATTCTAGGAACATGGTTACTTGATCAGCAGTGAAAAAATATACTTCCAAAGGATGACCTAATTTGACTTGGAACCAAGTTTAAGAAAAGAAAGTAAATTTTTTCATCTTGTGGTTCTAAATTAAAGTTATGTCAAATGTACCAAAATGCTCTTTAATCTTGTGGTTTTAAACATGCCACGTGGAAAGTTAAAGTTAAATTTATAACAAAAAAAAAGAGAGAATTTTGAAACAAACTAAAAAGAAAGTAGCGACATTTCTTTTAAACGGAGGGAGTAATTTTTTCTAAAGCTTGCGTACTATGGGGTCAGATAGAGCCAAATATTCCTAGATACTTACGGGTTGATGATTACTTCATGGATACTAGTATCTCCTTTCACTTTTATGTGCTTGTTCTGAAAACTTTTTTATGGCTTGTTCTTCCGCTATGACATCTTCAAGACTAGGTGACAAAACTCGTAAAGAATATTGGGTTGGCGTTTTGTTTCATAACTTCTTTGTCTTTTCAAAATAGGCCTTTTCTCTAGTGATTCTGATAAACAATTGACATGTATGTCTCTCTAACCTCTAGTATTGATCTTCTAGGAAAAATCAGTTATCACAATGTCAAAACTATTTCAAGGAAATGCTATATTATTACTCACTGATTCTTTCCTGTCATAATGTTCTTTTTTTGTGATGACTGATGAGATAAATTATGAATAATAGTATTTTAATAGATACTTACCTTTTCACTGCCTTTTGCTATCATATTGCTTATCCATATCGCGTTGTACCAAAAAAATTTATGTATTTATGCTACAAGTGGATTGCTGAAAGTTACATTGCCTGGAGACAAACTCATTTCCAAAAACATGACTACATGAGATTGTTAAGACAGATAAATCTCATAAGTGGGGTCTGGGGAGAGGGTGGTGTGTTTGCAACCTTACCCCTATCATGTGAAGGTAGATATGTTGTTTCAGATTGGGATATTTCTCGGGTCATTTCAAGTTGTACAGTTCAACTTTTATTTGGAAAGTTATGTTTATCATATTGACTACTGTTAAAAGAAAAGACCTTGGAGTTTTCTTGGAGAAAGCTTCTCTTCTTACATATTCATTCCATACATATTTGGTGACGGAAGATGTTACTGAGGTTATATGCTAAATACATACGTGATTCTGTTATGGCAAAAGAACTCTTCCTTTTGAGTCTCCATCTTAAATTTATTGCTTCTTCTACTACTGATTTGAACTACAACTTATAGATATGGATATGATCTTAATATAGACAATGTAGTACAGTGCACCAAAGTTTCTGCTATGCACGAGGTCTAGACGAATCACATCGGTATATATGTTTTATAAAATCATTAAATTCATATTTTTAAATCATCCTAGTCGGTACGTACTTAGTTGTATGTGTTACCCATTAACTCTTAGAATTGAACGCACACATACTGAGTTGCTAAAGTCAGCATTATGGAAAGAAATAAAACAATCATTGGAAGGAAAAGAAACTACTTTCTTAGTTCTAAAATGAAGGAAATAGTTGAAATCTATGTTGCTTGAATTCTTGTAAAATGTCCAGATCGGTTAGGCACAATCGACATTTTTGAAGAGTCTCAGCAACATAGGTTGAAACTCATGTGGCATACTTTTGGTCTATATATGATAACAAAGCAAGGCAATATAGCCCTTGAATTCAAAATATTTACTTCTCCTTTGTTATCTTCTTTGCATTTTGAAATCACTCTTGAAATTAGAATGGCTTTCTTTGAAACTCCATCTCCAAATTGCTTCATAATTTTTCGATGTGCACTCCAACAACTAGTAGAAAATGATTCGATCCAAATATTTTTCTCATGAATTCCATAGTTTTGGCCTATGATTTTGCATATGCCACATGTTTTCTTGCTACAAACTCTTGTTGACTTGTCAAGGCCTAACGAACAAGTAATCGTTGCACCATGATAGAAAACTCTCTCTACTCTTTTTTTATTAGAACTTCTCGTGGATCTTGACTTCATCGATATTTTCTTGCATTCTTCAAAATTTTCATTAACTTTTTCACTATGGTTCACTTTTATTTTCTCAATTTCGTATCCTATTCCATGCTTCCTCTCGAATCGAAAAATATCTTCCACTATGGCTTTTAAAGGATTTCCTTCAATAATATTTTCTAACAGCTTAAGCGGTTTGTGCACATTAAATCTTGGAGAGTCACAGATGTTTGTACAAGAATTAAACACCAACACTTTTCTTGATTTGGATATCCCTTTGACTTTAAGTGGATTTTTTTCTTTGTTTGGAGAATTAGTTGAACTTGGCTTTGGCTTGAAGCATCTAACAGTAGTACTTGGATGACAAACAAGAGTTGCTAGAGATTGTAAGAATTATTATTTATTATTAATTATTTCGTACTTATGTCCCAAGTTTCCTTATAACCCAACTAATATCATAAATAGTATTTAATAAGAAATAGATCTCATCAGTACATTGGTTACTTGATGGACGTATCAGATTAAATCATAACATCTATAAATTGGTCCTCCCTCCACCCATTAGGGTTATCACATATTCTCTACATCGCTGACGGTTGTGATAACATAAATTTAGGGCAAGGAGGTAGAAACTAATTTACGACTAACGCTTCCGATTTTCTCTGTGATGATGTCTTCCTCATTAGGTATGTGCTCCTAACGATCTCTTTGTAAGATTATCGGGTTCAAGATCTTGATATTATGTTATAAAGTATTTAATCTTACATGTAGCATCCGAGCCTGGATTGTTTACAAAAATAATCTTCATAAATTATATAACCGCGTCAACTTTGCTCGGGTAATAAAAGAGTACTTACTGCCCACCATCCCTAAATAAATAAATATTTATAATTTGTTTTAGATTTCACAAATTTTGAAAATTTTAATCCTCCATAATGTAATAATTATGTTTTCTTTTAGATTGTGCAATGAATCAAAGTGTTTATATACTAAGTAATAAATAATATGTGTGTACTTAGTGCAATATAGTCTGTTAGTCACCAAAGTGGTCAAACAAGAAAATTAATTTTAAAACATATAATATTTATAATAACTTGGCATTTGTGGAATAGAACAATTTTTCATTCATTGGCATATTCAATATTTCAAGAGAGACTGGTCTGATTTTTCAACATGATGCATATATTATGTTTCTATAGTGTGTTAGTCTTTAAAGTGGCCAAACTAAAATGTTTAAAATTATCCACATGCACAAATTTTATGAAGTTATGTGTCTTTGTATTTATATAGTTTATTATTCACCAAGGTGACCAAACTAGAGAAATTAATGTCTACACATATCATGTTTATGTTCACTTGATGCATGTATTATGTTTCAACAGTTTGTTAGTCACCAAAGTGGCCAAACTAAAGTATTTAAAATTATTCACATGCACAAAATTCTATGATGTTTTGTATTTATGTAGTTTGTTAGTCATCAAAGTGGTCAAACTAGAGAGATTAACGTATACATATATCATGTTTATGATGCATGTATTATATTCTATAGTTTGTAAGTCACCAAAGTGGTCAACTAAAATGTTTGAAATTATTCACATGCACAAAAATTCATGATGTTATGTGTACTTTGTATTTATATAGTTTGTTAGTTACCAAAGTGGTCAAACTAAAGAAAATTAACGTCTATGCATATCATGTTTATGATCACTTGATGCATGTATTATGAACCAATAGTTTGTTAGTCACCAAAGTGGTCAAACTAAAATATTTAAAATTATCCAAATGCACAAAATTTTATGAGAATATATATGCATTTGTGTTCATATAGTTTGTTAGTCACCAAAGTGGTCAAACTAGTATGGTTAAGAAAAATATGCACTCTTAAAATTGTCATTTATCCATGAAAGTTAATTAAATGCCTCTATTAAAAATAAATAGATAAATTGACTTTCACTATTGCTAGAACTTAAATTTTTTTACCAAAAGGTGAATCTATCAATCCACGAATAGTGAAATTTGTGAGGTAAATTAATATTTTCAATCAAACATATATTGTATATCCAATCATGTCGTATATGTTTGTTAAAATTATTAATTGCCTATTAAAGATTTAAAATATTTTTTAAATTATGATAGTATGTCGTAGTATCTACACAAAGGAGAATTACGATGTACTTTTATTGTTTACTGAATTCACATATTTTTTTGATATGTGAGCATGCATATCTATTTATAGTTATTCCTTTTCATTCACATACTTTGTATGTTAATGTGCTCAATGGATTGAATTACTCTGAATGGCATGAACAAGTTCAGTTCCACTTAGGTGTGATGGATCTTGACTTCGCTCTACTGAATGACAAACCTACTGCCATTAATGATAAGGGCAGTGAGGATGAGAAGTCTTTTCATAAAATGGGAGTGCTCTAACAGATTGAGTTTTATGTTCATGTGAATGACTGTTGCTAACAACATTAAAAGTATTATTCCACAAACAGAAAGTGCCAGGAAATACCTGAAGTTTGTGGAAGAACATTCTCGTTCTGCTTATTAGTCTCTTGCTGGTACACTAATGGTTGAACTGACGACCATGAAGATTGATGGGTCCCGTAGTATGCAAAATCATATCATCGAGATGATTTTGGGATGAATATGGATGACACCTTCTTGGTTTAGTTTATTTTGAACTCATTATCTCTTTATTATGGACCATTCTAAATTAAATATAACATTATTAAGGATAAATGGGATGTTAGTGAATTGACCAGTATGCTTACTCAAGAGGAGTCAAGACTTAAGAATCAAAGAGATCATTCCATTAACCTCATGGGTCAAGAAGCTAGTAAAGGACCTAAAGTGAAATTTTGTTAAAGAAAAAGGAAGCACCTGCTAAAGTTTCACAGGATGCTCATAAGGAACT
The DNA here is from genome assembly GCA_027705065.1 of Solanum peruvianum. NCBI lineage: Eukaryota > Viridiplantae > Streptophyta > Magnoliopsida > Solanales > Solanaceae > Solanum > Solanum peruvianum. The sequence continues at coordinate 40,202,979 of JAKWJD010001766.1, read as the reverse complement.
CAAGGCTGATGTGTGTCGTTTCTGTAAAAAGGAAGGACACTATCAGAAAGATTGCCTGAAACATAAAATTTGGTTTGAAAAGAAAGGTACATTTGGTGTTTATGTATGTTTCAAATCAAATTTAGTAGAAGTTCCTATTAATACTTGGTGTCTTGACTCTGGTGCGACTACTCATGTTTCCAATATGTTGCAAGGATACACTACTATCCAAACTATGGATCCAAATAAAAAAAAAATTCTTGTTCATTGGAAATCACATTAAGGCTAAAATTGAAGATATAGGGACTTATCGTTGATCTTGGAGATTGAACATCACATTGATCTATTAGAGACTCTTTATTTCCCTTCAATTTCTAGGAATTTAATTTTTCTTTCCAGACGTAATGTTTCTGAATTTAATTTTAAGTTTGGACATGGTCGTTTCAATTTATATATGTTAATCATAACTTATTGAGAATAACTTGTGTATTATTCAAAGAGAAAAATGGTATAAATACATAGAGAGAATAAGCTAACTCTGGTAACTAAATATTTTAATCACTATGAATCATCTCTATTATCTATCAGTATTATTATACACATTCTGTAACACCCCTCAAGCTAAAACATAGATATTGATCATGCCCAGCTTGTTACAAAGGTAATCAACTCGAGTTCCATTCAACACTTTTGTAAACAAATCAGCTAGTTTCTCTCTTGTCTTCACATAGTCAGTGGAAATCAAGTTCTCCTGAATCTTCTCAAAAATAAAATGACAATCAACCTCTAATATGCTTAGTTCTTTTGTGATACACTAGATTTCAGGCAATATGAAGAGCATCTTGATTATCACACAAAAATTTTGCTGGGGTATGATGCTTCAACCCAATTTCAGATAAAGATGATGTATCCGCATAATCTCACATGTAGACTGTGACATAGCTCTATACTCAGATTATGCACCTGATCGAGATACAACACCTTGCTTCTTACTCCTCCATGATACTAGGTTGCCTTCAACAAAACACAATAGCATGTAGTAGATCTTCTATCAATCTTGGATCAAGCCCAGTCAGCATCTACAAAACACTCTATACGAGTATGAACGTGATTACTATACAATATGCCAAGTCCAGGATCTCCTTTCAAGTAACATAGGATCTTTTCCAAGGCTTCCCAATGTTTGACCGTAGGTGCACTCATGAACTGCTAAGCAACCTTCTATATCTCTCTGGATCATCAAAAGGATCACCATCATATTTGATAAGGTGCACATTGGGAACCATTGGAGTACTACAGTGTTTGGCTGCTCCCGTATCTGCAAGCAAGTCAAGAATATACTTTCTCTGAGACAGAAAAATTCTCTTGTTGGTTCTGCTTACTTCTACTCCCAAAAAGTATTTCAACGGACTAAGTCCTTTGTATGAAACCTAGTATGCAAGAAATTTTTAAGGGAAGAGATTCTCACATAATCACTTCCGGTAATGAAAATGTCATCAACATATACAACAAGGAGGATGGTACCAGATGTTTATTGTCGGTAAAATACTGAGTGATCACATTTGCTCATTTTCATCCCAAAATTCAGAACTACCTCACTGAACTTTCCAAACCAAGCTCGAGGACTTTGTTTCAATCTGTACAATGACTTTTTCAAATGACAAACTTTTTCATACTCCCCCTGAGCAACAAAGTCAGGTGGTTGCTCCATATACACTTCTTCTTGAAGATCACCATGAAGGAATGTATTCTTGATATCTAATTTATGTAAAGAACAATTCTCACAAGAAGCTAAAGAAATGAACAGATGGATAGATGTGAGTTTGGCAACCGGGGAGATTGTGTCTGAACAATCGACCCCATATGTTTGAGAATACCATTTATTTCATCAAGCATTGCATCAGACCACCCAAGATGATATAAGGCATTTTCACTGTTTTGGGAACAGAAACAGAGTCTAGAGAAGCAACCAAAGATCTAAACGTAGAGGATAAGTGGTCATAGGAAACAAATTACTAATGGAATATGAGGATTTGCAACTTCGTGTTCCTTTGAGAAGAGCAATTGGGAGGTCAAGATCTTGTGAAGGATATGATAACAAAGGAACTGGTGCAGGACATGTATCATTAGCCCCTTGCCTTTCAAGTAAACTTGAACAATTGGTGGTCTTGCCACATCAGATGGAGAAGAAGCTTCAAAAACAATAGTTGTTTGGTGTTCAATAGAAGAACTGAGAGATGGAGGGACAACATTAGATTCTTTTGTAAACATGGGTGACCTGATAGACTAGCCATTCATCTTCTTCCTCCTGACTTGTGGAAATATGAGGGTGAATAGAATAATGGTGTAGTCTTTGAAAATACAACATCTGTTGACACCAAATATTTGCCAAGTTCGACAGAATAATACCGATACCCCTTTTGGAGACGAGAATAACCTAGAAACACACACTTCAATGCCTTTAGATCCAAGACAATTAGTTCTCTCACTAACTTGTCTCTCTAAAACAAACACTCTCTAACGTTACAATTTCTAGGCGTTACTAACGGATAGTAATGGGTAGCTCAGAAACGTCATTCATGGTGCGTGAGTCGCTGGCGGTGAATCTCCGACCACCGAACAAACCCCAGAAAGGGCGCTTGGAGGAAAGGAACCCATCTCTAGTTAATACCCCATCTAATTCATCGAATAACTCAAGGAAATTGAAAGCTCCTGGCGAGATGAACAGTGAAGGTTCTCAGAGGGAAGAAGATGGGAATAACAGCAATATTCTTTCAGATTCAATCAGGTGTTATCAACAATCTAGTCGATTAAAGCTACATCATAATCAATTGTCAAGAAACAATAAAGAATCAATGGAAAAAACGAAAGTGAGAAGTCTGGGAACATCGCGACTGAAGATCACAAAGGTAAAATGCTAAATCGATCAACTTCCCAGCAAAATCGTGAAAAACAATTGTTGAGGTTGATTCACAAGGGGAAGATGTTCACATTACAACAATATCAAGTGAAATAGACCCAAAAATCAATTGTAACAAGAACATTAGTGGTCAAAAGGTCTGTCGAACGAACAGTGTTACTGGCAAAGCTGATACAACTACTGGTACATTTCATGAAGGTAATCAGAAATAGAATCGTGAACAGGTGAATAAAGAAAAGAGCACTGAAGAAGGAAATCACAACAAAGAAAATATAGATGCAAACTTAGCCTCTACGCTGCCTCATAGCATGGTCATAGCTCGTGAACATGATAATATTGAGGTGGACAGTTCTGCAAGCTCCTCATTCACATTCAATCCTAAAGTTGCAGATGCGCAACGACTAGACCATCAAAGAACTCTAAAGGAGCAAGCAAGGGAGGCAAATCAACCAGGTAACTGTACTAACTATAACTCTAATCGCAATTATATTAGTAAGGAAGTTAACAGTGGCCATGAGCATGAAAATTCCATGGGATAGTCAGCTGGTAGGAGTAGAATATAGGAACAAGGGGAGGGAAACATCCAAAAGGAATACCAATAGGAAAGGGACTACTATGAGAAAGCCAATACCAATGTAGTCTTGGAAGGTAATATTAGTTGTCAAGGTATGGGGCAAATGGATAAGAGCGATAAGAAACAATGGGAGCAAAACTGGAACATTGAGGAAAGGAATCAAGCTCTAAACTAGAGGACGATCAACAAGATAACAATAGGCAAAATCAATATTATAGAGAGTTTGTAGCAATTTTGAAAGAAGAGGTTCAAAATGCCAACCAAAATGTTCCTAAACCAAATACTAGTTCTTTCAATAGGAGTAATAATATCCTTGTTACAAAACAGAATCAGGTTCACAAACCTGCTCCTTATACTGTTATCCCAACTCTGGCTGCAAGATTGAGGCACATACATGTTGCTCAAGCTCCTACTGTGGTGTTGAGAACCATTCCTAAACAAACTACCAAGCACGGGCAGCCTACTGTGTTCTTTGATATGTATGATTACATGCAACTTTGACTGCGGACTATAAGTACACCTTATTTGGGAAATTTATTACTACTATCCCTAAAGTGGAGCTGATCACGAAGATTTTTATACAACAAACTCAATTAAGTGGGGAGTGGGTCAATATAGCACATTACAATGCAAAATATGTGTTTATTGACTTACAGAATGAGTTGGACTACAACACTGTCTGGACTCAACAAAGGATGACCATTGAAGGAAAGTTTATGAGAATTCAAGCATGGACACCTTTCTTTAAACCTGAGGAAGAGACTCCTATTGTGCTAGTCTTGATTTTGCTTTATGGATTACCATGGCACTGCTACAAGAAACCTTTCCTTACTCCATTGTTGGAATCTGTTGGTAAAGTTCTTTACCTAGATATTGCTTCTATCAAAAGGTCGAGGGCAGGAATGGCAAAGTTAAAATGCAAATAGATTTGACTAAGACAAGGCCTAGACATGTTTGGGTAGGATTAGACCCTGAAGATGATACCATTGGATTTTGGCAACTTGTGAAATATGAAAATGCTCCCCCATATTGTGAATATTGTAAACATCAAGGGAATGATATTGATGAATGTAAATCTAAATTGAGGGATGAAGAGTACAGACAAAGGAAATAAAAAGAAGGGGAGAAAAAGAACAAAAGCAAAGACTCCAACAAAGTAAAGGAACATAAAGATAGACAAAATAAAAGCAAAGAAAATAGAGAGCAACAACAACAACAAGGTATAGATAATAACAAGCAAAGACAAGAAGAGCAGCAAAAAAATGAGGAATGACAAACTCAAAAAGGAAAAATACAAGACAACAAGAGCAAGCAACCTCAAAGACTGAATGAAGACGTACTGCCTAAAACCTGATTACAAAGGAAGATCACCAAGCATGTATAAACACTAACTCTCATCATTTATCTTTTACTAATCTGGAAATGCAGAAGGATCGTAATGTATCAGGAGGTGATAAAGGAAACAAAGATCGAAGAATGGGAGATGCATCAAATAAGGAAATAAAATAAAACCCTGCAACAACACAGGAAAGGAACAGAAGTCAAGTAGTTCAAATCAAGGAGCATATGAGAAAAAGGGAAGACCAACAAAAGCAGCATCAACAAAAGGAAGGGACATATAACAATCCATGTATCGTAGCTGAAAAACTTAGTAATAGTGAACTAGATATCTCTGTTAATAGATTGGTTGTAGCTGTTGGAGGTAAGGAAAGGGGATGCAGGAGAACACTACTAACATGCAGGAAGGGGTAACCAAAGGGGGGAACATACCTCATGATAGGCAAATGGAGGATTATATAGACCAAAACTCTTATTATAGAGATCACAATAGTAGGAAAAAGCAACAGAAGGAGAATGTACAAAAAAGATAGGAAAAGGAGCAACACAGGGATAATAGACTCACAATCAACAAGGAAGTGGACACAGAAATCAGGAAGGCTCAAAATAAATAAAACAAGGAAAAGGAAATGGAGAGCAGTAGTAACAAAGATATTGTTGAAAATACCCCTAGAAGTAAAAACAAACCTAGCAAGCAGAAAGGGATGCAGCTAAGAGAAAACTCTATAAGCAACAAGAGGAAAACAAGGAAAACCATCAGGAAAAAAGTGTGAACTTAGGTAAGGGGTGGGGGTTGAAGACAAACAGCAAAGTCAGATAAATAACCCAGATCAAACTAGAATATTAACCCCCCTCCTAAAGCACCACCTCATAAAGATTATGGAAAATGCCAAGTCAATACTTCCCCTCTAATTGATGAATATGAATTTATCAAATCAGAGGATGAGGTTGAAAGAAATGATCATATGGGCATGAAATTGATGATGATGATGATGAGACTAGTCATGCTCTGATAAGAGCATTTAGCCCTCAAAATGACAAGGATTTGGAGGAGGAAGTTCAACAAGTGACACAACAACAAGGTTTATCTCCAAGATGATTGAAACATGAGAAGTTTCATTTCCAAAAACAAGACATTAAAACTATCACTGCTGGCAGACCAAATACAAGACTTTTCTCTTCTAGAGTTTCCCAATGATTAATACAATTGTTTGGAATGTGAGAGGTATAAACACACAGGGAGTCATGGAAAGAATAAGAATTTTCAAAAAAAATTATCACCTTGCCATTATTGCTATTCCTGAACCTTTTGCAGATAATAGTAGTGTCATGATCTTTAAAAATCAGCTAGCCATGGATAATGCTATAGCCAATTGTATTGGTAAAATCTGGTTGTTTTGGAATGGGAATGTAGACTATATGGTGAAGGATCAGGATGATCAGCAAATCAATTGTGATTTCAACCATAATGAGCTTCAAAAGCAGTTTACCATGACTTGTCTATGCCAAATGTAAAGAGTATTTGAGAAGACCTCTTTGGGATAAAATGCTCCTTCAGGCTGAAGTTGAGGACAGACCCTGGTGCTCAGTGGGTGACTATAATGTTATAACCTCCACTGAGGAAAAATTAGGGGAAATCACTTACAATATCAGGAAAAGCCTTGATTTCATTGCCATCATACAATCCTGTGGCCTGATTGACATGGGCTTCAGTGGCAAAAATACACTTGGTCCAATAGTAGGGGCATTAATCAGAGGATCTGCAAAAAGCTTGACAGAGGGTAGATAAATGATAAGTGGCTAGAAACTATGCCTCAAACTACTATCACCCACCTTCCTTCCACTTATTCTTACCATTGTCCTTTGTTGTTGGAGATCACTAACAATGAAGGGAGCCATACCAAATATTTCAATTCCTTGCTGTTGGGTTGGATAGCCCTAACTTTTTAGGAATTGTGAAAGCTTGTTGGGTTAGCGAGGTGAATGGAAATAGTATGTGGAGATTTCACCAGAAGATGAAAAGGCTCTCTAATACTCTAAGTAACGGTCCAAAGAAGAATTTGGGGACATTTTCAAGACAGCTAGAGAGTTTAAAGGAAAAGTTAAAGAGGCAGAAGAGAAGTTGATTCAAAACAATAGTGTTACCAACAAAGAGAATCTACATGAAATTAATGCCGAATACATTAGATATCTCAAGTTGGAGGGTACTATTATGAAACAGAAATCTCAACTCTATTGTTTCAAAGAAGGAGATACTAACTCCAAATTCTTCCATTCCTGGATAAGGGGAAGAAGGAGAAGGCTTTTCATTCACAAGATCCTTGAAAATGCAGAATGGATTCAAGGAGATGAAAACATAGGTAAGGTTTCATGTGAATACTTTCAGGAGTTGTTTACAGGGGAGAGTAAAGGTATCAATGAGACAAATCTAGAATGCATCCTTAGAATGGTTATTCAAGAACATAACGACAAATTTACTTCTCAGCTTACTATGGATGAACTTCAAGAAGTGGTCGTCTCTATGAATCCCAACTCAGCAGCAGGGCCAGATGGTTTTAATGGGTATTTAGTTCAAAAAGGTTGGCACATTATCAATCATGACTTGATGAAAGTGGTATTAGCTTTTTTTAGTGGCCATGATATCCCCAAGTATTTTTCCCATTCTTGTATAGTGCTTCTACCCAAAGTGACTAATCCCAACAAATCGAAGGAGTTCAGGCCTATTAGTCTGAGCAACTTCATTAGCAAAATCATTTCCAAAATGTAGAGTACCAGATTGAGCCCTATTTTTCCTAGCTTTATCTCTCTCAACCAATCTGGTTTTGTAAAGGGTAGAAGTATTACTGAAAACATCATGTGGGCTCAGGAAATTACCATCAGATTAAAAAGCCAAACATAGGTAGAAATGTTATTATCAAACTTGATATGGCTAAGGCCTATGACAGAGTCTCATGGGCTTACATTTGCTTGGTCTTAAGGAACATGGGTTTTGAGGAAACTTTCATTGATATGGTCTGGAGAACCATGGCTAATAATTGGTACTTTATTATAATTAATGGAAGAAGATTTGTTTTTTTCTAATCTTCTAGGGGCCTCAAGCAACGAGACCCCCTCTCCCCTGCCCTATTTATTTTAGGTGTTGAGATGCTTTCAAGATTATTAAATGATATCCATAATCATTATGAATATCATGGATTTGTCATGGAAAGAAGGGGCCCCCAAGTGAATCATTTGAGTTTTGCAGATGACACCATCCTGTTTACTTTAGGTTGGGCTAAGTCACTTAAGATCATCATGCAGACTCTCAGAACCTATGAAAATAATTTTAGCCAGTTAATTAACAGTGAGAAAAGTCACTTCATGGTTCATCAAAATGTGTTTGACACCACAAAAGAGATAATTCAAAGGATCACTGGGTTTAAACAAAGGTAAGGGATTACCAATTACCTGGGTTGTCCACTCTTTGTTGGTAGGCCAAGGATTTCCTATTTTTCTGACCTTATTTCTAAAGTTATTTGCAGGATCACAGGGAGGCGAACCAAGCAATTAAACTATGGTGGAAGAGCTGTGCTGATTAAATATGTTGTTCAAGCCTTAGCCATTCATTTAATCTCAGCTATCACCCCCTGCTACTGTAATTAAGCAAACACAAATGCTGATAGAAGACTTCTTCTGGGGATGGAAGAGTGACAAAAATAAGTATCATTGGTCTTCCTGGAGGAACCTTAGCAATCCTATTGATGAAGGAGGGGTGGGAATGAAAAATGTAAAAGATGTGTGCTTAGATTTCCAATATAAACAGTGGTGGAACTTTAGAGTTAAGCACACATTGTGGATAGAATTCATCAAGGACAAATACTGCCAAAGATCAAATCCTAACACCAAGAAATGGTACTTTGGAGATTCACTTAATTGGAAACATATGATTCATACTAGGAGTAAGGTGGAGCAGCACATTCATTTGAAGTTGAACTCAGGGAATTGTTCTTATTGGTGGGACAACTTGACTGGGGAAGGACATCTTGCTCAATTTTCTAACACCAGCCACAGGTTTGACACCAGGAAAGTAGCAGATTATTGGGTAGAAGGCTAGTGGAACTATCAAATGTTGGTTCAACAGGCACCCCTTAGCCAACTGGCCACTATCCTAGCTATTTCAATTCCTCAGCATCAATCTCCTGACCAAGATTATTGGAAAATAAATCCCAATGGTATGTTCACATGTGCTTCAGCCTGGAATGAAATTAGGGAGAAAAGACCCAAGGATCAATTTAGGGCTCTCATTTGGCACATGCATACAACATTTAAAGCATCCTTTCTTCTTTGGAGAGATTTAAATGGAAAACTTCCTACTAATGAGAGATTAACTAAATTTGGTTTAGAACCTTCCAACTATTTTTGACAGGAACAGGTTAGGATTAGATACCATCAACCATATATTTAATAATGGAGATCTTGCTAGGGATGTCTGGAGATGGTTTGCAAATAGAGCAGGGGTAGAAATTGATCACAGCTCACTGAGTCAAGTTGTAACTCAATGGTGGTCAACGAATCACAACAATGAATCTCATAAACTTATCCTTTAGGCCTCCCCAATACTTATCTGCTGGAATTTATGAAAACATAGATGTGCTTGTAAATATGGAGGCAAAACCTCTAATGGCACCAGGGTAAGGTATGCAATTTACAATGATAATTATAAACTTATAAAATTTGTTTTTCCTCAGGTTAGCTGGCCACCCACTTGGAGTGAACATAATCATTTAGCAGAAAGATGTATCCATGTGACAATGGTACAAAAGATAGCCTGGACAAGACCACCAGATCAATGGATCAAAGTTAATATAGATGGAAGTGCAATTGAGAATCCAGGCAACATAGGGGCAGGAAGTATACTAAGAGATCATGAAGGCAAGATCATATCAGCATTTATCTCACTGCTGGGAAGTGGTACCAATAATCAAACAGAAATAGGAGTAGCTATCTTTGGTATATCTTGGGCTTTGGAACTAGGATACATGAAGATCATGTTGGAAATGGATTCAATGCTAGCACTCAACTGGATACTCCAAAAAACTAATCCTCAGTGGAGCATTTGCAATCAACTAGACAAACTGAAGGGCCTCATATCTCAAATACATGAATTCAAATGTACTCATGTTTTCAGGGAAGCTAATCGGGTGGCTCATGCACTGTCCAAACATAGCCACACAATTGCTTGTCCGGAAATATACTATACTAATCATGAGTTACCTAAGGAGGCAAAGGCCTATTTTCATTTGGACTTAATGAAGATGCCAAACTTCAGAAGAATAAAACAAAGAAGATCAAAGAACCTCCTTCAACATTCTACTTATTTTTCAACTAAGCTTTATCTCACAATATAGCTTCTTTTAATGGTTTAAGTTAGATTGTTTAATTTTTTGAGATGTAAAGGGAGAGTCAACCTTATTTATGTTTCCTAGATTCTATGTATTGAGAGGAGTCCTCTCTTCTAGGTATATAGGAGCTTTGGATTCATCTTATTATAAGGTGAGGGTTAAATTTCTTTAGGAAATTGAACCCAAGCCACCATAGAAATAGAGGTAAGGTTTATGTCCCCCTCTTTGTACATTTTTTTTGGTGAAATGGTAAGGCTTGGGGGTGATGCTTAACCCCTACCCCTCTAAGGGTATTAAAATAAAAAAAATGCCTTGGGATCCAACATGGTAACAAATGGTCGAACATCTCAAACATAGTGTGTGCTTCCAAATATCTTAGGTTCCACCGGAAATAGAGACTTATTTGAAAACATAACATTGTAGGGCACATTACCAGTAAGTACACTAGATGGCATGCGATTAATCAAAAAACAAGTTGTAGAGACCGCATCTGCCCAAAAGTTTTTAGAAACCTTCATTTGGAACAGAAGTTCCCGAGCTATGTCAAGTAAGTGTCTATTCTTTCTCTTAGCAACTCCATTTTGAGAAGGTGTATCAACGCATGAATATTTATGGAGAATACCATGTTGTCTCATATACGACTGGAATGATTCCGACATATATTTTTTAGCATTGTCACTCCTCCGAATACATATTGAAGCATTGAATTGTGTCTTCACTTCATCACAGAAGGCACAAACTTAGTAAATACTTCTGAGCGACTTTTCATAAAATAAATCCAAGTCATCCGAGAAAAATCATCGAAAAAAGTAACAAAGTACTTCTGCCCAATTTCAGAAACAATAGGACACGGTCCCCAAACATCAAAATGAACTAACTCAAAAGGTGACTCAACTCGCTTATTAACCGTTGGACTTAAATGATCTGTGATGATGTTTTGCAAATTGACATGAGTCACATTCTAATGAGGAAATATTCTTGAATTGAGGACTCAACTTCTTTAATAGAGGCAAAGAAAGATGTCCCAATCGACAATGTGCTCCAAATGGATACACAAAACTAGAGCAGGCTACACACTGAGGCTCCCATTCATCAAGGATGTAGAGATCGTCTGATGCATGTCCTTTAGCAATAACCTGATTCATCTTAAGATCACGAAACAAACAATGATCGGGAAAAAATAAAAGATAACAATTAAGGTCTCTGGTAACTTTTCTAACATAAATCAAATTGAAGGCCAACTTTGGTAGACTTAATACAGATGAAAGAGTAATAGATATGGTTGGTTTAACCGTCCAATATCCAACACTATTGCAAGTTGATCACCAGCTACGGTAACCAAAGAGGATTCTTTGTGTTCTTGATAGCAAGAAAAAATATTAGGATTACCTCTCATGTGATTTGTGGCACCTGAATCAATCACCCATTTATTTGAAGAGGTGATAAAGACATGTATTTTCCTTTGATTCAACAAAGGAATTAACTGAAGTGGATTCCTTCGAGATTTTAGCAAACTTCTCCGTTGAAATTAGGATCATTTTTCAGACAACAACTTCAGACCTTTGAATTCTCTTATTATAGTCGTTCATTTACCCAACAAATCCAAACCAAATTATATCCGAAAATCAGAAAATACCCAAGATAGATAATAACCTTATTTTGGAACAATAAACAGAGTAATTATTCTTCCCCCACACCAATTCCACTTGAGGCTAGTTATCCAACTAATCAGAGACCCAAAAATAACTCATGAAATCAGAAAATCATCAAATAAAGATCTATGTAGAAGTGTTAATTGAAGAGCAAAACCTGATGATGATGATGCCCGACATAGAGATACAACCAAAGTATTGGTCACATGTGGGAAACTCACTCAAATTATGGTCTGCTAAACAAACAGCCAACAAATCCCTGCTAGGAATGTCACTGTGACATTAGAACAGGCAGATTAAGTTTCTGATGCAACATGCATAAATTTCTGATGTTTCACCAATACTGCAGTCTCACTGGATAGGGGTACTGATGGAACGTGAGGCTCACATGAGTAACTTCTAGTCGTCAGGATCTAGGGGTTTAAGATCGTGGGAAGTATCTTCTTCCTAACTGGGTGGTGACAGTGAAATTTTAGAACTCTCAATCACTTCCGGTGAAACTATAGTTGATACCGACAAAGTCACAATGACTTCCGGCAAAGACAAAATACCAACTCAGACATTGGCTCTGATACCATGTAAATCATAACTTATTAAGAATAACTTGTATATTATTTAAAGAGAAAAATGGTATAAATACATGGAGAGAATAAGCTGGCTATTGTAACTAAATATTATAATCCCTCATAACCATCTATATTATATATCTATATTATTATACAGATTCAGTAACAATATAAGAATACTATTTTTATGTTTCTTGTGTTCTTATTGACGATTTATATTAATTGAAACTCTATCATAATTAGACGTATTTTACTCAATGAAAGTTCTGCTTATTTGTGGCATAAACATGTGAGTCATGTATCCAAAGAACGATTAAAAAGATTAGTACAGAATGAAGTTCTTCCGAATTTGAATTTGCTGATCTTGACATATGTTTGATTGCATTAAAGGAAAGCAAACCAAACATACCAAGAAAGGTGTCACAATGAGCACTCAACTACTTGAAATAATACACACTGATATTTGTGGACCCTTTGATGTTCCATCTTTAGGTGGAGAAAAACATTTTATCACCTTTATCGATGATTTTTCACATTATGGCTATTTGTTAAACGAAAACTCTCAAGCAGTGGACACTCTCAAAGTGTACGTTAATGAGGTTGAAAGACAATTAGATAGAAAAGTTAAAATTGTTATGTTAGATAGAGGTGGTGAATATTATGGAAGTTGTAACGAATAAGAACAATGTCTAAGTCCATTTGCAAAATTCCTTGAGAATATGTGAAGTTAGTGGGAGTGTTGAACGATAAAGTGTGGAAAGTAATGAGGTAAGGGTAAATATTTCATTGCCCATGAATGTATCTACTTCCGCACCAATCACAAATGTTTTTCCTCTTATTGAAGAACACTTTAACAATGTTGAACAACATTTGGGTGAAATACTTCAAGCAAGAACTAACTCACAAGTATCTGACAAAAATGAACCACAAACAATATCATAAGAAAATCGTCCTTTATGTGATTTATTTGCTAGAGTCATATTTTGACAATGAAATTAATAAAGAATTGGTTTGATTTCACAAGCCATATAAATTACCGAGTCTGATAAATAAATTGATTTCATGAATGAAGAGTTAAAATCCATATAATTTAATTAAGTTTGGAATCTCATTCAATTACCAGAAAGTTCTAAAAGAATCGGGTGTAGTTGCTTCTACAAGATCAAACACGATTCAAATGGTAATGTTGAACGATATAAAGTCACACTTGTTGGTAATGGATACACTAAAAAAGAAGGGACTGATTATAAAGATACATTTTCAACGGTCTCAAAGAAAGACTCATTATGAATTATTTTGTCTTGGTAGCTCATTATGATTTACAGATACATCAAATGAATGTGAACATTGTCTTTCTTAATGGATACCTTGAGGAGAATGCTTATATGGACTAACCAAAGAGTTTCAAAACTAAATAAAAAGATTAAATAGTGTGTAAACTAAAGAAGTTAACATATGGACTCAAACAAGACTCCCGAAAATGGGATATAAAGTTTACTGATACTATAACATCTTTTGGTTTTAAGGAAATTACGGTTGATCTGTGTATATAACAAAAGATCAATTAGAGTAAGTTTACATTTTTAGTCCTGTATGTTGATAACATTTTACTTGTTGCTAATAATTTAGGCATAATTGTGTGAGACAAATGACTTTCTCTTTATGAATTTTGAAATGAAAGATATGGGTGAGGCCTCCTATGTGATAGGCATAAAAATATTACATGATAGATCACAAGAATTATTGGAACTGTCTTAAAATGGCTATATCAAAAATAAAGTTCTAGAGAGTTTTAATGTGAACAATTGTTCAGCAAGAATAGTTTCCATTTTAAATTAATATAATAAAAATAAAAAATAAAAAAATGGACAAATTCAATCTCATGTTATTCCCAAAGAATGGTGTAGAACGAAAGGAAATGGTATCAATTTCTTAATCTTTTATTATTGAAAGTTTGATGTATGTTCAAACTTGCACAAGACCGTATATTAGCTTTGTGGTTAGAATGTTAGGAAGATATCAAAGTATCATTGGAATTGATTACTGAAAAACTGCAAAGAAAGTTTATGGTAAGTTGTGAAGCCAAAATTCATACATTATGACTGTGAAATTTTATTTCAAGAGTTGGGGTTGTCTACACCATTACCAAGCCGCTCAAATTTATTGTGATAATGCTGCAACAATATTCTTCTCCAAGAATATAAGTACTCCAAATGTGACAAACATATGGAATTAAAGTACTTTACTATCAAGGAAGAAATCTGGAAACAAAAAGTGTTACTTAAGAATATGAGAACTGACCTCATGATTGTAGATCAGTTAACAAAAGACTTACTTCCAAAGACATTTAAAGAACATGCTCAAAGATGTGTCTTGGTTGTACTTATGATTGATACATTTATGATGTTTTACACTCTGAGCTCAAATTATGTGTCTGATATACATTAATGAATATGTTGTTTCTCATAATGGTGTGCACATTATTATTTTGAGATATTACAAGATAAGTCTCCATGAGACATTATTGTGGACCTTTATTTTATAGGTGTTTATAGATTATGAACCTAGTATGATAAGTTTTTAATGTAGAAGTATATGGAAGGAACTATGTAGCGTAAAATTTATGCAAAACGGTCATAACTCACATGAGTAGTTTGTTGTCTAGTGGGTATGTATGATAGACATTATAGAAGAGATGTATTGAATGTGCAACTAATGTTTATTAAATATTAATGTTATATGGTCATTAGGCCAAGTGAGAGAATGTAAGAATTATTATTATTTAGGCATAATACATATATTGGACCCTAAACTTGACTTCATATTTTAACTTTGATTTGAAACTTTCATAGTGCACAAATAGGCACTTTAAATATTCCATCTTTCAATAAATAAATACACGATTCCTACCTGGAAAAATGCGTGAAATGCACGCATTCTGCGCGAGTGAGGGGTAATTTTCGAGGCCCATAAAGGTAAAAAAAATGTTGAAATGACAATTCTGCCCTTAATGAATCTGTTTTATATTAATTAAAATTAATTTTAATTTTTTTTGTTTCAAAATGACATGTAAGACATTTTTTTTAAAAAAAAAGACATGTAAAATTTATAGTTAGTATCGATTGGCTCACTAATACACGTGGATCGTTTGCATTTTACGCACTTTGGCTCCAAAAATCGTGTGTTTATTTATTGAAGTCAAAGTTAAAATTTGAAGTCAAGTTTAGAGTACAATATATGTATTATTCCTATTATTTATTATTAATTATTTCTTAGTTATGGCTCAACATTACTTGTAACCCAAGTAATACTATAATAGTATTTAATAAGCAATCGATCTCGTACGTACATTGGTTACTTGAAGGACATACCAGATTAAATCATAACATCTATAAATTGGTTCTCCCTCCACTCATTAGGGTTATCAAATATTCTCTACAATAATTTATCGCATATGGTTGTGATAATATAAAGTTAAGGCAAAGAGGTAGAAACCAATTTATGACTAACGCCTCCGCTTTTCTCTGTGATGATGTCTTCTTCGTCAGGTCTGTGCTCCTAATGATCTCTATGTAAGATTATCGTGTTAAAGATCCTGATATTATGTTAGAAAGTATTTAATCTTACAAAGATGTCATTAAGGGACATTTTTCAGCCATTCAACGTCTCTTTTTTGTATTGGCAATGATGCCTAATGTACACTAAAATTCAAAATAGCTAAGAAAATCTCCATATTAAATTATTAATGATCAAATCAATAAAAATATTAATGTGATATTACTTTTAGTAATTTATAATATGGATATTTCAAAACTTATGAGGTATAAATTAAGTTCAATTATAATGATTTTTATAGCCCTTTAGATAATCTAACATAGTCTAGAAAAGGAAATTTATGGATTCTTATCCAAATCTTAGGGATTCTATGAGTTAGATTTATGCCTATTTTTTTTTATTAAGATTAAAACGTCTAAATCTGAATACACATCTGAAATATATTAAGGTTTGTATTAAGATTTAGGTGATTTGATTTGAATACACATCTGAATATTAAGATATGGTCTCTAAATCTGAACATTAAATAATTAATACCGTTTATTTCTATTTCTGAATGTGCAAGTAAAATTGAACATTATACTAAGAAAAAATTATTAAAATTTCATTTCAAGAAAATATATTACTTTTGATTTAAAAAAAAGTTTTAAAAGTTTTGATAATCATGATTTGGAGTATTATTTTTTCATTCAAAAACCTTGATAAACAACAATACACCAAAAATATTATTGCAATCAGTGTTATTGACACACGTCAATACAAGAAAATTATTAATAAAAAAAATTCTGAAAGGATTTATGAAAACTTATCGTTCAAGAGGGGGGAAATGGTGTTTGATTGAGAAAAGAGAGAAAGAAAAGTTTCTGGTTATGAGATAAAAAGACACACGCAAAGCAGAGAAGATGATTTATTATTAAATAACTTATTAAATGAGTCTGAATGTTGTTAAGAGTCTATTACAAATTTGATTCGTTGAGACCTCTTCAGGCCCATTAAGAGGTTTTTAACAAATGAAACATAATGGGTTGAATTTGAATGATTCAGATTCAGACTTAAAATCAAACGTACTTAATGAGCTGAATCTTAATAATTAAGATTTATACCTCCATTAAGTGCAAATAAATAAGGCCTTATTTCAATTAGTACAATTAGTTAAATATTTTTTTAACGTGCCATTTTAAAATATATATATATATATAAAGACTTCCCCCAAGTTATCTAACCAGAGTAATAAAAGAAAGATTGAAATATCTATTGGGAGCTCTTTTAAATTTTATGTCGTGATTTTCTTTTCTACAACCCTTTGAAAACATTATTTATGCTGGATTTCTTACTATTTTGTTTTTTTTTTGGTATTTGAACGATCATAACATCACTCCATGATTGAGGTATTAGTACTCTTAAAAAATAATTGTTACTAGAGCTAACAACTTCAGTCCAGATTTATGAGATCAATCATTTTGCTCCTATTTCAGTCAGTTGGATCACTAATATTTCAATTTGATAAATATAAGTTTATCAATTCATTGTTAATCTATAAAAATATAGACAAATATGGATATTCATATTATACCATGACAAAGCCAATTCAAGTATAATATAAACAGGGGCGGACCCACACTATACGATGGGGTGCGCATGCACCAGGTAACTTTTGAAAAAATCATATGTATATATGTATATCTATTTTAAAAAACTGATATAGCTTACAGTGCACCCATAAAAAACATAGAAGTGTCCTTGTGCAAATAGTAGAAGCTAAAGATACAACCCTCTAAATAAGGATTTGAATTCCACTTAAGTTTGTTTTTATTTTAAGTTTAGCTTAGACCTCATATTTAAGCTATATTTATCTAGGTGCACCAAAATTTTCAAATCATGGGTTCGCCTCCAAATATAAATCTACGAGAAGAAACCAAAGAGAGGCATTTTAAGGCTAAATATCTCGAGTCATTTAGTCAAAATCAATATTCTTAATAATTTGTTGATAAATTTTGTTCTTCTTTTTTCTTTTGGGTTAGCTTTTATTTATTGACCCCCCCACCACCCCACCCCACCCCCTTTTTTTCCATTGTTTTTGTTTACATTTTTTTGGTTCTCTTGCTACATCACTAAATTGAAGTTATTTTTGTTGGTTTTACTTCCTCCTAGATCTTATTTGTAGATTTTTTTTGTAATAGATTTTACCTACCTGTATGTGTAAGTAATTTTTATTGTGAATCCGAAAGTAGTAATAAGTATGTTGTATTATATTTTCTTTGGGTGTAGATAAGTTTTGATACGGAAAATTTCAAATGAAAAAAGAGGTAGGAACGATACACTAAGCTCTTGCTACTATTAAAAAAGAAAATCTAAAAATAATCTCAAAAGAGGTCAAAGATCCAGATGTCGCAAGGTCAGAATTAATTTTTTTAAAAAAATTATATACCTCAGAAGGTTGTTTTTTTAAGTGCAAAGAATCAAACAAATACTAACCAACCTTTGTAGGTCAATTTTTTTAGCGTCAAGAAATGAAGAAATGCAAATCAACCATGGAAAAAATATTTTTTTAAAGGTAAAATAAAATATCAAAACCGATCATCTACAATTGATATTTATAGATAAAATAATATATTATTTGCAAAAGATCAACCTCGGAAGGTCGGCTTTTTTTTTTTCCGAACATACATTGCATGTGCTTTAGATGTTGTTTGGAAAGGGAAAACTCAAGTTTTGTATTGACTATTTAATTGAATTGAGACAAGTGATCTCCTCCTTGTAAATTTAATAGAATCGTTTATTTCCCTTCATTATGCGTGTTGGGAAGTAATGAGAATGAGGTGATGGATTCATTGTTCCACTTGATTAATCTTAATGAATAAAAAGGGGATTATTTAAAAGGCAACATGTTGATCATAATGCTTGTGAATTGTCTTGTTATGAACCTTATTTAATTGGTTGTTTGATGGCATTTATGTGGACTATGGTGTGAAATTGCTTATGTCCTTTAATATTATTGTGTACTGTGATGAGACATGTTATATTATGTCGAACGAAAATGGTTCTGACAAGTGACATGACGTAAAGTCGAAAGGAGATGGTTCCGACTAGTGATGTGATATAAAAACAAAGGTAAATGATTTTACCTAGAGATATGACACAAAATCGAAGAAGAATGGTTCCGGCTAGTGATAATGTGCCAAAGAAAAATGGTTTGGACAAGTAATATGTCATAAAGCCGAAGGGAATGGGTTCGAACTAGTGATATAATATAAAACCGAACGAAAATGCACTAAAACAAATACGATATATAACTACGAAATTATTAGCTAAGACATCAAATTCCTCACTAATTGTTCATTTTCAGTGACAAAATTTACTTTTCGTGCTTAAATATATGAGACACATACTTTTAGTGACGAAACATAAAATTTCGTAGTTTTAGTAACGAAATTAAAATTATTGGTGACACATTATTTCATCACTAATGATGTATCTAATTCATGATAAATTATTTTTTGTCTTAAAATTTATTAATTTTTGGACACAGAAAAATTTATTTAAAAAATATATGTTGTTACAATATCGACAAAATAGAATTCATAATAAAATATTATAAGTTTTAGCTATAAAATATTAGATTTAATCATGACATTTTTATTCGTCACTAATAATATAAATAATTGTTGATAAAAATTTATTGTCTCTACTCAATATGCGATTTAGTGACCAAAAACAATTGTCACAAAATATGTAAGGTGTTAAATAGCAACAACTTAAAATTTGTAGTGAATAATTCAACTATTTGCTACAAAAAAATTCATAACTAAAGACAATTTTTTTTGCCACAATTGTTTATAATCACAAGTAACAACTTACAAAAGGAATAATACAAGTGTGTCATAAGAAATAGACATAGTCCATTCGTTAATTGGAGAGGGAAAATATAAAAACCAACGAATTCAGACGATTTTGTAAAAATAAAAAGTTCAATACATCAATTTTCTTAAATTACACAATTATAAAATGCAACATTTAAAAAATATAATCCAGATTATAAGTACGGTGAGTGGGGTACGGTTCTTCCACTAGATCGTTAATATTTATTGGTTTCGCACTTTTATTTTTATTTGATCCACTTTCATTGATAAAGGCGGTAAAAAAATAATTTCTCAAGTCTTTGTGCTATTTTTTTGTACGTGTTTATTGATTCGTTCTTGACAAATTGCATAGACTAAGTCGATCTATTTCCTTTTTTTTTGTATATATATATATATATATATATATATAATAGTAATTCCCTCATACGTACGTAGAGCAACTATACAAAGATAACACCGAGTTACAAACATAGACTTCTGAAAGTTGTGAAATATTTCATAACTTTCTATTAACTTTTTCCACCAGTGTGAATATTGAAGTGAAAAATAAAAGAAATGAGCCTACTAGGATTTTCAAATATATTATGATAAATAGTATAGTTATGAGTATCGATGTTTTTTCAAAACAATTAATTTATTGATCAAATTAATCCCATTATTCAATTTTTCAAATAAAATCAAAAGTTTAATTTTATATAAATTTATGATTGTACTGAATAATTTTTAATTTTTTAAAAATAAATTAATAAAAATGACAGAATCGTACTGCATATATTTAAAGATATTTTTTTAAAAAAATAATATATATCTGTAGTTTAATTAAAATATAATCTACATTTGAAAGAATTGTGGGTAGTAAATTTTATGCATCTATTTATGAGTATAAATAATCATATAATATATTATTTCTATAAAGGTTAAATTTAAAAGAAGTGAATGAAGTTAAAAAATAAAATAAAAATGAGAGACAAGAGAGAGTTGGTTAGATGGTAAGTACTTTTCAATTCAAACCTCAAGGTTGTGAGTCCGATTCTCCAAGAAAACATAAATGTTCGAATCCTATCCAGGGTTTAAAAAAATTGAGAAATGAGATACAGACATGAGACATACAATATCATAGGAAACGAACTATTTTATAATGATAAATTTATCCCTAGTAAAGAACAAAATAATTTTTTGTATATAAAATATAGTCATTAGTGAGGAAATTAGATTTTATTCATCTACGAAACACATATATCTATAGAGACAATTGATTTCGTCACTGATTGAAGTAAACTAATTAGCGACGATATAATTTGGTGTAACGACCTATTTAGTCGTTTTGAGCAGCAGATTTTATTTATGGAAAAACTGTCTTGGTCGACGGATCCCACAACGGACCGTCATGGGCACGACGGACCGTCGAGGGGGTCTCGTTCCAAAACACTTAGAATTCTGAAATTTGGGTACTGAAATCGACTCTCTGAACTTCGTGACGGAATGGCAGGACGGACCGTCGCAGGCACGACGGACCGTCACAAGTCTTTCCACAGAATTAACTCTCTGAACTTTGTGACGGACCTGCAGGACGGACCGTCACAGCCATAACGGACCGTCACAGGTTGCGTAACCCAGACTGGGTCGGATTTCTGTTAAAGTTTTTAAAGGGGCGTTTTGGACTATTCATGCTTATAATTATAAAGTTAGTGGATTAATGTTAATAATTCAATTTCTTGGGGGTTAAAAGAGATAACCTTGAAATAAATAATGGGTTAATTCATCATCTTTTATACTTAATTATATGCTAATTAGGGTAAAAGAAAGAGGGTTTGAATAAGAAAAATAGAAAGAACAAGGAGAGGGAGAACAAACGAACGAGAGAGAGGAGAAACGAAGAGGAAAGCAAAGCATTGGAAAAGTAGATTGCTTGATCACAATTCTTCGGTGTTGGTAGGTTATGGTTTATGCTATTCGTAGTAAACTCTTAATAGTGAATGATATGTGTTGGGTAGTAATTATAAAGTCTTCTATATGCTTAATTGTGTGCTTGCATGATGTGATTATATAATTGTGATGAATTAGCATGATGAGGCTATTGAATCTTAAATCCCAAATTTACTTTGTTAATGATGATGCCTTGGTATAAAAGAAGGCTTGATGAACTAAAGAATGAGAATGATGATGCCTTGGTATAAAAGAAGGCTTGATGAATTAAAGTAATGAGATTAGAGGATCGGGTGTCACGTTCCGACACCAGGATAGTAATAGAGGATCGGGTGCCACGTTCCGGTACCAGGATAGTATATGGATCGGAGTGTCACGTTCTGACACCAGGATAGTATATGGATCGGGTGCCACGTTCCGGTACCAGGATAGTATATGGATCGGAGTGTCATGTTCCGACACCAGGATAGTATATGGATCGGATGTCACGTTCCGGCACCAGGATAGTATATGGATCGGAGTGTCACGTTCCGGCACCAGGATAGTATATGGATCAGAGTGTCACGTTCCGACACCAGGATAGTATATGGATCGGAGTGTCATGTTCCGACACCAGGATAGTAGTAGTAGAGTGGAGTGTCACGTACCGACACTAGAGGAATGAAGATAATGAAATCTTGAATTATGATAATATACTAAATCTTAAAGAACTAATTCCCAAATGAGTATGATGGGCAGGCGTGAGTCCTCATTGATGTGCTTGGTGTTGTGACCAAGGGTTATGGTAATTGTAAATGACGCATGTTAAGAATATTAGTTGATTTTATGTTATTATCTAATATATACTATTTTCTATTTTGAGTTGGCCGATGATACCTACTCAGTACTTGTGCCTTGTACTGACCCCTACTTGTATTTGTTTTTCTTTGTAAATTGTGGAGTGCAGCAAACATGCCATCGTCTTCAACTCAACCGCAACTCTAGCCAGTCTTCATCAAGCCAGATTTCAGGGTGAGCTATTGCTTCTAGCTTGGACTGGATCTTCCTCTTCATGTCTTGATGCCTTGAAATTCCGGCATGGACTAGCTGTTTACTTATTTTAGCTTCTTAGACACTCTTAGATTAGTAATTTGAGGATAGATGTTCTTGTGGTGATGACTTCCAGATTTTGGGGATAATGATTGATAGATTTTAGAAGTTAATTAATTGATTTCGTTAATGAGTTTTAAGTCTTCCCCATTTTATTTGTTCATTATGTTTGAAATGTTGGGGTTTAGATTGGTTGGTTCGCTCACATAGTAGGATAAGTGTGGGTGCCACTCGCGGCTCGTTTTGGGTCATGACAAACTTGGTATCAGAGCATTATGTTCGTTGGTCTCATCACACAAGAACGAGTCTAGTAGAGTCTTAAGGAACGGTAGGGGGACGCCTTTACTTTTCTTTGAGAGGCTATAAGACTTTAGGAAAATTCTATTCTTTCTTTCTTTCTTTCGTGCTATTACATGGATCCAATTGGTATTTGACCATCTTCACTCTATTTCGCATATGGTTAGAACTAGAGCAACAGCAGCGCCAACACCAACACCGGCAAGACAAGATGTAACTGAGCCAGCCACTGGGGCTGTAGCTCGAAAAGGAGTAGTGGCGAGAGGCCGTGGTAGAGGTCACGGGAGGACGTCCTCTAGAGGAAGAGGACAAGCACCTGGCCCATCTAGTACTAGGGCGGTGACTCCTCCACGGACTGAGGAAGTAGTAAGAGAGGGTGAGGAAGGGGAAAGTGAGCAAGTACAGAATGAGGAATTTCCACCCCAACCTACCCCAGAGATGATTAATCAGGTTCTTGCTTATCTTAGCGGGTTATCTGATCAAGGCCAGACACCTCCAGTGTTTTCTGCACCAGCACCTCAGGTTCCGAAAGTACGACAGGCCGCTGCTAAGGCTCCCCGCATGGATGCCTCATTGTAAATAGGCACGTTTCCTCGTTTGACTACAGGGCCTATAATGACAAGTGATCAGCATGAACTTTTCAGTAAGTTCTTGAAATTGAAACCTCCAGTCTTCAAGGGTGCTGAATCTGAGGATGATTACGATTTTCTGGTGGATTGTCATGAGTTGCTACATAAAATGGGCATAGTGGAACGATTTGGCGTTGAGTTTGTAACCTATCAGTTTCAGGGAAATGCCAAAATGTGGTGGCGGTCACATGTTGAGTGTCAACCCGCACAGGCACCACCTATGACTTAGGCGTCATTCTCTAGCTTATTTATGGAGAAGTATATCCCCCGGACCTTGAGAGATAGGAGGAGAGATGAGTTCTTGAGCCTAGAGCAAGGCAAGATGTCAGTGACTGCGTATGAGGCTAAGTTTCGTGCATTATCTAGGTATGCCACCCAGCTTGTTTCAGTCCACAAGAGCGGATTCGCAGTTTTGTGAAGGGGTTGAGGTCAAATTTGCGGATTTCAGCCTTACAGGTAGCGGCTACAGCAAAATCCTTTCAGGAAGTGGTAGACTTCGTGATAGAGGTGGAGGGAGTGAAGCCAGATGACTTCACCATGGCATCGACATCTAAAAGGTTTCGTAAGGGAGGTGAGTTTAATGGTTCTTACTCCAGAGGGCAAGGTTCAGGAGGTTATCCAGCCCGACCCATTCAGTCTTCACTACAGACTGTAGTTGGGGGTCCACCTCAGACCGGTCAACATTTCTCTGAGGTTGGAGGTTATTCCCAGACTTCGTCATTCTCACAGAGACCGATGCTTGAATCCAGAGAGTTTTATGGATGTGGGGAGATTGGACACATTAAGAGGTATTGTCCAAAACAGAGTAACAAACCTCAAATAGTCAGAGGTAGAGGTGGTCATGGAAGAGGCCGTCATTCTGGAGGACGTGGTGGCCGAGGTAATGGTGGTCACCAAAACGGCCGGGGTGACGGGCAAACTGGAGCTACTACAACACCACATGGTAGGGGCAACGGGCAGACAGGTGATAGGGCCTATTGTTACGCTTTCCCCGGGCGGTCTGAAGCGGAGACATCTGATGCAGTTATCACAGGTAATCTTTTGGTTTGTGATTGCATGGCTTCTGTATTATTTGATCCTGGCTGCACATTTTCATATGTATCTTCCTCATTTGTTACTGGTCTTAATTTACATTGTGAATTGCTTGACATGCCTATTCGTGTTTCTACTCCGGTGGGTGAGTCTGTGATAGTTGAAAAGGTATATAGGTCTTGTTTGGTGACTTTTGTCGGGAGAAATACTCATGTAGACTTGGTTATCTTAGAAATGGTTGATTTCAATGTAATTCTGGGTATGACTTGGCTTTCTCCAAATTTTGCAATCTTATATTGTAATGCTAAAACTGTAACGTTGGCCAAGCCTGGGACAGATCCGTTAGTGTGGGAGGGTGACTACACTTCCACTCCAGTTCGTATCATCTCCTTTCTTCGTGCTAAGAGAATGGTTAGTAAAGGGTGTTTAGCGTTCTTGGCACACCTCAGGGATGATACTACCCAAGTACCTTCAATTGAGTCGGTTTCGGTAGTCCGTGAGTTTCTGGATGTGTTCCCTGCAGACCTCCCTGGTATGCCACCGGATAGGGATATCGACTTTTGCATTGATCTGGAGCCGGGTACTCGAACCAGTTCCATACCCCCTTATAGGATGGCTCCAGCGGAGTTAAGGGAGTTAAAGGCCCAACTTCAAGAGTTGTTAAGTAAAGGCTTCATTAGACCAAGTGCATCCCCTTGGGGTGTTCCGGTGTTATTTGTGAAGAAGAAGGATGGGAGTTTTCGGATGTGCATAGACTACCGGCAGTTGAACAAGGTAACTATTAAGAACAAGTATCCCATTCCTCGCATTGATGACTTGTTCGATCAGTTACAAGGTGCTTGTGTCTTCTCTAAGATTGACTTGAGATCCGGTTATCATCAATTGAAAATATGGGCAACAGATGTGCGAAAGACTGCTTTTCGAACCAGGTATGGGAATTACGAATTCGTAGTAATGTCTTTTGGTCTTACGAATGCCCCTGCTGCTTTCATGAGCTTGATGAACGGGATTTTTAAGCCATATCTGGATCTCTTTGTGATCGTATTTATTGATGATATACTGATGTACTCCAAGAGTAAGAAGGAACACGAGGAGCATTTGAGAATTGTGTTGGAAGTATTGAGGGAGAAAAAGCTTTATGCCAAATTCTCCAAGTGTGAGTTTTGGCTAGATTCAGTGTCCTTCTTGGGGCACGTGGTTTCTAAGGATGGAGTGATGGTGGATCCTTCTAAGATTGAGACAGTGAAGAATTGGGTAAGACCTACTAATGTGTCAGAAGTAAGGAGCTTTGTTGGTTTAGCTAGCTACTACCGTCGATTTGTCAAGGGATTCTCTTCTATTGCTTCCCAATTGACGAACTTGACTAAGCAGAATGTTCCATTTGTATGGTCGGACGAATGTGAGGAAAGCTTTCAGAAACTCAAGACCTTGCTGACTACTGCACCTATCCTTACCTTGCCAGTAGAGGGTAAGAACTTCATTGTTTATTGTGATGCATCCTATTCTGGTTTGGGTGCAGTGCTAATGCAAGAGAAGAATGTAATTGCTTATGCTTCGAGGCAATTAAAGGTGCATGAACGTAACTATCCGACCCATGATTTGGAGTTGGCTGCGGTAGTGTTTGCATTAAAGCATGGAGACACTATCTATATGGGGTTAAGTGTGAAGTCTATACGGATCATCGTAGCCTACAATATGTCTTTACTCAGAGGAATTTGAATTTGAGACAGAGGAGGTGGATGGAACTACTGAAGGACTATGATGTTACCATCTTGTATCACCCAGGAAAGGCAAATGTTGTGGCAGACGCCTTAAGTAGAAAAGCAGGGAGCATGGGTAGTTTATCTCACTTACAAGTTTCTAGACGCCCGTTGGCTAGGGAAGTCCAAAACTTGGCTAACAACTTTATGAGGCTAGAAGTAAATGAGAAGGGAGGATTTTTGGCCTGTGTGGAGGCAAGATCTTCTTTTCTTGACAAGATTAAGGGAAAACAGTGTGATGATGAGAAACTAAGCCGAATTCGGGATATGGTGTTGCGAGGAGAGGCGAAAGAGGCAATAATTGATGAGGAAGGTGTTTTGAGAATTAAGGGAAGGGTATGTGTGCCCCGTGTTGATGATTTGATCCACACTATTCTTACAGAGGCTCATAGTTCCGGATATTCTATACATCCTGGTGCAACCAAGATGTACCGTGACCTAAAGCAACACTTTTGGTGGAGTAGAATGAAGCGCGACATTGTTGATTTTGTTGCCAAGTGTCCAAATTGTCAGCAAGTGAAGTATGAACATCAGAGGCCCGGAGGAACACTTCAGAGAATGCCCATTCCTGAATGGAAGTGGGAGAGAATTGCAATGGACTTCGTGGTTGGTCTTCCAAAGACATTGGGTAAGTTTGATTCTATTTGGGTAATTGTGGACAGATTAACTAAGTCTGCTCACTTCATTCCGGTCAAGGTGACTTACAATGCAGAGATGTTAGCCACAATCTATATCTCAGAAATTGTTCGATTGCATGGAGTTCCACTCTCCATCATATCAGATAGAGGTACGCAGTTTACTTCTAAGTTTTGGAGAACATTGCATGCTGAATTAGGTACTAAGTTGGATCTTAGTACTGCATTTCACCCTCAGACCGATGGTCAGTCTGAGCGAACGATTCAGGTATTGGAAGATATGCTTCGTGTATGTGTGATAGAATTTGGTGGTCATTGGGATAACTTCTTACCCTTAGCGGAGTTTTCATACAATAATAGCAATCACTCAAGTATTGACATGGCCCCATTTGAAGCATTGTATGGGAGGAGATGTAGGTCTCCCATTGGTTGGTTTGATGCATTTGAGGTTAGACCTTGGGGTACTGACCTTTTGAGGGATTCATTAGAGAAAGTAAAATCTATTCAAGAAAAGCTTTTAGCGGCGCAAAGTAGGCAAAAGGAATATGCAGATCGAAAGGTTAGAGACTTGGAGTTTATGGAGGGTGAGCAAGTCTTGCTGAAGGTTTCACCCATGAAAGGGGTAATGTAGTTTGGTAAAAGAGGTAAGCTAAGCCCAAGGTATATTGGACCATTTGAAGTACTTAAGCGAGTAGGGGAGGTGGCTTATGAATTAGCCTTGCCTCCAGGACTGTCAGGAGTGCATCCGGTATTCCATGTGTCTATGTTGAAAAGATATCATGGGGATGGAAACTACATCATTCGTTGGGATTCGGTTCTGCTTGATGAGAATTTGTCTTATGAGGAGGAGCCTGTTGCCATTCTAGATAGAGAAATTCGCAAGTTGATATCAAGGGAGATTGCATCCATCAAAGTTCAATGGAAGAATCGACCAGTTGAAGAGTCCACTTGGGAGAAGGAGGCTGATATGCAAGAAAGATACCCACACCTGTTTACAAATTCAGGTACTCCTTTTCGCCCTTGTTTTTCTTCTTGTGATCGTTCGAGGACGAACGATGGGTAAATTGGTATCTATTGTAACGACCTGTTTAGTCGTTTTGAGCAGCAGATTTTATTTCTGGAAAAACTGTCTTGGTCGACGGATCCCACGACGGACCGTCATGGGCACGACGGACCGTCGAGGGGGTCTCGTTCCAAAACACTTAGAATTCTGAAATTTGGGTACTGAAATCGACTCTCTGAACTTCTTGAAGGAATGGCAGGACGGACCGTCGCAGGCACGACGGACCGTCACAAGTCTTTCCACAGAATTAACTCTCTGAACTTTGTGACGGACCTGCAGGACGGACCGTCACAGCCATGACGGACTGTCACAGCCATGACGGACTGTCACAGGTTGCGTAACCCAGACTGGGTCGGATTTCTGTTAAAGTTTTTAAAGGGGCGTTTTGGACTATTCATGCTTATAATTATAAAGTTAGTGGATTAATGTTAATAATTCAATTTCTTGGGGGTTAAAAGAGATAACATTGAAATAAATAATGGGTTAATTCATCATCTTTTATACTTAATTATATGCTAATTAGGGTAAAAGAAAGAGGGTTTGAATAAGA
Organism: Solanum peruvianum; assembly: GCA_027705065.1. Classification (NCBI taxonomy): domain Eukaryota; kingdom Viridiplantae; phylum Streptophyta; class Magnoliopsida; order Solanales; family Solanaceae; genus Solanum; species Solanum peruvianum. Next base: position 40,174,173 of record JAKWJD010001766.1, on the reverse strand, counting down.
AAAATAGAAAGAACAAGGAGAGGGAGAACGAACGAACGAGAGAGAGGAGAAACGAAGAGGAAAGCAAAGCATTGGAAAAGTAGATTGCTTGATCACAATTCTTCGGTGTTGGTAGGTTATGGTTTATGCTATTCGTAGTAAACTCTTAATAGTGAATGATATGTGTTGGGTAGTAATTATAAAGTCTTCTATATGCTTAATTGTGTGCTTGCATGATGTGATTATATAATCGTGATGAATTAGCATGATGAGGCTATTGAATCTTAAATCCCAAATTTACTTTGTTAATGATGATGCCTTGGTATAAAAGAAGGCTTGATGAACTAAAGAATGAGAATGATGATGCCTTGATATAAAAGAAGGCTTGATGAATTAAAGTAATGAGATTAGAGGATCGGGTGTCACGTTCCGACACCAGGATAGTAATACAGGATCGGGTGCCACGTTCCGGTACCAGGATAGTATATGGATCGGAGTGTCAAGTTCCGACACCAGGATAGTATATGGATCGGGTGCCACGTTCCGGTACCAGGATAGTATATGGATCGGAGTGTCATGTTCCGACACCAGGATAGTATATGGATCGGGTGTCACGTTCCGGCACCAGGATAGTATATGGATCGGAGTGTCACGTTCCGGCACCAGGATAGTATATGGATCGGAGTGTCACGTTCCGACACCAGGATAGTATATGGATCGGAGTGTCACGTTCCGACACCAGGATAGTAGTAGTGGAGCGGAGTGTCACGTACCGACACAAGAGGAATAAAGATAATGAAATCTTGAATTATGATAATATACTAAATCTTAAAGAACTAATTCCCAAATGAGTATGATGGGGAGGCGTGAGTCCTCATTGATGTGCTTGATGTTATGACCAAGGGTTATGGTAATTGTAAATGCCGCATGTTAAGAATATTAGTTGATTTTATGTTATTATCTAATATATACTGTTTTCTATTTTGAGTTGGCCGATGATACCTACTCAGTACTGGTGCCTTGTACTGACCCCTACTTGTATTTGTTTTTCTTTGTTAATTGTGGAGTGCAGCAAACGTGCCATCGTCTTCAACTCTACCGCAACTCTAGCCAGTTTTCATCAAGCCAGATTTCAGGGTGAGCTATTGCTTCTAGCTTGGACTGGATCTTCCTCTTCATGTCTTGATGCCTTGAAATTCCGGCATGGACTAGCTTTTTACTTATTTTAGCTTCTTAGACATTCTTAGATTAGTAATTTGAGGATAGATGTTCTTGTGGTGATGACTTCCAGATTTTGGGGATAATGATTGATGGATTTTAGAAGTTAATTAATTGATTTCGTTAATGAGTTTTAAGTCTTCCGCATTTTATTTGTTCATTATGTTTGAAATGTTGGGGTTTAGATTGGTTGGTTCGCTCACATAGTAGGATAAGTGTGGGTGCCACTCGCGGCTCGTTTTGGGTCGTGACATTTGGTCAATAGTAATAACCTTTTTAGTGACAAATCATACTATTAACTACACAAAAAAAAAATACTTTTTAAAACAAATTAATTTTTCTTTTTGTAGTTAAAATAATATTTTTAGCGATGAAACACTAAATCGTCTTTTTATACATTTAGCGATAAAACACTAAATCGTCTTTTAATACTTTTAGAGGCACACATTTAGTGACGAGTGAGTGACGAATTAATTTTCGTCTCACAAGATTTTTAGTGACGAAATATGATTTATAAATGACGAAATGTATTTATCGTGACAATCGAATTTGTTTTAAAGATGGTTCCAGGTAGAGGTATTGTGCCAAGGGAAATGGTTCCGACAAGAGTTGACTATTCTGACTTGATGCATTTTGATACTTGTTATTGATCTACGTATCACTCATGATTGGTCTACTTGCTAGTTGTGATTAATCTAGTTGTTACTTGTAGGGGTGTGCACTATTTGGATTAAATCAAAAAATCAAACCAAATCAAACCGAATTCTAATTTGGATTGAATTTTTGGATTCTTTGTTTGATTCTGGATTTATAATTTACTTTGTTTGGTTTTTCGATTTGGTTTCGAATTTAGAAAAATGAAAACCAAAAAATTAAAAAATCCAATATATATATATATTGACATAACGATTAACCAAATAAAAAAATAAAAAAAAATTAAACCAAATCAAATTTATTTTTGTTTGGATTGCAATACACTTCATCAAAACAAAAAACCGAAAATCCAAATCGAATAGTATAAAACCGAATGCACACCCCAAGTTACTTGTGATTGACATACTTGATACGTGTTGGTTGTTCAGTTCTAGCTATTGTATGTGGTTAAGCCTAATGAACTCTGTATTGTGAAACTGTAATGCTGAGCTAATTTTTGTGCAAGCAGTAGTTTGAGAAGGTTTGATTGAGATGAAAAAAGTATTTGATTTCTAGATAATTTGTCTTGTTTATTTTGTTATTTGTTGATTACCATGTTGGTTGGTACTCACTCTTTGCTTCTACACTTGGGTAGGTTATGAGCCTGGTACTACGTGATAGACCTTCTTCTTCTCCTATTTCTAAGGCTTGACGAATGACTGTTGACAGTTAGTTGTTTGTCATCTCAATGGGCCTTCTTGTTGTTTAGTTTTATGTTTTGTTCTATTTGAGAAACAAGACATTGAGACTAGCAATTATCTTTGGCTTTTGCACTTTATGTATTAGTGACTTGTACACGTGACAACCAGGTTTTAGGAGGTATAATAGAATGAAAAAAGTTTTTGATGTTATCTTGTCCTTGTTACTTTTTCCGCATTTCTTTAGTTTCATTTGGTTAAGGTTGATTTGACTTTGCAAGAATAGACAAGTGTAATCACGTCTATTTTGGATAGCGATATACGCAAATGGGTTGAGGTTGGCCAAAAATGTACTAAAGAAAACTAATTAGACAGGACATGACACAACTTCATATTACCGAGAACATAGCTCTATATAGGAAGGAGTAGAGGTCATATATTAGATTAGAAGGTTAGTAGGGATAGAGTATGATCTTGTATTTTTCTGTTTGTTATTTATCGACATACGTTGTATAATTATGTTTTGATTATCACTTTATTTTTGTGCTAGTATTGCTTGTGTCTTGTAGGATCTAAACTGTTTATTCTGTGAACTATTATGCTTTCTTTATTATTTTTTCTTCTCGTATTTGAGATTGATGTACTTAAGTCGAGGGTCTTCCCAAAACAACCTATCTACCTCCATGAGGTAGTGATAAAATTTGCATACATCCTTCCTTCTCCACTAAGTGAAATCTCACTAAATATTTGTTATCATTATTGTAATTGTTGTCGTCGTCGTCGATCATCACCATCAAAAAATTTTAGAAAAATAACTCCCATATTGACGCGGTAGCAACACAAAAAAAAACACTTTTAAATAACAAAATTGTAGAAAATGAAAACCAAAACGGTTGATTTTTAAAAAAATAACTTATTAAGAATTTTCTTCTTGTTTTTAGAAACTCCATAATTTAAATTATTGTAATTAAATAGCAAATCTTAACAAATATAAAATAAAATTATAAGCTCACAAATAATTTTAAAGCTAATTATGATTTTTTAAACTACTTACAATTTTAAAAATTAATTTTATATTAATTAAAGTACTCAATTATTACATCTAAGAGAAAAAACAACATACATTTCAAAGCAATAATTAATTTTGAAATTTTATTATTTAAAAAAAATTAAAAAGGAAATATGGGGATTTGTAAAGAAAAATAGAACATTTCATAAATGAAGAAATAACCGTTTTTAGACTATTTAATATTTGATTATAAAATTAAATAACAAATAAAAAGTTTTAAAAAAAAAATGAACAAAGTTTATCCAAAAATTTAAAAATAACGAGTTCAAAATCAAAACAATTAGGTTAATATTTCTATTAAGATATTTATACTTTTAGTTGAAAAAAATTAATAAATATCAAGGAAAATGCACAAGTACCCCCTAGACTATGACCAAAATCCTAGAGGCACTCCTTAATTAAATTAAGGTCGTATTACCTCCTGAACTTTTTTTTTGTAATTTTATACACCTTTTGTCTTATGTGGTACTCTATGTGACTCCACGCAATTGAGACGCGTCGGAGATATTTGGATGTCACGTAAGCCAAAGAGGTACACAAAATTAAAAAAAAAAAGTTTAGGGGGGTAATACGACCTTAGTAAGGTATGTCTTTGCAATTTTGGTCATAGTCTATGTAACGACCTGTTTAGTCGTTTTGAGCAGCAGATTTTAATTCTGGAAAAACTGGCCAGGACCACGGGCACTGCGACGGACCGTCACAGGCACGACGGCCCGTCGAGGGTGCATAGTTTCAGCATACTTAGAATTCTGAAATTGGATACTGAAAATCGACTCTCTGTAAATTGTGACGGACCTGCAGGACGTGCCGTCACATCCACGACGAACCGTCGTGAGTTCCCGTTGCAAAACACTTCAACTTTTGAGAATTTGGTACAAGAAACGAGTTTCTGACCGTCAAGACGGAGGTGCAGGACGGACCGTCACTGGTGTGACGGGCCGTCACAGTTCACCAGGATTTTGGGAGGCTGCGACGACCACCGTGACGGACCGTCGCAGGCACGACGGCCCGTCACAGGTTGCACAAATCCCAGGAAGAATAGGATTCCTCTACACGTTTTAAGGGTCATTTTGGACTATTCTTTCCTTAATTATAAAGATTGAGGGTTAATATTAATGAGTCTAATTACTGGGGTTAAAGAGGTAACCTTAAGTTAATTAGTGGGTTCTATTGTCCTCTTTTAGTCTTAATTATATGATAATTAGGGTAAAGGAAAGAGGGTTTGAATAAACAAAACAGAAAGAACCAAGAGAACGAAAAAATCGATCGAGGGCTGAGGAGAAAACAAAGCTTTGGGAATTCTGCTTGATCACTAGTTCGTGTCGTGGTGGGTGGTAGGTTATGGTTTTTACGATATTCGTAGTGAACTCTTAATAGTGAATGATATGTATTGGTGGTATTGTAAACCTGTTTGTATGCTTAATTGTATGCTTGCATGAATATGATTATTGATTTTGATAAAACAAGCATGATGAAAACCATTGAATTCCAAATCTTGAAAGAACTTTAATCTACGTTATTAATGATGATGCCTTGGTATAAAAGAAGGCTTGATGAATTAAAGTAATGGGATTGGTGATGCCTTGGTTAGAGAAGGCTTGATGAACGGATAGAATGAGGTTAGTGGATCGGAGTGTCACGTTCCGACACATAGTATTAGTGGGACGGGTGTTCACGAACCGACACGTAGAGATAGGGGATCGGAGTGTCACGTTCCGACACATATAGGGGATCAGAGTGTCACGTACCGACACATGTAGGGGATCGGAGTGTCACGTTCCGACACATATAGGGGATCGGAGTGTCACGTACGACACATGTAGGGGATCGGGTGTCACGAACCGACACGTAGAATTAGGGGATCGGTGTCACGTACCGACACACAGTGGTAGGGGATCGGAGTGTCACGTACCGACACAAGAGGAAGAAAGATAATGAATCTTGAAAGATGATAATATACTCAATCTAATAAACTTAATTCCCAAATGAGTATGGTATTGAGGCTTGAGCCCTCATGGATGAACTTGATGGTACTTGTTGATGATTATAGTACTTGTTGTTGCTACATGTTGAGTTTAGTTGATTTATAATTTACTTTATATTACTGTTTCCTATTTTGAGTTGGCCGATGATATCTACTCAGTACTTGTGTTGTACTGACCCCCTACTTTTATGTTTTCTTTTTCTTTTGTTATTTGTGTATGGCAGCAAACGTTCCGTCAACTTCAACTCAACAGTAGATCTAGCCAGTCTTCACTCCATCGGAAATTCAGGGTGAGCTAACGCGTCTAGCTTGGACTGGATCTTGTTCTTCAAGTCTTGATGCCTTGAACTTCCGGAATGGACTAGCTTTTAGTTGTTTTAGTTTCCTAGACATTTTTAGTTTAGTAATTTGATCATAGATGTTCTTGTGATGATGACTCCAGATTTTGGGGATAATAATAATAGTTTTGAATTGTTTTTATTAATGAGTTAAGTCTTCCGCATTTTTTGGTTGATATTGTATTAAAATGTTAAAGGTTAGATTGGTTGGTTCGCTCACATAGGAGGGTAATGTGGGTGCCAGTCGCGGCTCGATTTGTTTGGGTCGTGACAAACTTGGTATCAGAGCATTAGGTTCATTGGTCTCATCACACAAGAACAGGTCTAGTAGAGTCTTAAGGAACGGTAGGGGGACGCCTTTACTTTTCCTTGAGAGGCTATAAGACTTTAGGAAAACTTCACTCTTTCATTCTTTCTTTCGTGCTACTACTTGAGTCCAATTGGCATCTAGGCGATACGAATTGGTATCTGACCATCTTAACTTATTGCAGATGGTTAGAACTAGAGCAACGACCGCACCAGCAGCAACAAAGGCACAGCAAGAAACATCTGAGCCAGCCACTGGGGCTGTGGCTCGAGGAAGAGCAGCGGCAAGAGGCCGTGGTAGAGGTCGTGGGAGGACGTCCTCTAGAGGAAGAGGACGAGCACCTAGCCCATCTGATGCTAGGGCAGTGATTCCTCCACCGACTGAGGAAGTGGTAAGTGAAGGGGAGGATGGGGAGAATGAACAAGAGCAGAATGAGGAATTGCCACCCCAACCTACCCCAGAGATGATCAATCAGGTTCTCACTTATCTTAGCGGGTTATCTGATCACGGTCAGGCACCTCCAGTGGTTTTTGCACCAACACCTACGGTTTCAGAGGTACGACCTGCGGCTACTATGGCTCCCCGCATGGATGCCTCATTGGAGATAGGCACATTTCCACGTCTGACTACTGGACCGATATGACAAACGATCAACACGAACTTTTCAGTAAGTTCTTGAAATTGAAACCTCCAGTCTTCAAGGGTGCAGAATCTGAAGATGCTTATGATTTTCTGGTTGATTGTCATGAGCTACTACACAAGATGGGAATAGTAGAACGGTTTGGCGTTGAGTTCGTAAGCTATCAGTTTCAAGGGAACGCCAAAATGTGGTGGCGATCACATGTCGAGTGTCAACCGACAGAGGCCACACCCATGACTTGGGCATCCTTCTCTACCCTGTTTATGGAGAAGTATATCCCAAGGACTTTGAGAGATAGAAAAGGGATGAGTTCTTGAGTCTCGAGCAAGGTAGGATGACGGTTAACGCATATGAGGCTAAGTTTCGTGCTTTATCAAGGTATGTCACCAACTTTGTTTCAGTCCACAAGAGCGGATTCGCCGTTTTGTGAAGGGGTTGAGATCAGAATTGTGGATTTCAGCCTACAGGTAGCGACTACGGCAACATCCTTCCAAGAGGTGTAGACTTTGTGATAGAAGTGGAAGGAGTGAAGCCAGATGACTTCACCACGACATCGACATCAAAAAGGTTTCGAAGGGGAGGTGAGTTTAATGGTTCTTGCTCTAGAGGACAGAGCTCCGGAGGTTACAAGTCGACCATTCAGTCTTCACTACAGACTGTAGTTGGGGGTCCACCTCAGAACGGTCAACACTACTCCGAGAGACCTATGCCTGACTCCAGAGAATGTTATGGGTGTGGGGAGATTGGACATGTTAGGAGGAATTGTCCAAAACAGAGTTACAGACCCCCAATAGCTAGAGGTAGAGGTGGTCATGGAAGAGGCCGTCATTATGGAGGACGCGGTGGTCGAGGTAATGGTGGTAACCAAAACGGCCGAGGAGATGGGCACATTGGAGCCACTACGACACAACATGGTAGGGGCAATGGACAGACTGGTGATAGGGCCCATTGTTACGCTTTCCCTGGGAGATCCGAAGCGGAGGCGTCTGATGCTGTTATCACAGGTAATCTTTTGGTTTGTGATTGCATGGCATCTGTATTATTTGACCCTGGCTCCACGTTTTCATATGTATCTTCATCATTTGCTAATGGTCTAAATCTACATTGTGAATTACTTGATATGCCTATTCGTGTTTCTACTCCGGTGGGTGAGTCTGTGGTAGTTGAAAGGGTATATAGGTCTTGTTTGGTGAACTTTGTGGGGAGCAACACTTATGTAGATTTGGTTATTTTAGAAATGGGTGACTTTGATGTAATTCTGGGTATGACTTGGCTTTCCCCGAATTTTGCGATCTTGGATTGTAATGCTAAAACGGTGACGTTAGCCAAGCCTGGGACAGATCCGTTAGTGTGGGAGGGTGACTACACTTCCAATCCGGTGTCGATCATCTCCTTTCTTAGCGCTAAGAAAATGGTGAGTACAGGGTGTTTAGCTTTCTTGGCACATCTCAAGGATGACACTACCCAAGTACCCTCGATTGAGTCAGTTTCGGTAGTCCGTGAGTTTTTGGATGTGTTCCCTGCAGATCTTCCTGGCATGCCACCGGATAGGGATATTGATTTTGCATTGATTTGGAACCGGGCACTCGCCC